>PDGT01000072.1:389560-500920 GCA_003671415.1 Megathymus violae
TAAAACATTTCTTGCTCGGTTATTACACACTTTTTTTTTTGAATAAACTATTTTTAATCGAATAATTGAATGAGGCTTGTCACCGTTTTCTTTGAACGTTAGACTAGGTATTCCTATTTGTTTTAAATAATCACTGCCACCTAATACTTTCGAGATTAGATTAGGTATTCCTATGTGTTTTAAATAATCACTAAAAAGACAGTGATTCGATTACATATCTATTATTATGTAGAAAGTGTTTTGTGGATGTGTTGTAATGTTAATAACGTAGGGATGGACGCGATTCGTCAATCGAATTGCGAGTCAATGTGAACTCGACTAATCGATCGGTTCGCCTAGTAAAGTTGTTTCCGAGTCACTACGGATTAAAAAATCTAATGTATCAATAGTGACATTATGTTACATACATATTGAACCGAAAGCAATTTGATTATTTTTTGCGCTTCTTGGCAAGGAAGGTGGACAGCAGCTCCGATCAAACTATATTAAGTTATCTTTAAGTGTAGTACGTTTAATATTTTACAGTAACCCCTTGCCTAGTTGTTGTAAGACACTTAGGTTTTCCACTCGTTTTATACAACATATACCTATCTACTTACATCGGCGTACGTATAAGTTAAAGTTGAGCTTCTAATATAGGTATAATAATACGTCTTCGGAACGCGATCAATATCATATGAATGAATCTTGTAAAACTAATGTATTCTGTATTCGGTCGGTTTACACGATCGATCGTAACTGCCAATTGTTTCGTGTAGCTATCGGAATTAAATAAAAATTATCGATATCAGTAAATTTGAGGGAATACTTACGTAGATTAAATTGGGTATTGTTAAATTGAGGTTATGAATAGTAAAATTTAATACTCGTTATGAATCGCGTAGGTAATGTTCGACGCTTGTACTAGTGGAAGTGAAGCTTTTTTATTTACTTCAGTGTCCAGCTTGCAGGCCGGTCGGCACTTGTCAGTCGTTTGACACTTTGCCATAGAGTAAAAAAGTCTATAAATCATACATGCAATCGATTTCCATTATTACATTATATCGTTATTAATAATGACCGAGCTGTTGTATTGAAACTCGAATATTAAATGTAATTTATCGATTAGACATTATCGATATAACATGCTTTAGACGTATATTTATTTTATGTTCATTCCGTTTTACGCCCTTGTTTTTTTTATGTTTATTAAATAATTAATTGATATCAACGTACAATAATCATTTATTTAATGGAATTATATAATAAATTTTACTAAACAGCAATGGAGAGCTATTTTAAGCAATAATCGTTTTATGGAGCCGTAGGTATTTAATGTCGTTGTAGGTATTTCATTTCGTTCACTGAATTTTTATTGCGCAAGATACTATCGAGCTTCTGTTCCGACTTTAGCTATATCGCATCGGAAAGTATAGTGCCCAGTTCTGGGCATGGAATACCTTCTATGTAAATCGTAATACCTTAGCCATTTTATTCAATATGATGTTTTTTTGGATTCGTGTACTTCATCTGTTGGTAAATGTTGAGTTCGTTGTATTTATCCAGTGCATTTTTATTGTTGACTTTTGTCACCGGGTTAAAGTTTCGAGAACGTGTAATTCAAACATTTTATGTCCATTATTGTAATTTTTTTTATTGATTTGTATTTTCTTACTAGGAATATAATAGACTTATTAAGCGAGTGCATTTTAAAATTGAATTTTATATTTAATTTAAATTAGTTTTTGCCTAGTAGTAAATATTTACCCAACTGTACATAGAATGTTTTGAATTTCATATATTTCGAATGATCACCTTGGTAACAGTGCGAGTGAAGTCACGATTTGCCATATCGAGGTGCTGCTAGTGGAAATAATTCCAATGTTCAGTACAAACACTATGTTAGCCACTTACTATTTGTTTTAATGTGTAGTACGTGAATACACCTATATTGTTACGTTTAATTTGTACGTAAAAGACTGATTTTTTACTAATTTTCAATGTGTTCTTACTTAATTTCCAATTGAAATGTATTTCGATGCATGCGTAGCTGAAAATGGCAGCTCTGTTTCTTTCATACGTCTATTAATAGTAATAGCATATTTTATTCTTCATGGTTTTGTGTATTATAAATTTTGCGATGATTATTTCGTGTTAAATATAATTGTTACGGCAACTTCGATCTTATTTTTTTAAACAAAGTTTTAGTTCTTGATAAATTAACGTACAAACCCTTCGAGATCTCAATGTTTAACCCTTTGTATTCTTATATGTTTGAATTAAATACGAAGATGTACATTTTAATGACACTGCATCCACTCGCCGTTCTGCCTTTTGTATATTTTAATAAGTTGCTATACATGTATGGTCTTGCAACCGTAGCTTTGGTATGTATTTTTAGTTGTATGGGGGCTACCTCGTGACATTTTAATTTGTGACAGTGAAATTTAAATTCCACTATTACAAATGATAGATAACCTAGTGTTATAGCTCGGTAGCTCTCATAAAGATGGCGGACTCAATATGGCGGTACACGTGAATGTACCGTTGTAGGAGTTTGTAGACAATTATTATTATTTTATAAAAATTCCCGCGCTGCGTCTCGGGACACAGTGGATTCGCAAAATTATACATAATTTATATGAAGAAATAAATTTATGTGAGACCATAGTGATTGTTTTTTATTTATAATATTCACGTATACACTTCGCATCAATGAAAAGTGCGAGTAATGTAGAGCTAAAACAAATTAATAAAAATACAAACAATCAAGTACCGCAAACAAACATTTATTTGTCATATAGTGAACTAATTATGAAACTATAGAGGCAACTATGAAACTGAAATATTTCGATTAAATCCAAAATTCAAAGTAAATTGAAAAAAAAATGTATTTTTGAAGTAGTTATACGTTATACGTTTGTTTAAATGGGCCAGACTGCAGACACGTATAGGAATATGCAAACGGTGATGGGAAAACTCACCAACAAAAATCCAAGACAGATTAACTGTGAACTTGTTAAATTTTATGTACATATATACAGGTTAAATAGTAAAGGTTATTTTGTATTGAATGCCTGAAGATGTAAACTAATTTCGCCTGCTATTTTATATTATTGTTGTCATAAAGCACACATTACATTCCGAATGTAATAAATATATTTTAAACTGCAAACAACA
The DNA here is from genome assembly GCA_003671415.1 of Megathymus violae. Classification (NCBI taxonomy): domain Eukaryota; kingdom Metazoa; phylum Arthropoda; class Insecta; order Lepidoptera; family Hesperiidae; genus Megathymus; species Megathymus violae. Next base: position 392,720 of record PDGT01000072.1, read on the forward strand.
CTTGATCGATTCGAATTAAACTTATAGCGGGACTGGCTCATGAGCTACGGTTGTACATCGCCATAATAAACAATAGTGGGTAGAGTTAAAAAATCTTGATTTTTTTTTATTTTCTGATCTTTCATTAGAGCCATTACAAATTATAGAAGAGAGATCGAAAAGTTTTAATAACGGAATTCACAACTACGTCTATTAATGTTTATTGTCCAGAAAACTAGTAGGGCTTACTTAGCCCGCTCGTTTTAACCATTATGGTTTACGATTACACCTAACAAACCTTACTTAAAGTTTATAACCAACAAAATAAACTTACAAAATTCAGATATAAGATAGCTTTGTATTACTCGGACTTTGTATTACAAAACCGTGGTTTTGTAATCTTCTCAAAATTATTAATAACTAAATCATGAAATTATATTTAGAGTCCTCTTATTAGAATGTCTATTTTAACTTTCCTCTTCCGTGGGAACAGATCTATTTTCCAAGATCAAAAGTATCCTACATTATAACCCACAACTTAAGCTACTAATAGGAATAGTACGATCCACATCCGCTTACTGGTTTTAGTGTATTTATTGATCAGACAAACAGATAGACAAAAAATAAAAAAAATTTGGTTTTGACCTCTATATCGATAACATTGTCTTCCTACATTAAAATATCCAAAAAATATCAGTACATGGACTGATTCGACCTCGTTACAATTTTTATTATTAAGAATCATTGACATACAAGATATTTATGTCAGCTAACAAATGCAATGAAAGGAAAACCTTATCTGAAAAAAATCAAAGGTTTATTAAACAGATAGACTGATAAACAGTTCCGTACAGATAAAAAATGAAACATAGATATGAGACAGCTGGAAGAGGAGGAAATTTAAGAAAAGTTATGGACTGAGGAAACACTTCGTAAGTAATTTTTCGAAAGAACATAAAATTTCAGCTCTACGTATTTGAAAAAGTGAGGCACTCCAAAGAAACAGGGATACTGACTGAATCTTGACAAAAATAAATAAATTTCTAGGAGTTTTGAAGTAAAATTTTTCTGACGAACGAGTATGGTAAAGATATTTAAATTTATTTCGAAAACGACTAAAGAGAGAAGGATTAAACTGCACACAGGGCACAGCAAAACGTTTAGGAGTATTTCGACGAAGACAGATCGAGCGTCATTCGAGTTTAATATGAAAATGAGACGTATGGTTGGTTATAAATAGTTGGTTGGTTATACTTGCGAAATCTATACGTATAATTAAATTTTAACTGCTCGCTCTCTGCGCATGAAGAATATATGGGAAAATCTATCATTAGGGGCCATTATTAACGCAATAGAACCCGAAACAATAATTGTTAGAATTTGTATCTGTTTGTCTGTGCGTTTGTGCGCTAATCTCAGAAACAGCTTAACCGATTTCGTTGTGGTTTTCATAATTGTACTGCAGTAAGCCTCACTTAATATTAAATAAATATTATGCTGTCGAACGAAACTTCTTTCTTATTCTCACTAAAATTCCTCTCGTTACTTCCCTACTTTTGCCGAATTATGACAACATCAACCACCTTATCTTTCGATTATCTTACTGACGAACTTAGCAAACTCGTGCGCACAACGGCAATTATTATTTAAGGTTTATATTTTGTACTAGTGAACCGGCCTCGCGCCGCTTCAGGAAAACTATGCCTTACGCTTAGAAATTGCACCTGCTTTATTTTAGGACTTTCTCGTTTTAGGACTTTAGGCTTTCTCGTTGTATGAATTGGAAATATATTAATTTATAACTTATTTACATATTGATTTACGTTTATTGCAATAATAGTTTAATGCTCCTAATAATAGTTTTTCTCGTATATCCTTCATGTGCAGAAAGCGATCAGTTACGATTTTATTATATGTACTTATAGATGAGATACTCATGAAAAGAATTACGAGAATTCATTAATATTCGAACACAAAACGAAACCGACTCGCATCTAATTACTAATCTGTGGCGCCTAGACGGAAGCTCGTTCTAGTAGGAAAACTTCGTCTTTGTAACTGGAACCAAGTATGGGCACGTCACTTATCTGTTTCAATTACGATTCAATCGCCAGAGTTTGCAAAACTTAAGACTAAAGTTTCTGCGACGCGAGAAAATTGAGTACGTGAATTCATTCTCTCATACTTTGTATTTTTTAGTAATTCCGATATATCTTGTCAGCGTCATGTCAATTATCATGTTAATAATTGTCTCGAATGCTAATACTCGCATTCTCGTCTAGACTCTGTGTTTGTGCAATAACTTTCTTCAAATAAGAAAATTTTACTATTTCTAGTTCAGATGCAAAATATTTTGCACAGTAGCTAAATGCTAATTGTATACCTAGCTATTAAGCTAGAGAAAATTTTTTTTTAAATATGCTTACAAAATTTTCCTGAAACGTTTTGAAGAGATGAAATTTTCATTACTGCATTCACAGCCGATTCAATGTTCAATCATTTACGACCTGAAGTACAACCGTTCGTTGTAATGTAACATTGGATTACTGAGAGCTAAATTTAATGACATAACGAGTAACCCAACTTTATAACAACAAAAACTTGATTTTTACGTTCAGAAACAGTAAAGAAATCCTCACTGATTTTTAAAGTATATTACATACATACACACAAACACACACACATATATGTGTGTGTGTTAATATGGCACACAATATGGTACTTAATCACGTTCGAGAAATTCTTGTATAAATAAATCTTAATCTTATTCGTACTGATTTCCCATTCAAATCACAACTGCCTGGATTAATGGGGCTAACTAAATATTGTGTCAACTGCAAATTGGTCCAATGAATACGTATTGCCGGGTGTTAATTATCACGATATCAGACGACGTGTCTCCTGGGTTTGCCATTGTGGAACGCTTAGAGCGATGAGCCGATGAATATCGTATTGTTAATCCTATTATTATATTACCTATATTAATTAAGACTACATTCAAAACTCTTTCAATTTTTTAGTCGAATGCAAAAGTAATAACGATAGTTATGTAACTCGAACTGAATAACTAATTATAATGTTACTTATATTGAAGTTATTACTATTATTAAGTTACTATGACATGACTGTGTCCATTGTCAGTAGACATAGTTGTAAACCGATACACTAATCAAGAATGGATAATCTGATATAGCCACGAGCATCAGAAACTGTATATTGATTTTATAAAATTACATTACATACATTACTAATAGGAGTTATTTTAATTTTTAAAATGGGATGAGGTGGTTTTTAATAATACAACAATTTGTCGTAATATTAACGGAGGCTAAGCTTTGTCGATAAAACATAAAAAAAAAATTTAAATTTGTAAATATACTATTTTTTTCATAAACGCAATTAAAACAATTTCTTTGGTGCCGCAAACAACTGTCACTCAGTTATTTATGGCGGGATTATTTCGCGCAGGATGGCCAATATGGCGCCCGTTGGGGCTAAGCCGATGATTTAAACATACAGCCTATCGATTAAGTGAAAAGTGAAAAGCAATTAATCATATTTTAGCTGTGTCTTCAACACTTCAAGGGCCCGCATTGAAAATAATCTCGGCAATATCAGTTCAACGAAAAACTGAAATCTACATAAAAAGATGTTTATTTAGTACACAAGTTGAATACTAATATGTTAATTAGATAAAAGCACAATCAGCCATACCGAACGGTTCTAATAATACGCTTATATTCAAAACACAGTGAAAAAGTCAAACATAACTTCACTACAAATCATATTAACTTAATTATTAAATTAATTGTTACTTCTAACAATAAACCTATGTATTTTTTTTCGAACTACATTCTTGTGGTAGTATTAACAAAGTCGGAGAACGCGAAGTAGAATACGGGGCCCTAAATTTGACAGTCTCGTATTTGGAGAACAAATATGCAATTTGTTGAGGCACATAATTACAGACCAGAATTCCTCCTTAATTCCTAAATAAGAAAGGCAAACGGTGTCACGCAAAATAAGACTTAATTTGACTAAAGTAATGGATATTACGGGTCCCATTTTGTAGAATGTGGAATAAAAATACTTGAAGCGGAGCGACCTCCGCTCGTAGCCAATTTTTAATGTACTTGTAACAATATTTAGACAAGACACTTTAAGTGATTGCTCATGATTTTTTAAATAAAATGTCTGCGCATTTTAATGACCTAGGAATCTGTAAGTACAGATTTTATTTTCATGGAAATTGTAATAGTGGTTGGATTTATGCTGTGAAAGCTAAATTACAATGTATTTCTTACTCTCGTATATAATATACATACAAACTAATTTACTAACACAATATGTTCATGACGGCTGACGGCTGGCGACTTGATTTCAACTCGAACCGCCCGACGCCGAGTATCTTTTCATAATTTCATCCCCTTCCACCAAAAACGTAAGCCGTATGTCGGAGACAATCATGAACACAGTTGCTAAACGAAACGCGGCATGTGACCTGAGTGTTGTCAGCACCGTCGCTATGACGACACTCGGCAACTCGTGCTACGACGGAGCCTAGTTGGGGGACAGGCGCCACAGCAGGCCACACTTGTCTTTCATTGTGCTGGAGACTAGTGCCTCTCTGCTAGTAATTATTACTCGTGTCGTTTATATTTATTATTAAAACAGTAACATGTATGTCTATCTCTGTAACTGCAGTATGTTTCACCACGACGTCAGAATAACTGTCCATATCCAATATCTATGAACACACATCTGAAGTATATATATTCTTAGCAGAACGGGACTACATAAATAAAAATAAGAACTTCATTAAGATCACGGGTACATTAAGTGGTGAAATTTATAAATTACAAAATAGAAAATCAGGCAGACTTTTGTAAATCAATTCTAAACAAATACAAGATGAAACAGAATTGACTAATCAAATGGGCAGAATTTCCCCTTAACACTTTCACCACAAATATAAGTGTCTCCAGACGAGCGCTCATCGTCTTATATAGGTGCTTGGTGGTGACTGTCCGCCATCCCCTCCTCTTAACGGATGTGACGTCACGTTGCTGCTAACAATATATATAATATATAGTTACAACTACACTTTGTTTCATTACATAACTCTTTTTTAGATGACAGCCAAAGACGTTAATAAAATAAGACGGGTAAGTGTTCCTCGAGTGAAGCAGCAGGTGCGTTCGATAGTCGACTGGGTGACATGTAAGGTGGGTGAATTAGTTTTCTAAAATAAAACTATGCCATCACTTCAACAAACCGTGAGTGGTCCTGAAAGAAAAAAAAAACAAGAAACTCCTAAGCGTTTTTTAGTACTCACAGTAACATAAGGCACTTACTTCAGCTTATGGCTATATATATTTAAGTTATGTCCAAGCAATCTTATCTTTAATTACCTAGTTTGTAGTTTGTAAGGTGATCGATAACAGTAAAATTCTTTAGCGCTTGCGTGCCTTGTCACATTAATCCGTCGAATGCTAATATTGTCGATGTATAGGAGTTGTCAAACCATGTTGCGAATCTTCCAGCTCAAAAACTTACCACTTCAGCGCACCACGAATCCGTCTCGTTGGAGCACAGGAGCCACGTGATGGAGTGCGTTACAGGACTGAACTGAGGAACAATTACGAAAAGATCAATACGTTACTATACCAAAAATAAAACTATAACGTGAACCAATCTTACATCGAATTATAACAAACAGCTATGAATCCATTAATTGACGTGTTCACATTGACCTATCAACATGTGTTTCTATGTTCGTCAGTCACGCACACTACATTATCAGCGGCTATATAAACGGCAGCTCGATTAGTGCTCATGGAAGCCCACAGCCAAATACTTGACTGTGACGCTAGATTTCCAACTCATCTTCCGGCCCCACGTCCGAAAGGTGACCGGGACCGCCCGATTGTACATGGGACAGTACGTTAGGGAGGCACAGTAAAATGTACCTTAGGAATAAACGAACGCTCTATCAAGTTTGCATTCGACCGGGTAAAGATATGCCGCCCCTATCTTCACACACGTGAATCCAATTGTCTGTGACTTAATCCAAATAGTCCAAAATCTCTTCTGTCGTAGAGCAAGTTCCACTGGTGCGTTAGAAATGCAGATCTATAAAGGGACTTAGAGCTTGTCACCATCCAACAACTACTTATTAGGGGCTTCTCAAAGACTTTCTTCAAGTCCTCAGAGGATCACTCCAATCCCCTAATTAAGGTCGCAGCGGATGATACCGCTCCCCCCTCCAATCCGTCACTAAGTCCGAAGGCTAAGGAACGCCCTCTTGGAACTGACTAGGAATGCCGATTGGCAGCCTACAAAGAGTCGGAAGGTCCCGCCTCTTCCGTTAGTGATGATACAAGTCCCCAACCGACAACACCTTCAGTGATGAGTTCTGAGCGGATGCTCCCTAGGGTGCGCCGCTAGCACCTCTCTTATAATTATGATTATATCGGCACCGCCCTCTTGTGTTTGCAAGCAGCACGAGCAACGGGTATCCCTTCCTCCACTGTCATCCTAGACATAATATATAAAGCGGCGCACGATCAACCAACAATTAGTGCCCCTCTGCCCCAAGAAGGGGTGGCATCCGATGAAAGCTTAGAGGCTGCAAGGCCAAAGCCAACCTCAGGTGGTGTTTACTGGGTAAGCACCTAGGTCTATCGTGAGTACTACACAAACATCACAGCCAGCTGCGATGGGATGCATGAGCATTCATCACCTCCTTCCCGCGTATCTCCGTAGGGTAACCCTTTCTCGTTGCTTGGGCGCAAAAAAAATAGTAACATTTCATTCGTCAGCTAAACGCCTCAGAGTGCGATAGCCCCACAGTCCACTCTGGAGTCGACACTTGACCTCAGCAGTAGCCCCGCAGCCCGCAATGAATGTGCAAGCTAGGATGCTAAGGAAGGCGACAGCCCCGCAGTCCCTTCTCAGAACCACCGATAGGCATATATGCATCGAATTTTGTATGTTTTTTTTAATTGTATAAGCCTTGTTAGTCATCCAATCGCCTGTCATCATAGATTTTTTTTGGAAATTTTATGTTGTTACACTTTGTTAGAGATATAGAGGCCTAAACATATATATTTTATTTTCATGTTCGTTTCGTTTCTTCACGGCTGTATACCTATCTATAAACTCTATATAATAGGTATACTTATATTCGCGCTGTTTTTTATTGCAATGATATTAAAGTTTGGCGCGTCTATAAGTAAGACGTCATAGCCTTCAATATTAATAAACAGTCGCGATCACACTCGTAGATCGCAGGTATTTCGCTTCGTAGAGAGAACTCTTCCCTTCCGTTTTCGAAGCCCAAATAATCCGCGGACGGCTCTACCGTACCGATTTCAGCCAAGCCTTCGCGAACTTTCCTAACATTATGATACTTTTCACCTTGAGAAATGGATCTCTTTACGCAAAATTTTCTGAATTGAAGATGGGGCGGCTTACTAGCATGACATAAATGAAATGATACCATTAGGACATTTCCGACCTTGTACACATACGACAATCGCGAAAGGCTTTCTAAACTAAGAGACCAGTTATTAGCATTCTGCGGGCGTAGCATTAATAGCGAATCCCGCGGGGCGCAGATCTTTATTAAGCGACACGATTCATTTGCGGAAAACAGAGATGGATAAATGACTTGCTATATAGCTAACAACATTAGGTTACAGATGAGACGAAACGTGACACGCTAAATTCACTGAGAGGTGATGCTAACAATTATGATTTAAGTTAATATTTATCTATGTATAATCACATATATTTTACATTAGAAACGTAACGCGTGCTCACAAATTTTGTATATATACCGATACTGGGTTAGCACATGTTAAGTATCATTTCTAAAACATTTCTGTTCATGCTTATCAACTACAGCGCATCCTACTAGATCCTGGCGTAGTATCTATGAAATGTCTCCTGAACAAAATAACATTATTGCCTTAATATAACCTCGATTTGTAAAGTTCTATAGACGTAACAGAACGCACCAATAAAATATAATGTATACATTAATATTAATAATCATGAAAACAAAGCCAAATAAAGGTTTAAATAGAAGCCGTAACGTAAGACACAAAACCATTGATAATGGCTTCCGCACATAAAGAGCTCCACGTGCAGTGGTCGATAAAAACAAATTTTGTAAGAGAATTGCAGGGCAGAGTAGATGATAAGAGATATTTTTATTATCAATAACACTTTCCATATGAATCTCAGCTTGAACGAAATATTACATGAATATCGAAATAGTAAATGTTCTCTGTAACTGTAAGTAGAAAATAATATAATTATCTATAGTCGTCATTTGATTATTCTTCTACCTACCGGGACTGCCCCTGGTACCTACTGGAATGATGGTGTAGTTTGAATATCGAAAACAACTCATAAATACCTGTTTAGATAAAAAAAAAATTGAGGACGCGCCTCTGTGCAAGATGCAACCGCAAGTGAGGTGATGGTGGCCGTGTTATTACAGCCGGGTTTAATAACACAACAGACAGCTATACAAAACCGTCTCGTTTAAATGACAATTTTATCAGAGTAGAGTCAAACCATTAACAGATCAGGATCGATGGGTAGTCCATTAGGCGACACACACGGAAAATTGTTAAAACAAACCTAAAAGCCGTCTCATATCCGAATATAATTTGTGTGTTCGTATCCAGTCGTATTTACTTTTTCGCGGCACATTTATCACGGTGGTATCGAAACGAAATTGAGAAAAAAAGTCGCAAGCTAACAGCTTTCCAATCTGATTAAGATATATTATAGAAACGGTAGCCCTCGACTGGCGCGAACTGGAAAAACATCGACTTGTTTTTGTTTCAATGGGTCAATCTGTAAAACTGTCTTCAGTTTCGTCTATCTTTTATTTTAACGGAGAACAAAAATAAATGTTGCATAAAATAAATATTGCATTGTGTGTGTGCGCTATGTTGTTTTATATTAAGAATCCATCGATAAGGAATTTTAAAGGCTGGATTTATCATGTACAATATTTTATCTCATCCCTTATGTATAACTTCCTTCTAACTTGGTTGAATTTATTAAATACGAATTTGGATTTAGCCCTCCTTAAATTTGAGTACATATTGATCCAGTATATCCTTGTGTGGGTGTGTGTTATTGTATTTTGCCTATTCCTAAGAATTTCTCTCAGGTTGCTTGTTATATATGTAATAAGTGTAAGTTGCATTTCATTTTATAATTACCCACTGTTTTCAGAGCACGTATTGGCGGTTGTAGATTATTCGAGCACACGAGTAGCACAGTAATTAAAGATTCCCCGAAAGACTGCGGTACAATATGCTCGATGTATTAAGTTATATTTACAAGATTTAGTATTGTGGGTGGTATTAATATATCTTTGACCATAAAAACTTGTTGCACAGATATGGTAGACATTTGAAGACATTTGACTGCATTGAATTGAATTGTTACAAAATATAGATGTCTACGCTGTTTTTTTTTAAAATATTTTAGCATAATTTATATAAGTAATATGTACGCGAGTGGACACATTCAATTAGTATCTCATGCTGTCTTTTCCGTCCAATTATCAACAAACTGTAAATCTGCATTAAGTTTTTCTATAGCCGCTTTAATTTTAAATGGTTAACATGAAATATTTAAAAATAAATCGTTTGCGTAAATATGGCATTTGCAATTTTTATATGTTTTACCACAGCAGCACTGTACAATACGAAAAACAGCGGTCCTATTATTGAGCCTTGAGCTACTCTTTTTTTATGGATCTAATTGACGAATAGACAACACGACTTCTTTTCTGCTCAATTGTAACACACCGTGACCGATTCCTTAAATAGATGTTAAGCATTTGATTGTGTTGAGCACGAATCGTTACTTTTTAAGCTTAGTCACTATGGCGTCAAGTACAATGCTCTCAATTTGATTGCGTCCTATTTGAAGGGTAGGGTTCAATGTGTTAGTATAAATGATACCAAATCATCGGGATCGTCTATTGTTCCACAGGGGTCTATTCTAGGTCCGTTCCCTTTTCTGATTTATATTAACGATTTGCCGGATTTTATTAGCAAACATGCGGACATTGTACTCTTTGCTGATGACACATCTTTAATATTTAAGACTGAAAGAAATAAATTAAATTTTGACGATGTAGACAGTGCTTTGTCCCATGTATCGCATTGGTTTACAATAAATAACTTAGTTCTAAATGCCAATAAAACGAAATGTATAGAGTTTGCACTACCAAATGTGCAGAAGGTAGGCAAAATCCTTAAATTAAATAACGAATCACTGCCTATGGAACAATCCAGTTTTTTTAGGTATCACCTTAGATAATAAGCTTCAGTGGGGCGCCCATATATCGGTTCTCGCAAGTAAACTTAGTAGGTCTGTCTACGCTATTAGGAAGATAAGACTGATTACTGATGTAGAGACAGCTAGACTTGTTTATTTTGCCTATTTTCATAGTCTTATGTCTTACGGTATCCTAATGTGGGGTAAATCAGCGGACATTGATTCAATATTTATATTACAGAAAAGAGCAATTAGAGCTATATACAAATTAAAGTCGCGTGAGTCATTAAGAGAAAAATTTAAAGAAATAGGTGTACTCACCGTAGCCAGTCAGTATATATATTCTTAGCAAAAACGAGACTAAATAAATAAAAATAAGAAATTAATTAAGGTCACGAGTATTTTAAATGGTGAAATTTATAAATCACGAAATAGAAAATCAAGCAGACTGTTGTAAATAAATTCTAAACAAATATAAGACGAAACAGAATTGACTATTCAAACGGGCAGAGCTTCCCCTTAAAACGTTCACCACAAATATAAGTGTCTCAAGACGAGCGCTCATCATAAGTGTCTCAAGACGAGCGCTCATCGTCTTATATGTATATGTGCTTGGCGATGACTCTCCGCCATCCCCTCCTCTTAACGGATGTGACGTCACTTTGCTGCTAACAATATAGTAATTTAGTATTTATTAAAAAAAAATTAATTACGTATAAACAGAAAAGTGATACACACAATCATCAAACAAGAAATATGCATAATTTGCATAATTACATCTGCATTTCGTCTTCAAAAGGTTCAGCGTTCCTTTATGGGGCTTGGAGTTCGTTTTTACAATAAGATTCCTAAGTCGTTACGCGAGTTGCCCATTGGAACTTTTAAGCGTCGCATTAAAACACAACTTATAGGCGAAGGATATTATAGTATAGATGAGTACATGAATGACAAGGATGCCTGGACAAAATTAGTGTCGAAACCAGTTCCGCACAGGTTTAAACTTTAAACTTTTGTAATTACCATATGTTGTTTAAAAGATGTGCTGAGGAGTTTCTTTCGCCGTTTCTTCTCCTCATTGTTAAAGCACCTTTTCGAAACGGTGTTAAAAGCAAAAAATGACGTTCATAAGTGTATTTACTAAATACCTATATGATTAAATGATTTTCTAATTTGAATTTGAATTTGATGTCAAACCACGTTACGACCGCAATGTTAAACCCGTTATAAGAAAATTTTGATAGAAGCAAGGGTATGTTCAAACAATCGAATGCGCAAGAATAGTCAAGCAGCACCAAAATCTTGTTCGAAGAGCAAGTCGTCCACAGCCGCCAACAAAGCCGCGACTTCTTTTTTGCCTAAATCTTCAGTCTGGCAGTCTTGTGGGCAGTATAATAATTTGTCTCCAAGTAGTGCTTCAGCTGGTCACAGGCAAGTTATACCAAAATGTTAGAGGCATTTGGCATAATACTCGTGGGTCTTTAGTATTGAAAGTAATGTATAACTTAAGTTCTCCTTAAATCTAAATTTTTGAATTATTAAGTCTTTAAATAAAACATATTTAATTACTTTATTAATGGTTCCCATCTGTAAACGCTCAATACGGTGCAGCGCTCGATCAAGTATCGGTACCGAAAACTACCAAGATCAATTTTTTTTGGAAAGACGTCCCACGGTACATGTATTAAAAAACTTATCGAGAATTATTATTAATTATTATCATTCAATAGTAGCGATCTCACGCATCTGTCGAGCCTTGGATTTTTAAATTTTGAAGTGGATCAATTTTGAAATTCCTCCTTCGTTTCTTCTTTCGACTTCGTTCTTCTTTCTTAGTTTTTTTTCCATATATTTTTTTCAAGCCCCAAAAACGAAACAAAGACCGCGTTCAGTGACGCAAAATTGAATCATTCAATCGAGTGATAATGGTCGTTACACGAAATGCGGAAAATAAAATATATTTTCCTTGCGATTCTTACAATCGTAATCTTTTGAAACATCCATCCCTCAGTGAATCAAATTGTCTTCGCTTAGAAAGTTAAGCTCGTCGACCGATTCTTAATCTTTAGATACTTTCGTACATTAAAAGGGTTGGCCTTTGAGATAAACTTCGTGACGTAGTCCAAAAGTTTTTAGAAGATATTGTGATAGCCATTGCATTCGTACCGATCTATATAATTCTATTATAACAAATATTAATAATTTTATATTTGTATAATAAATCGTTAATTCATATATTTCTCACGGCAAGTCGCAAATATTGGTACATGTACTAAATAGTAAGCACATCTGGATTAACGTTAAAATACCTGTTGAAGACCCAGGACTCACGGATAACAAACATGACTGTACATCTCCTTCCGTTATTTTTGATGAACGGCACCGTTTTGTACACAGTTAGATACCACATAATTTCCTTTATTTTGCTGTATTTCTAGAAAAAAAAATTTCTGCAATGGTGACTTTTTCAGTTAGCTTATTATATTTCTTTTTAGCAAAGATAATGCCAAGCATTAACTTTAAAAAAAAACCTTAGGCAAGCTAAAGCAAACATTTAAACTATTGCTTAAATATTTTATATCATGCCCTTTTCATTAAAGAAATATATTAGCAATATTGACAATATTCACTCTTGATATAACGTAACCAAAAGATCGGTTCAATGTCCGTCTAATGAGAGATACAGAGATTTCTACTCAGATTTATTATACGCGACAATGAACCTTTTTCACCTCATAAAGCCTAATGTCCATCGAATAACGCTGAATGTCCATGTTATTCGCGTTTATTTTCTCTCGCTACCGAACGTATTGATCAATTCGTTCCTCTGGGGAGTTAATTTCACCAGAGGGTCACCAATATCTATAGACTTTCGCGGAGGGTCGTTATAGCGAGAGAAATTTTAATTAAGTACACGCTAAGTGGTAAATATTAAAATTAACCCCACCGCACTAAACAATTTTAACATTCGAGAGAAATTTAATTTTGCGGCCCAGCTTCATACATAAATAAAACATTAGAGGTGCAGTGGAATTTTATTAAATAAATACTTTGCAATGAACATCGTACTTTGTCAACGTAACGTTTAATAAGTAATTCCGCATCGAAATTAAAACAATTTTTTATTCAAAGTTGACTTTACATTTTCCAAAAGTCAAACACTGTCATCGTGTCAGTATGTATGTATGATAAGTAAGAGCTTAAAAGAAGTAGCAGCATTTATTTATTCATCTCCAAGTAGTCTTGTTTTTTTAATGACCATCCAGATTGCAATAACCTTTAATCATAAGGACGTTTTTGACATGTGTGTAAAATTACAATATGACGGTTTCGTCAATTCTGACAAATATTGATTACTAAATAATACCCGCGACTTAGTCTGCCTTGCTTATTAATGCATTTTATATGCAGAAGAAAAAAACATAAAAAAAAACCATATTACAGAACACGTACAGCTTATAAAAGTCGTTCTTTCTTAAAACTTGTAATAAAAGATATAGCAATATTTTTTATTGCTTAAGGGCCAAGTGTCTAAGAAATAAAACTTAGAAAACCTAACTCAAATCCATCCAGCAGTTTTTACGTGATGCGCGCACAACGGCAGACCTATATCATTTTATTTATATAGATATACATTTATAGATACAATTTCACCCAAGAACAAGCCACCAGTTTTATGAAGTCTGAAGCTGGTATTCACTGTGCCAAGTTTCATTGATATCCTTTAGCTAGTTTTTGCAATATTCGATAATTATTATGGGATGGGAAATTTCAAATTTCAAATTCAACTTAAGTTAATCATAAAGGTGTTCGGTAAATACAGTTACGCCCGTCATTGCTTGCTTCTACTACCGTTTCGAAAAGTTTATTTTACACTGGGCAGGAGAAACGGCAAAAGAAATTCCTCGGTACATCTTTTAAACAATGTACTTGGTACCTTAATGTAAAAACGAACAACGAGCTCCATAAAAGTACGTTGATCCTACTGAAGGTGATAAGAAGACGTAACCAAATTACGCGTAGTTCCTGTTGCATAATTGTGTATGATATATATATTATATTACAGGTCTAATCACCCTTTTCTTCAATACAAATATTAAATCAATGTCCGCTGATTTATGACATAAAACATATAAAACATAAGACTCAGAAAAGAGGCAACCCCTTTGACGACCCCGTAGCCCAGTTGGTATTGACCCTGCCTGCCGAGCGTGGGGTCCCGGGTTCGATTCCCGGCCGGGACAGATAAATGTTTGTTCTGGGGACATGGGTGTTTGTGATGTGATCATTCACAGGGAATCCTAGTGCGGGCGTGTGAGTGTGTAAATAAAAAAAAACAAAAAAAAATTAATCAAATTTAGCTGTCCCTACATCCGTAAACTGGCGTATCTTTCATAATAGCATAACCAGGCCTCAGTTTTCTTACGTTTTCAGTTTCTTAATTATAATTATCTGCTGGTTTTCACTCTTCCCTATGTACCGACATTCCGAATTATGTACTAGTAACACAAAAAAGATTAAGTTCATAATCTGAAGCCGCCCTAACATAACATATAGGCAATAGGCATAACTCTAATACTCCATAAATGAGGCCTCACCATCATGAGTCACAAAGGAAATGAATCTCATTATAATTAGGCGGGCGTTATCACATTAATCTTTTGTTTTACGGCCCGTGTAAAATACGCTTCCGATAACACGCTTCATGTAAACATTGACCTTCCAGAAAGCCTGGACCCTTGTTAAAAAGGCAATATAACTACGGCATTGTTTATCAGATTTAATTTAAAATAGGTTTTATATGCCATCATGGAGTATTGCTATAGAGTACTTGTTATACAGAGGCAAACATGATGACCATCCACACGCACACATCATTAGCAGTGAGCCTAGTGTTTTCAAATAAGTGTGGTGCTCAGTGCATCTGGGTTCCAATGTATGTATCAGTAATTTTTCAAAGTCATAACCGTATTAAAACTTTTGACTTGCTTTTGTGAAGGAAAACATCGTGTTAATTTGCATATCCAGCAGTTCTCCGTTGTTTGCTCGAGTTTAAAACAGTGGTTCTTATCCGGAGAAGAAATCCTAGCCGAAAATTGGAACATTAAACTTTAATTGATGAAAATTTTCATTCCATAAAAACAGTCACACTGAAATAGTTTACTTGTTTTTTAGCTAAAAAGAAACACTCAATTTGAAAGTTATATTTTTTTTGTATCTCTTATAATTTTAAAAGCTTGCTAGTGCTCACAGCCCAACTGCCAGTCTATTAGAACGCTAGCCAGTAACATAATTCCATGAGCACATTTCATAGGGCACAATATGTTGTCGAATCTAATATTATCGTTATATTATAACAAACTTTATAAAGTACTCTTTCGAGGGGCATAAGTTTCCCATACTCGGATAAGCTGTAAAATATGCTACTGATTCGGAGCTGCCAAGTCAATATGCTAATTGGCTGTAACCTATAATTAAGCACTATCTTAGATATTTCAATATTCATCCCGAAATATTTATATATTTTTCTTGATAACCTAAAAATGCTTCCTCTGTTTATTCGTTCTCTATGGTTGATATTAAACAAAACATTGCGTAATTTATTTCCATTAATAACGTGTTGTTTAAAAAACAGCGGAACGGGTAAAGGGTTAAGTAGGGGCTTTCGGATACTATCGCGGCGTGTGCGGTCACACCTGCAATGACTTCTGGAATATGTTAAGATAAAACGTACATCGTATCCTTTAACACAGTAAATGTAACAGTTTTATATTGTCATCAACGACACCTCGATTCGCTTGGAGAAACAATAATTATTACTATTATTATCGAACATTTTAGAACTTTCATTTTACCCCTTTATTATTTACGGTTCGATTTTCATATTTCTATAAATTAGAATTAGATTTCTACATTATTTGATAGGCATCCTGACAACAATACTTATTTTATTTCTCGCCTGTTTCAAAGTTATACATATTACAAAATATTTACGTGTAGTAGGATTTAAATTCTAATGACAAAAGTTAGCCTCCTCAATTATAACTTTTACAAGATTTATCCATCTGATTTCATAAAGGTAACTTCATAACTTCATAGTGGCTAACTTCATAAAGGTAGTCTAGATACTGACGGTCGTAGGACTCTATACTCTATGCGCTACTCTTGCACGGTGGTACGTTACCTAGAAGAATTGGAATGCTCTGCAACTCTGCACGCATCGGTGTTCCCAACTCTACACTGTGAATGATTTCAAAGCAAGAGTGAATAGACTTTTTCTAAGTAAATGTCGTTCACCATCTAAGGCTACATCAGTACTTACGAGTAGCTGGGGTTTTAGTCAAGCACTGACTTATAATAGGCAAAAACGGGTCTTTCAAATCCTCCTCCATCCTCCATCAAATAAAATATTTCAATCAGAAAACAATACCGCAGTTACAACACAATATTTTAATTTCAGTCACAATATTGATAAAATAAAATAACACAACGAATCAACCACAGCGCTCATATGAACTTGTCCACACGATTGTCCCTTAACAGATAATAACAAATATAAATGCATTAATTTGTTGCTTAAACGAAGTAACTTAACAAAACAAATCATTCGCGTATCGTACGCCGTTTTCATCTACGTAGCACGGGCCTGAAAAGTGGTAATAATAAATAAATAACATAATTCAATAAGCACAAATACAAGTAAATATTTTAACAAAAAAACCGACTTAAATTTAAAGAGGGTGAATTTCTTGATTTCATCTCCTATTCTTCCCCCCGTAAGAGTGGTATTTTTTCTTCAAATTTAAGTGGGACCCAACGAGAAATATACCCTCTCAAACAAAAAAGAGAGGAATTGAGAACGTTCTTCTCTTTTGAAATCGGTTAAAAATTTAGTCGCAGACGGCGGGGACATACAAATATAGGATGATATTCAACTACTTTCATGTATTCTCTTATCTATTTCAGTCTCCCGTACATCCGATGACAAAAAAGAACTTATAGAATCTTTTTTGAGCGACAAAATAATAAAATGACGAAACGTTTAATCAAATGGGTTATGTAAAAACAGTAATGTTATGTTAAAAAGAAATATACTTTAAAAGCAAGTAAAGTAAATGCGCTGTCATATACTGAAACTAAATTTATTCGAAGCCGGATTTACAAATATTTTTCGAAAAACTACACGACCGCTCCAACAAGTCCCGGAAGTAGACGCGGTAAGAAACTCCCAAGGAGATTTTTTTCCTTCTCACAGCCACTGACAACACTCACTACTTATATCAAACTCGTGTCGAAGCAGTCTTGTCTTTCAAATAATAACCCAATTTTTTCTTTTATCATAAGAATTCCTATAAGTAAGTTCAAGTTTAGTCAATGCATTATAACTGTAGAAGCAATTAGAGGTGCTTTCTTGCAGATTCCACCGATAGGATTGTCAAGAACAAATCCTAAGCGATGTAGACCCTCACGATACCTTAAAATTCTCATGGATACGTACGGCATTGTTAGACTCATAGTCCAAGATCTTCGCGGGCGGATAGATATTTCGAGGAGGGTAGCATTTTCGCTGGAATTCACTGTAAGTTCTTAGCAAAGAGGCACTAGTCTCCAGCGCAATTGAAAGACAAGTGTGGTCTGCTATAGCGCCCGTCCCCCAGCTTGGTTCCGTCGTAGCACGAGTTGCCGAAAACACTCGGGTCACGGGCCGCGTTCCGTTTAGCAACTGTATTCATGATTGTCTCCGACATATACATGTGTGGACGTGAGACGAAACCCGGTACGATGCCCGAGTGATGGCGACATCGTCGCGATGACGTCGATACTCGGCTAACTTCGTGCTACAACAGAGCCTATGACGTGGAGGGGCGCAGAATGGAGCCTCAGTTTGCGTTCCTAGATAATAATAAACAAATGTACAATAATTACTTTTTCTGGAATCCAAACTTGCCCAGCAAGGTGGGTTGATTGGAAGGCATTGATGAGGACCTTTTGAGGCCTGATACTCTGCAGGAGGATTTCTTTAAGGATTGGCTCGACGGCTTATTCCGGAACTGGTCGAATACAGATTGTGAAGGTTTCGGAGGTGACTCCTCAAATAATGGCTGCAAAGAGCATTTATGTCAGTATTTGGCAAACAATCCGGATCACCACCTGATGGTAAATTTTCGTGCTGTAGGTTGTCTAAAAAAATTCACTATTGGAGATAAGACCTGCCATTACATGCTAATTAACAATTTAAGACCTTGTTAATGAGTTGGTTGTACCTTACTGAATGGTCTCAGGTTCAAACCTGACCGAGGCAAACATTTTGATTATTGGGTCTTGGTTATTATTACCCATATGTTTTCAAAATAAAATATTAACTATGAAAGTGAAATGAACTTTAAAAACACTTCGAAAGTGAAAATACGCCATCACTTCAACAAATACCAACCGTCAGTGGTCTCAAATAAGAAGCGGCAAGATACTCCCAAGGAGTTTTTTTTCTAGTTACACTTACAGAAAGCACTTACTACTACTTATGGCTATATAGCAAATCATCTAGTTTATAATAACGTTTTTTCTATTCACCTTAGACCCAACAACCGTTGTTGTAGAACCCTGAGACTCACATGTATTATCTACAGCAGAATCTTGATTTAACTCTTGCATTAGAAGAACAGCATCTAGTCTTTTCTTAAAAGGATTCTTATTTCTAGGGCTAGGCTCCAAGATAGGACTCTTCTCGCTTTTCACTGGACTATTCAGAGGGGAATTTTCTTTTTGTGAACTATTGAAGCCTGAATCTATACTCTGTATACATTTAGTGTCCACATGTAATTTCTTATCTAAACAATCAACAAAACTCGCTTCTAAAGAACCAATACTCGGTTTCTCCAGGGATTCTTCAATGATAATACTGTGTTTAGATGAATCCTTGTCATTTTCAGGTGTGGATTCACCTTCAGATTTAAAGAACTTACTTTCAATAATATTATCATCTAATACAGTTCTTGGGAATCTACTAAGTTTTTTGAATACTGAATAGCTGCCATTTCTAAGGCTCTTTTTGAATGACCTTTCCTTGTTCTCGAGTATCGGGGATCTGTTTGCTAGGGATGTCAGTTCCTTAACAATTTCGTCTTTATTTAATGCAGCACCATGGTCATACTGAGAGTGCTCGTTGCCGACGACGTCCTCACTGGTAAACTTTTGTCTTTTCGCAGTGGGTTCCGTACAATACATATTGCTTAATTTCTCTATTGTTATACTGAAACAATAAAATGTTAACATCATCAAAAAAGTCAATAAAATGTGCAAGTTTCCAAAATTACACATAGCTTACTGTTTGCAATTCAACAGTTTCTAATTTATGTGCATTATGACAATTAAATGTATCCAAGTTGGTCAAAATCAACTCTGTAGCGCAACCGGTGGTGACCCTGCCCGCTAAGCGAGAACTCTCGGTTTCGAATCCTGAAGGAGTAGACCTTCATGTGTCAGATAAGTATTTGTTTTTTTTATGTTAATAACCGACGAACGAGCAGACGAGCCCCACCTGATGGTAAGTGGTCACCGTCGCCCATGGACATCAGCAAAACCAATGGTATCACTGATGCGTTGTCAACCAGGAAATTGGAAGAAGGTAAAAAAGAAAGAAAGAACTGGCTCTCAAGCCCCCAGCCGGAACAGGACGAGTCGTTTAGCGGCTGACTCAAGCAGGAGGGTGGTGGCTAGCCAGGTAGGCTTTACGGAAAGATAATAATACCAGTAATAATATTAATGACTTAATAATAATACTGATAATATAATCTATACGTGAAGCCCTTCCACCAAGCAGGCTGACTTCTGTCGCCTCTTACGACACCATGTTTTGTCAGCATGAGATTGGAGGGAGTATTTTAAGCCGCCCCAATACGGCTAAATTGTTGCTAATTTGTTCTCAAGTCGTGGATGTTTGTGATCAATGGCAAACAAACGTCTCATTTGTGTACGTCCATGCCACCCAAAAGGGACACGTAATAAGGAGGATGAGTATGTGATCGTTTATTTATTTAAATGTTCGTTTAATTTATATTCAATAAATATCGGCTGTCGTAATGCGAAAATTACCGAGAGACCTCCATAAATAAGACGCACAAATCAGATTAAAACCATATGTGTAAACAGTACTACAAACCCTTCATCTTGTGTCTCCGGTACATATCTGCTGAGTAATTTGACAATTTTTTTCTTCGGTCTAGTGACCGGTGCCGCTATGATCGGTGGTTCGCCCTTCTGTTTCTTCACCCATGGGGAAGTCTCACAGAGATACTCCGTAAACTTCCTATCCCATATACTGGGATGCGTTGAAGTACCTTTCTCTTTCCAATTGCTTGTTTTTACATTATTTGCCTGAAATCAGATACTGTAACGCTCAAAGGTTTCCTCATAATAATGTGTGTCAGTGTAAATTGAATAGTCTTTATATAGGTTATATATACTTTTATACAATGTACTTTCAACGGCACATATGTAAACCATTCAACACTTCAAAACCTTCTTATACGCGCTACTGAACTTATCCATACCAACGCTTCCCGATGCTCTGGATGCCAGTCATCCATTTTCTCCAATGTAAAAGGATCCAGATTGCCCAACGCCAACTGAAACGCAGTCTTTGGATCTAACAGTTCACCAGCATTGACGCATAAAGCTTTCTCTATATCTGAAAACAATAAAATTAAATCACATAATAATAAAAGTATATAAATAAAAACGGATTTTGACCCTTAATAATAATTGTTATTAAGCCAATTATACATTAGTTGTATATATAATAATTGTATATTGTCCACCGCGGCGGACAGGTTAGCGGGCTTCACACACCCCCGAGAAGTTTATAGAGAACTATTACAGTATACTATTAATCTATACTAATAAATAAAATTGGAGTATCTGTTTGTGATATTAAAATAACCGCTTTTTACTACATGCATATGAATGTATATACGGTACATATACCAAAATAACATTTTTTACAATTTTTCTCTGTATGTCTGTCTGTTTGTTCCGGCTAATCTCTGAAACGGCTGAACCAATTTTGACGAGACTTTCACTGGCAGGTGGCTGATGTAATAAGGAGTAACTTAAGCTACTTTTATTTCTACCAAATAACTTTTTTGTTAAACTCCCCGCGGACGAAGTAGCGGGCACTGCTATTTACGAAATATTTTTATTCAATCTCGATGAGTTACCAGACTAAACGTAAAACTGTTCTAACACCAATTTTATTCTTGTAATTTTGAGCATCAAAAACTGAATTACCTTCATCGTCGGGATCTGTCAATCGCACCATCCTCCTCTCGATGGGGTCATACACATACTGGTATTTGAATGTGGCTTCAGCCTTCAGAAAGTTCTCCCGGTACTCATCCGTCACAGTCAAGTTTGACCTGTTAAAGAAACTGGGCAGCCTTCTCAGTGCCTGTAATTAAATAATATGAGCTATTACGTGTCATACAACTAGAATGCTATTTTAGACGTACACAATATGGTTTGTTTTACCTTTTTTATTCTCTATTTTAGTATCATATTTTAGTTATGCCAGTCTATACATTATTTTGGTCTTTCTTTCTTTTTCTCTTTTCTTTTTTCGTTCTATTTTCTCTTTTCTTTCTATGTTAATAGCCGACTAACGAGCAGACGAGCCACCTGATGGTAAGTGGTCACCGTCGCCCGTGGACATCGGTAAGATCAAAGGTATCACTGATGCATTGGCGGCCAGGAATCGAGAAGAAGGTAATAAAGAAAGTCTTTAATTCTTTGGGACAATATGGCTCAATTAGCTACTAATCTTTCATTCATAAATCCGTTTTTCAGTTAGGTACAACAATGAACAAGCGGGAAAAGTGAGTTTACCAGTTGTTAATTGGGTGCTATCGACGATTAAAGGTGCATGACTGATGATGACCACACACCGTCGCCTCGCCCATACCAAACTAAAAAGTCACTCACGTTAGCAACGTTAGAATCCTGGGTAGCGGTAACAAACTGCCTCGCCTTCGCCAGTCCGATCCCGGGCAGCGAGGCCAGGTAGTCGCAGCCCGACATGATGCACATTTGTCGAAACTTGTCGAACGTGTAGTGCTCTATCGGACACCGCATCACGAGTGGCAACTTGGCCGTCTCCACTAGCGTGCCTGCGCCCTCGAGATCCATTTTGAACAGGACCTGAATACCACCTTATTGTACGATATGAAGTTATCTATTCCTACTTTATCTACCTGGTGAATTATACTTATATTGCTCTTATAATTCATACCTAAGTATAAAGCACCAGATATTTCATACCGACTAAAAAATGTACAAAGAAATCTTAATTGTAATTAAAATAATTGTAAATATAATTTTATTTTAGTAAGGTACTTTTAAAACTAGATGTTATACATCACGGAATTTGAAAGTGAATCATACTGAATCCATAAAGAAGCCATCCATAGGATGTGATCATCCTTTATGGTAAATTTTTTACCTTTGAACAAAATAAACATATTAATTCTCAGGCTACAAAAATAAAGTTTTCGAAATTCGAATGATGTGGTTTCTATTTTAACATTGTTCTCTATAGCTCCAGAATTGACATTGAATCACATTAGGAAAACCATTAAGTTGTTATGATACTATAACTACGATTATGATAAAAAATCAATAGTTAAACATGCCAAATGTAATTTTGTTATAATGATAATTAAGAAAATAAAATTATCTTATGAGTCCACAGTGAGCCAGTACATGATTTTAAAAAAGGAAAACAATATTTTCATTTTTCTTTCCCAAACCTATACCTTACTACATCCAAACAGGATCAAATCAGAGTCCTCTGTGACAACCAGCTGTGCAATATTCCTGATGTTCAGATAGGCAAGTTGGGCATCAGCCTCGTATGGGGCAACAATACAGTCCACGTTGCGCTTCCTGCACTCCTTTATGAGCGCCAGCGCCATCTCGTGGGTTACGTCGACGCTTCGCCGCATAAACGACCGAGCTTCTTCTGTCTGTAAACAAATTTAGTCTAATAGATATTCCATTGGGTACTTGTGGATACATTTTTTAATCTATTTAAAGCCATCTACAATGCATGTCTCAACCTTTCTATATATAACACACCATATGGCTCCAGTACAAAATGGTGAAGGTGTTAGTGTAAAATAAATGTTTTTTATTCCTTTCTTTCTGAGTGGCAAAAGGAGGGTTTGGTAACTAATTTGCATCTAGAATGCTCTTGATTTTATTTACTTATAAGAATATTATGTATAACAAATTTGTACTGTTCATTATCAAAAATTGACCCAAAAAGTGGAAAAGTGATACAGTGAGGCGAACTTTGTGTGCACTTAAATAATAATATGTATCAAACACAAAGACGATTAACATGGCATAATATTCCTTTCCAAGTAGAAAAGTGTAATTGAGAAATTAGACTTCTGGTGGTTTCATTTGTATCACTAGAATTCACCTGGCATTGCAGTCCATGGATATCTATGACTAATATCAAACTGAAGTCTTATTTCCAATTGGTCACATATGTATTGCTTTAATGGAAAACCTCATTTGTAAGCTGGTCCAAAAACCATTGAAACCAAAATTAAAGGATTATTGGAAGCAACTTTTAAAGTCAAGATCAAAATCACAATCACATGAAGGATTCTTTTTAATAGTACTTGCTGTCAGGGTTAGGAACAGTTTCAAAATAAAAGCCACAGAAATAGCAATACTAACAACAAAGAATTGGATTTCTAATTTTCTACAATGGCCACATACATACAGGTAACTAACTGCCCATCATTCTAACACACCTTTCCAAGACTGAGTAGCTCAGCAGCCCGTTTTTTGGAAATATTTCTTGATCTGAAACAAGTCATTCAAGTTATATATATTTTATATGCAAACCAGGTTGCAAACAGAAAAAATATTAACTCAAATATTTGGTAATGGTAAAATAAGACTTACTCTCTTCTCTTGGACTCAGTTATGGCTTTAGCTGGAAGGTGTCTCCCGTCAAACACTAAAATTGGCTTAATGTTCTTTGACAGCAACATAGTCACATATTTTAAGCAATACTTGATGTGTCTGAAAGGATTAAAGTTTACACTTTACAATTTGAATTTGGTTTTTACAAACACTTTTTGAAAGTCAAACTCTCAAGGTGTTTTTTCTTACTCACCGTACAGGAATCACTTATGGCTATATATTTAACTTATGTCGAAGCAGTCTTATTTATAAAGTAAACATCTAGTTTGTAATAATGTTTCTTCATAAGAATGATTTTAATATGAGTATTTAATTTACAGTAGGGCATTTCTGACAATTGTAAATAATTTTATTATAAAATTTTAGTTTTGCTAATTCTAAAATTTTGTATTTACGTTGTGAAAATCACCCTTATTATCAAAGTATTTTTTAACTTATTATTTTTAATTTGTACCAAAACCAGATGTAAAAATACAAATAATTAAACTTACATGTCTGTCTCTTCTCCTCGCACTAATTTATCTGCACAAGCGAATGCACCTTTGTGGAGCCAACAGTAAGTATCCACAGCAACAGTGGTCCCGCTAAATTCACTTATATTGGTCCTTCTGGATGCCTTCTCGATGAAGGGAATTAAACCCGTTATACCCATATTTCTCGAGTTTATATAACTACTATTATAAAGCCATTATTATATTGGTTTTTTGTTTACTCTAATTGAAGTTGACATTGCATACCCTTTTTAATGATTTTTTTTTTACGTTTAAAGTATTTTGTGTACGGTATGGTATTTCATGCTCCTGTATTTGTATTTTACACAACGTCAAAAGTGTCAATATTCGCGCCATTAGAATTTTTTTTTAATGTTTAGCCGCCTTGGCTATTATTCTTTCGGCTTCCATATCAGAATTTTCTTTGAAAAATCATTAAACATTTATGATAGAACTATATTGCCAAAGTATATCATTTTACGATCGGGCCACGACAAGGAGATCATCAAACTTTTACGTTCTCTCCCCTATTGTGCCAATAGAACGACCTCGGTGATATCGACTGAACCGATTATCTAATTGTAAGCAAGCATCAAATGATGTTAATGTTAATATAACTTAGAAATAATGATAAACTTAATATTAATTACCAAAATATTTAGAAAATAATTACTAATCAAAATTTTGAACATAATAAATACTGTAATTAGATATTTGAGTAATAAATAGTATAGTGCTGTCAATGCACAGAATGTAACATACAAATCTGAGGGTAGTAGTAAAATACTGTATCGCTATGTAACTATGTAAAAATGTGTGGACCTCTGTATTTTATTTGAAATCATAAAATTATAGATTGGTCTCAGCTCAGTGCTACCCAAAACAGTTCCATTTATGTGTCAATTTACATAAAATGAGATTAATTCCACGAATTCTGTCGTCAGTCGGTGTAATTACATTAACATGTTTAGTTTCTGCTGCTGCATATTATTATAAAAGTCGTAGTAAAGAAATAAACGAGGTGATGGTGTTTTGCAAACTCCAATACAACGCGTATAATTACTTTGATAAATTATTAAGCTTTATAGAAGCCGCGAAACAAACAGTACACGTTTGCATGCCCGGTATCCATAATCCAGCTATTCAAGGGCGCTTAGTGAAATTAATAAAGGAGAAGAACATCAAAATTCGAATGATTATCGATAAATCAGGATACAATGGATCTACAGAATTTTTCGTAAAAGAACTCATCGAGGCAGGTAATAAGAACAATTTATAAAAGAGTTTTAAGTTCTGATTTTAATTTTTAGTCGTTCTTACCTGCACAGTTATTTACATTTATTATAACTATCACATCTGTATGTAATGTATTTTATACTCACTGGTAATTGATAATAAAGTTTAACGTCAAGTATTAGTCTTCGTGTGTTTGTTAGTTGAGCACTTTTCAAATATCATCATATCATAATTATCTCTTATTACGATACTTATTTTTTATTCTCTTTATCAAATCTTTATCGAATATATAATGAATTTCAGGAGCAGAAATAAAATACAAAGCAAATGAACCTGTATTCACAATGCAACACAAATTCTGTTTGATTGACGACAAGATTCTTATGACGGGAACATTGAACTGGGGCAACGATCGTTCTTGCGACCATTGGAATTATGTTTACATCACAAGTAAACAGCAGCTGATTGATCCAGTCAAAAATGAATTTTACCAAATGTGGAACGTCTCTAGCGATGTGCTTAGTACGCTACACGAACAACCAACAGAAATATTGTATGATAGTGGTACTGAAACCATAGAAATTATAAACCCCGAAGAAGTAAGAGATGAAAGTGGTGAAAAAAACCACAATCTTGTTGAAACTGTAACAATACCAGCCCTTTGTACTTTAGAATAAATATTTGTAAGGAAGTGTATTCTTCAAAGAAAACAATTGTCAAATGCGCGACGCGCACACCATATTATATTTATTTTGTTATATACATTAGTAGTGGTAAAATGCATGTAACGACTATACCGTGAATGGTCTACCTTATTTTAACCTATTGTAAATGAAAATGAAATTATTTATTTACAAATGTTTCGTAATTCAAACATGCCCAGCAATTTTGAATTAACATTTTATTTTATAGTGTAGACAAGTGATACTGAAATTTTAACAAGTAATTTTAACCGTCAATTTTATTTATTTTACTCATATTGAATAATTATATGGGCTTAGCTGGCTTTAGTGCCTCAAAATATTTTGCTATACTTACACTAATCTAATTTCTGTATTTATTTTACAATTTCGATGTGTTGCACTTTTGTTTTAAAAGTGTCTTTATTCTACACAATTGTATTCTGTCCAGTAATATTATTTCTTAATTAGTTGTATTTCTTTGTTTTTTTCATATTCCATTCACTTTCGAGTTAGCTGTTTCTAATATAAATAAATTATTTCCATACATGTATTGCTTTTAATTCCTCACAATTAAATTATCTCCAAATCTTCTTGATTCTTTGATTTTTACAAACACTTTTCGAACGCCAAACTACGCCAACGCTTCAACAAATCCCTACCGTGAGTGGTCCCGAAAGAAAAAGTGGCAAGAAACAACCGAGGAGTTTTTTTCCTTACAGTTACAGAACGCACTTATGGCTATAAACTGGCTTAATATTAAACTCATGCCATGTTTCTGCCGTATTGGGGCGGCCTAGAATACTCTCCCAATCCCATGCTGACAGAAGGGTGTCGTAAGAGGCGACAGAAGCCAGCCTGCTTGATGGTAGTGCGTCGCGTAAGCATTATATTATCAGTATTATTATTATCATTAATATTATTACTGGTATTATTATCTTTCAGTGAAGCCTGCCTGGCTAGCTACCACACTCTCGCTTGAGTCAGGCGCCAAATGACTCGTCGTGTTCCGGCTGGGGGCTTGAGAGCCAGTACTTTCTTTATAACCCTTTATAATCTCATTTCCTGGCCGACAACACATCAGTGATAGCTTTGGTCTTGCTAATGTCCACGGGTGACGGTGACCACTTACTGTCAGGTGGCTCGTCTGCTTGTTTGACGGGTATTAACATATAAAAAAATGTTCAAGCCGTCTTATCCTGACAGTAATCATCAAGTTTTTAATAACCTTTCCGCATAAGAACGCCTTTGACGTGAGTTTTAAATTTACAATATGGAATTTCTGTCAATTGTAATGTAATTTTACCATAAATATATACACATCTACTCACGAAAGAGCCACCAGTTTTTCTAAGTCTGACATTTGGAACAGTTTAGCCTTATTCCTAGTATTAATATTGTAAACATCACTCTTCCTAAGACAAAAATCTGAGTATTTTTTAACGTACATAATATTATCTAAAATATATTGTGATGCTACTGTTAATATATCAATTTCTTTAAAGAAATCTCTAAGGGAATCCCTAGGCCTGAGGTTGTAAATGGCGCATACAGCTCTTTTCTGTAATATAAATATCGATTTAATATCAGAAGCTGAGCCCCACAACAACTGACCAAATATATTCACATTAATAATACACGTGAATAAAAAACCATGCTGGCTATGACACCTTCGGTTCAGACTTCGTAATACGCAGGCGCACACACACAAACACACTTAAAACGCTTGAACAAGAGCAAGTATTTAGTAGTGCAGTATAGATACTACACTCACTATACTATGCCTCTTAGTTCGACTCGGCAATATACAGGAGCCAACAAGTACACCGCTTAAAGGACAAGGTGTGGAGGCCACAAAGAGGAGAACGAATAATATAAAACACTGCATAATATGTTATTTAATAGTGCAGTATACATACTATACTCACTATACAATGCCTCTCAGTTCGACTCGGCAATATACAGGAATCAATAAGTACACCGCTTAAAGGACAAGGTGTGGAGGCCACAAAGAGGAGACCAAATAATATAAAACACTGCATAATATATTCTATCTCGTTCTTTCGTAGGCTAAATCCTATAGATGTATACATTTGTCTTTTTTTACTGTTGCTGTTTTGGTTTCACTTCAAAATTATCTTTTGTACAGCAAGTGGATTCCGATAATACTTCTCTAGAAAATGTATATGGGTGTATTAGATATATCTAGTGGCTAAATCATAACCCTCCAATGAAAATTTAGGACTCGCCATCAAAATATTACAAGACATGGTTGGGGTACCATAGAATGCAATACAGTTGTACAATATCTTCCAACACAATATAACAATAAATTATAATACAAAAATTTTTAGGGTTTAGAAATCATGCAACTAAGTCGAAGTATCAGCATAAAATCAGAACAATAATCAGTATTGTATCCTAATTATTTAATCAACAACTCCAGCCAGTAATATCTAAATACATAAGAATTATAAAATTTGAAATGCTTAAGCTAAATTAAATAACTACAATATTGAATACAAGAGTGATGCATAATATAAGTAAATTATTATGTTTGTTGCTTGTGTAACCACAACACAATTCATTATTTGAGCATATTTCCCTCTGCTAGATGCGACATTTACATTTTTTCACCCTTTGCTTTGCTTGCAAACAGTTAAAGAGATATCACACACACACATATGGGGCCAATTGAACATAATTTTATTACTCCTACTATAACATAAATTTATATATTATTTAACTGGACAACTTCACTCCCCACCCCTTATAGCTTTGTATTTAGCAATTTCATTGGGAAATGTCTTTGAGAGTTCAGACAGAAGGTGACTTTTAAATCTCTTATATGAATCTATCTTTCCTTTAACCTCCTCGTTTTTGGCAAGGGCTTTGTCAATACAGTCTTTCGTATACAGTTGAGGATTCCTGCCTTGGTCAATATAACTGGAACAAAAATAATTGAGATATATATGTCATATAATCAATAAAAATTGTTTATTTATATAATTTTCAAAACAATATAT
Organism: Megathymus violae; assembly: GCA_003671415.1. Taxonomy (NCBI): domain Eukaryota; kingdom Metazoa; phylum Arthropoda; class Insecta; order Lepidoptera; family Hesperiidae; genus Megathymus; species Megathymus violae. The sequence continues at coordinate 422,435 of PDGT01000072.1, forward strand.
CATACAACATTTATAAACATTGATCAAATAGCTAATAAATTTAATCTTCAATGGAATATTTTCATTATGCTATATTCATCAATATGACCATTAAAACATGCAAGGTTTATGGACAGATAGGATAATATTAACTTATTTAATACAAATATTGCAACAAAGGTTTAAATATATTATTACACATTTCACACACACACACACACACACACAAAGCAAATGGTTACATAGATGTGTTGTACAGTGAATATTACTATTCAATGTAATGTCGTAATAATATTAATATCTCCATATTGAAGAATATGAATGTTAAGTATTAGCATTTCAATTCTACTCATATGTTTTACTCAATGCTGGTAAGTTAGCAATGCCACATTTTACGTTTATAACTCCAATTAGTGCAGTATATTATTCAGAAACAATAGGTAGAAATGTTATGTATGTCTCCCAATCAAACCATACTATTATGGATTTTAGATAATTATCAATTGTTACTATAAATATATGGCTTTCATTAACTTTCACCTTATTTATAAGTAGCAGCCTTTTCGATTTTGTTCAGGTTGAACAATTATATGTATATAGCTTGTGTACATTTATAATATTGTATCTTTCAAATGGTGAAACTATTTGTCATATAGGTGCTGTGGTTCAGTATTACCCTCTGTGTACACACAACCTTACAAAATTCATTCTCCTTGTAATATTAATACAGATTATCACTTACTCAAACACTTCTGTTGGAACATGTATATCATGGAGTTCAGATTTCAGTTTATCCACTTCCTGGAGGCCAGTAACAAGAGATTGACTGAAAACAATATTCAAATTCAAAATCATTTAATCATATAGGTATTCTGTAAATACACTTATGAAAGTTAATTTTACTTCTACCTCCATTTCAAAAAGGTGCTTTAACAATGAGAAGAAGAAACGGCGAAAGAAACTCTTCAGCACATCTTTTAAACAACACATTGTAATTACAAAAGTTTAAACCGTGCAGAACTGGTTTCGACACTATTATTTCTACCGACCTATTATTAACAGGCATCCTTGTCATTAATGTACTCATCTATATTATAATATCCTTTGCCTATAAGTTGTGTTTTAAGGCGTCACTTAAAAGTTCCAAAAGGCAACTCATGTATCAACTTCGGAATCTTATTAAAACGACGCACTCTAAGCCCCATAAAGGAACACTGAACCTTTTAAAGACGATATGAAGTTGTAACCAAATTATGCCTAATTCTTGTATCATGATTCTGTGTATCACGTTTCTGCTTTTACATATTTAATTTTTTTTAATAAATATTAAATTACTATATATATATATATACTGACGGGCTGTGGTGAGTACACCTATTTCTCAAGCGATTTTAATCTCTATATAGCTCTGATTGCTCTATTCTGTAACATAAAAATTGAATCATTTTCTGCTGATTTACTCCACATTGGGATACCATAAGACATAAGACTATGAAAATAGGCAAAATAAACAAGTCTAGCTGTCTCTACATCAGTAATCAGTCTTATCTTCCTAATAATGTAAACAGACCTACTAAGTTTACCTGGGAGAACCGATGTATGAATACTCCACTGAAGCTTACTATCTAAGGTGACACCTAAAAAAACTGTGGATTGTTCCATAGTCAATGCACATTTGGTAGTTGCAAACTCTATACACTTAATTTTTTTGGCATTAAAACTAAGTTGGTTATTGTAAACCATTGCAATACATGGGCCAAAGCACTGTTTACATTGTGAAAATTTAATTTATTTCTTTCAGTCTTAAATATTAGGGATTTGCCATCAGCAAAGAGTGCAATGTCCGCATCTTTGCTATAAAATACGGCAAATTGTTAATATAAACAAGAAAAAGGAATGGACCTGGAATAGAGCCCTGTGGAACACCCATTACAATTAATGATCCTGATGACTTGGTATCATTTACACTAACACATTGAACCCTACACTTCAAATAGAACGCAAACAAATTGAGAGTATTGTATTTGATGTCATAATATATACTTGACGCCACAATAAAAAAAATATGCACTTTTAGATAGTATCATATTACTTTTATATGATGTAAATATAAATATATGGAAATGAAATTATATTTATTCTTAAAAATATTGTTTTCCTTTTTTACAAATACTTTTCGAAATTCAAACTACACCATCGCTTCAAATCACTACTGTGAGTGGTTTCAGAAGAAGTTGCAAGAAACTCCCAAGGAGTTTTGTTTTCCTACTCACAGTTATAGAACGCAATTTTCGCTGTATATTAAACTCATGTTCAAGCAGTCTTATACTTAATCAGCGGATCAGCTGATATAATGAAGTACAAATATAATTATTACAATAACAAACAAATATGCATATTATGTTAAATTAAGATAAATCACTAACATTTTCTGGTTCAGCACACTTTGTCCTTGTGGTTGGAAATCGCTTACAATTATACGAATTTGCCTTACGTTCTCAATGAACATTTCAAGCTGGGTTTCAAGGTTTTCCAAAGTTGATGATGAAGACATTTTTTTATATAACTTCCCGGAGAACTTGTAATTAATAAATGAAGTTGTAATAAACTGGTCTTCGGGTTATATCGTAATAGTAATCATCAGAAAATGGTTTACTTTGAAACGGAGAAAGGATATATTATTAAAAAAAAAACGATATTTCTTCAGTGTTCTTCACCTTGCAATCCGCTGTATTAACGCTGTCAAGTAATCAGGGTTGCCAATACCGATTTTAGTAATTCCTCAAAAATCAAAGCAAAATTCCCCAAATTCGGGGAGAAAATATTCCAATTCCCTAATAATTCCCCACCCGTAGAAATAAAGGAAAAGATTAAATTTATGCAGATTTTATAGATTTTTATTAGGGCTTTTGCTATAACGTCGTGCACGCCACCGTCATCGTATCGCATACCTTTGAAATGAACCATAAAGCACCAGTACCGCCAACGCGCCATAACTTTAGTTTTCATTTTTTTATTGCACACAGTTATAAATGTAGATAATTATACGACATTGGAAGCCTATTTTTAACAGGACACATAAACCTGGTGATTTGGTGAAGTGATTACGCGAAGTTAGATGCTTGCTTAGTGGGTGGTGTGGTTTTAGGTACTTACTGCATGCGAAATTGAATTACGAACAATGTTTTAATTACACAGCTACTGCATACACTGATATGATTTTGATTCATGGTGAATGTCATGGAAACGCTGCTTTCGCCATACGGATATACATTCGGCTATGCCAAAATATGTGGGTATACACAAAAAATATAAAACCTGTTATATATAGTTATTTCTTTGTTATACATTATTTTATTATTATATTACGAGGTAAATTGTTAAAAATCATTTTAAATTTAATTTGTTTAATATTAAGAATTATCAAGAATGGTTAGTCTTGTTTGTATAATTAATAGAAGACTAGTCGATCAATTGAGTTGTTAGTAATTTAGTATGACAAGAAAAACTTTCATTTATGAAAAAAGAACTACGTAGGCATACTAAGAATGATGTTTCAAAAACGTCTATTAAAAGGTTCTTGATCGACGCTCTTTCATCCTAAAATTCCATCACCACTTAATATTATAAATTAAAATTAAAACTTATTTTATTTGTAACAGTTCCAATGAAACTTAGTAGGTAAACCAAGAAAAAAAATCGTTTGAACTCACATTGGTTTAGGTTCTAGTTTGTATATTGTACGATTTCTTAAAACCTGCCGGGCGGTGCCGTGCCTTAACCTGTTTGACATAATCTTTGTTCCTGTAGTGTTTAATAGAGAAACTTATTATTATTAATCACTTTTAATCACTCGACAGTCTTGACAAGAGAATTTTTTTTCTTATTAGCTTAGGTACGCTCAGCCAAAGACAAATGACTAGAGAGTACGGTACTTTTGTATTGTTTTGACATTGACACTCGTATTCTCACATTGACACTGACAATTACTGACCGTCAAATGATTAGTTAGGTTATTTACCTATTGTTTTGCTTTTTATTTAGTGAGATGTTTTCATCAATTATTTCATGAAGTTCTTATGTAGTATGAAATGGTCCTAATTTCAATCGAGTTATAATAATTTAAGTGGCTATAAAAAGTTTTTACAATGGCGGATAGGGATGAAAACTTGCATCGCTTAGAGGGAACTTCTGGAGACGCTCCTGGTGGTTTAATCATCAGAAAAAAAGTCAAAACTGAGGAATTTCAGTTCGCCAAGCCTTCTTTACTTGGTCTTGATAAGTTAGCAGCGGCTAAAAGGAAACAAAACAGATTAATTTCATTTCAAAATGAGGATACCGATGGAGACGAAGGTGACGATAAAAACTCACCCATTACTGTTAAAGAACGTAAATATAGGAAACATAATGAAGAAACTCCGACTTATACAGGCGGCCTCTCAGAACAAGCGCGTGAACGGATGCTGGAAAGACTGGAAAAGTAAAATATCAAGTCAATTACTTTGAATTTAATATCTTTCAATCGAGATGCCCTTCTTTATATAACGAAATTGAACTTAATAAGTAGATATTTCATAGATTTATGAAGTTTTATATATAGATTTTAATGTTTGATTTGATAATGAAGTGAGGTTTTTTTGTGTAATCAGTTAAAAGCCTAGTGATATTATATGGCACATACCTCTAAATATACATAATTTTATTTTCGTCAGAAATTGTCCTTTGTTTTGGTTAAATATAATATAGGGGGGAAACCTCATAAGTGTACAAACTCTGCTAAAATACATTTGGATACCATGGTGATGATTATATGGATTTAATTAGACTTTAGCTGTAAAAGCAACATCAATAACTTAATTACCCCTCTACTTAATAAGTTATCATTATGACAGTTGATGCATAGAAAGGTGATATGAGCTTCCCACTAATTAAAGTATTTTTAATAATTCATCAGTATTAATGTTTTCTTTCACTCATACATATACTACTCTATACACAAAAAGACATACAACAAACTGAATTTATGGCTAATTATTAACTGCAAAGTTATTATTCACTGCATCTTAAATTATAACATCTTTCTATATTTGGAAGTTTGATATCTTGTTTACAGAAAAGAAAAAGAATCTAAAGCCAAGGGAGTCCACAATTCTACCAAAGAAGAAAAGAATTCCCGGTCAAGAGACGATGAGGATGATAGATTCTATAGATCTCGCTATGATAGGCGTGACAAAGATCAAATCAGAAAAGACACTGATAGAAAAGAAAGGGACAGATACAGAGACAGAGATGATAGGGATAGAAGAAGGGATTCTGACAGGAGAGACAGAGATAGACATGACAGAAACACTGATAGAGATAGTTCTAGAAGAAGTTACTATGAACCGACGTTTAAGGATGAGCCTAGAACTCCAAGGTACATGTTCATTATGATGTATCCTTAAATTGTCTTATTATTATTTAAACTGACAGCTGACCAACCATTAGACTTAAATGCTTATTTACACTTATGACTTATTTGGTCAATATAACTAGGTAATATTTATTACTGTTATATTATAGCTTTATACAATCTGAATCTGATGATTAAAACATCACAGTAAAATCTAGACAGTAAAGACTCTTATTATAAATTTCCCTTTAAATTGTTATGATAATTTTAGATAGGTTACTATGGCTACTAATTTTCTTGATTTGGTATTTGTAAAGATCAAATTATCTACCAAAATATTATTAGTTGTTATGCTACAGGTCAATAGTATCTCGTCATTAAGGAGGAAATCAAAGTATACTCTATGCATCTTCAGTATACTGATTCTGTTGTCATATGTATTGATGACTTTATGACAACTTAGTAACTTAGTGTAATTCAATACACATACAACAAACATATTATTTTGTATATCACATACTCATATAATCAAGGAGGACCAAAAAGAAGCAGTGATAACAAAAAGACAATGTTATTTCCCAAATATGTGAGGTATCAATATCTTTTATGTACGTTGTATCCATGTTATTGTAATGATGTAACTCTTTCAGCATCAAAGCCCTGAAACCAACTGACAAGACAGCCTGGGATGATGATGATGAGGAAACCAAAACATCAGTACGTAAATCCAGCTGGGACTTCCCAACCCCATTGCCCAAGGATGGGCCTGATCGCTCACAGAGAAGTGAGCGGAGGCCCACGAGAGATTACAAGGGACGACCCTACGACAATACTCCAAGGGCTACACCTCATAAGTTAGTAGTTTTTTTTATCAGTCATACTAAGTATTGTAAATTAGGATATTTTCTCGATTATAGAAATCTAACATTATGTAAAGTATTAACAATCTCACTTTGATCACTAACATTCCTCCTATAATAAATATTTATACATTATAATTATTAATAGTTTAATTTTAAAAGATATACTCAAGCACTAGGATTTCTCTTATTGCAGATGTTATTGAATTAAAGAAACAAAATATGTCAAACACCCACAACGCAAGAATTTTAATAAACGTTAATTCAATTGTGTTTACTTAATATATTCACTTAAATATTTATTTATCAGGTTCATACTCGAAAATGTATTTCCAGGTGGGTCAGCTCTCGTCGCGTCCCCGACGTCGATGATCCTGACTGGCAGGAGGCCGAGAAGAAACTGGATAGAGCCTGGTACAACATGGGCGAAGGTAATACATACTTTCGCACTCTCGTTTTAATTTTGTGCTTAACGTGACGATATTATATTCGTCGTGTATTAATTGCCTTGGTTATGTCCTTAAATGAATACATTCACATACGACAACTAATAGTCGTCCAAGAATAAAGAAACGTAACGATACCACGATACAGTGGAAAACGCATAATGAGGTTCGCATAAACTGGTATCACTTTTCACCCATCGTAATTCTGCCGTAAAGGAGTTAACAGTTTTTATCTTATCGTCGACTTTTGGACGAACTAAGCACTGGTCGAGTGTCACAGGAAAAAGGTGAACTCTGATTTGAATTTTTCATGCTCGCGAATTTTAGGCTGCGTTGTAAATATAGGCTATGCTCCATCTTCATTTTCAATAGTGTGCCTTTGGTTTTTGAGGCCAGCTTACAACGGTTTGCTATTTTTAATGTTTAGTCTCCAAACAAATCGTTTCATCAACACAAGAAGCGTCAAGTAACTGGTCAAGATGGAAGCGGGGAGGCTGCTCTTTTGACCACAGTAAACTATTAAACTGTATAAATAGACCCCAGTGACTTCCAACAGATCGGATCTAGGGCCGGTTACACTTGGACTCAAAGTTGAACATTGAAAGCCATTCACATCCCGAAATTAAGGTGATTGCAAACAATTTGCAGGTGAAGCGGACGAGTCGGACCCGTTCGCGGGCACGAGCGCGGAGTACGTCGCGAAGAAGGAGGAGCAGATAGAGAAGCGACGCAATCGCAAGGTGTCTGCCGCGCGGCAGCAGATAGACAAGGACAACGATCTGTGGGAACGGAACAGGATGCTCACCAGCGGGGTCGTGCACTCCATCAACATCAACAACGACTTGGACGAGGTACGTAGCTGACGCCGCAAGTCTGTACCGAACCAAATCTGGGCGCAATTAACCTTTCCCCCCGTCCTCCCCCCAAAGACGTACGTTGCTACTTGAATGGGGTACTAATTGATAGTCAACATGAACAATTGCTTGGACGAGGTACGTCGCTGACGTAGACGTGTCTGTGCCGAACCAAATCTGGGCGCAATTAACGCTGTGTTTGATACGACCGACATAACATCAAAAACCAGTTTGCAGTGGAAGACGAAAGCGACCATTGTAAAAATTATAGGTAAACTGCTAACTAATGGGAATATTCCTATAACGGTGGCTACAGAAGTTGATAAATAAAACAATAAATTATTGAATTTCTGTTCGTTCATCGCAGGAGAGCGTCGACCGGGTGCACCTGCTCGTCCACAATATCGTGCCGCCGTTCCTGGACGGCCGCATCGTGTTCACCAAGCAACCGGAGCCGGTCATCCCTGTAAGGAAACATTCAGTCGATGCGCATATGACAACGTTCATCATTACAATTTATAATTGACTCACTGCTGGGTACAACTATCGTCTCACAACGAAGGGATAAGGTTCACATGTCACGAGCTGGCCAAGTGCTGTTAAATAGACTTTATACACCTGTGAGAATATTATGGTGAACGCTGATACACATTTGAGTGGTCCCAAGCGTGATATGTCCACACGATAATTTCCTCAAATTATAATTAACCACCTATGTAATACACACATACTTTGAGACATTCTAGATGCGTGCAGGATAGAACTCGAGTCATGTGTGCCACTGCTACGAGGCTAGAAATAATCCGTGTAGACCCATATTGTGTACTTGTAGCATAGATTATTTAACATGCTTATCTATAACGCATGAGGAATTTAGAGTCGGGAGTTGTTTAGTCCACATCAATAATGTGCGCACTCGAGGGTGTAAAATATAAATGTGTGAATGACATAAAGTATAAAACTGTACTGAAGGAGCGGGAAATGTTATAGACTTCTATTATTTACAAAGTTATTAAACTACAATTATTTTTTTTTGGCCAATTTACCAGCTTGGCTGGCTACCAACCTCCTTTAAGAATCGATCGTGATATATTTTGTTTGTTTGTTTGTCCAAGAGCCAGTACAAAAGTGGGCATACCAATTGAGCAAATGACTAAGAATAAGTCTGATTTTGCAATAATATGAGACCTCTATTTAAGACAGTTCAATGAAATCTTTATAAATAATGTTTGAGTGAAATCAATCTTGAGCTATGTATGTGCTTTCAAGTACACGGTGTTTAAATGTGAAGGAAATTGAAATCTTTTTAGGTGAAAGACCCCACTTCGGACATGGCGATTAACGCTCGCAAAGGTTCGGCTTTAGTGAAGGCCTTCCGGGAACAGAAGGAGAGACGGAAAGCGCAGAAGAAACATTGGAAGCTGGAGGGGACAAAAATAGGTATGTTCATTTGGATATCAATGGGAAAACCAGTTTTTATTTTAATTAAAAAAAACTTATTTACCCCCCATAATACAAAAAAAGTTAAATTTGCTTTTTAGAAATTGACCATGACCCATAAATTACACCAAAACACAAGATAATATAAGTGTGACGTGTTTATGGTGGCTTAGAAACTAATGTACTCATAATCACAACGAGCCATCGTCGAGTATTTGTCTTAAGTTTGACGTTAAACTGTAATAACTATAACGTTTGAGATTAATACCTGCGCATTTCTTCAGGTAACATAATGGGAATACAGAAGGAACAAGAAGAGATAGAAGATGGACCGACGAAACAAGCTTACAAATACGCTGAGCACCTGGATAAAGGTAAGAAAATAATTTGAAATCATATTTTATGTAACTCATTAAAGATTAGCTTATTGTTTGCTTTTGAAATAGACGTCAACAATCGTGTATAATTTTTTTCTATTATATTAATATCAATTTTACGCAATAACCGAAACCATTCATATAAATCCATTGTAATTTTGAATGGATTCTGGTTACAGCGGAAAAAGAATCAGAAGCTCAATCGGACTTCGTAAAGAAGAAGTCGATAGGCGAGCAGAGGCGATACCTCCCCGTGTTCGCAGTCAGAGAGGAACTTATGCAAGTTATCAGGGAGAACAACGTCATCATCATTGTAGGTAAGAGATAATGAAACGCTCCGTTGATCCCACCGCTGCCACCATTTATTACGGTATAATACATGTTGTATCAAGTCGAATATGTAACTTAACACATTTAGCTTTATTTAGTACCTGGTAATATCGATCAATTAATATATATATATATATATATATATTAGTCGACTGTTATTTAAATATATATATATTTGTATGTATATGTTTCCATTTTTACTATAGGTGAGACGGGTAGCGGTAAGACCACCCAGTTGACGCAGTACTTACATGAGGAAGGATTCAGTAAGCAGGGGATGATCGGGTGCACCCAGCCGCGGCGTGTGGCCGCCATGTCAGTGGCCAAGCGTGTTTCCGACGAAATGGGGGTCAAGCTGGGTAAGTGAATAAAAACGGAATCAAGACCGTATAACGTAGGAGGTTAGTAATATGCGAAATTTTCGTATTTTTTTGTATTATAAGGTTTTTCTCTTAAACGTATACAAATTTGTAGGGTTAATGGCCCCTATAACCTTTCGACTTGCTCTGACTGCGCTTGGTACCGAGTGAACATATACATCACCCGTCGTGGCCAAACTTAGCTCCATCACTAAATTTCAATAGTTTTCTTCCAGCAGATAAGTAGAAAATTGGGCGTGACGGACAGACAAATAGAAAAAATAGCCATGCGTCTGATCATATAACGGTCTTTTTTTTTCCGATGTACGGAACGTGTATCTAATAAAAACAAAATTTCAGACGCTCATACCCTCGTACTATTCTGTGTCGCGGGTGGTATGGACACATGCAAAGATGACGTCACAAACCGGAGTACATATATTTATCTGTCACACAAAAGTGAAGAGCGGCCGGGAATCTAACCCGTCCCCTGCTCGGCACACAGATTCAGTCCACAATCCAACCTTTGTCCGGGCGCGTTCTAACGCTAGTTTGACGGCGCGGGCAGGCGAGGAGGTGGGCTACGCGATCCGGTTCGAGGACTGCACGTCGCCGCGCACCGTCATCAAGTACATGACGGACGGCATCCTGCTGCGCGAGGGGCTGCGCGAGCCCGACCTGGACCACTACTGCGCCGTCATCATGGACGAGGCGCACGAGCGGTCGCTCTCCACCGACATGCTGTTCGGGTTGCTCAGGGAGGTGAGTCGAACCCACTTTTGTTTTACTTACAACAAGTTAATGCTTGGCAACAATCCGATTGTATTTTATTTATGTACTTCATATGTGTATTAGTATGTATTTGTCTTTATATATATTTTCAGTGTTAAATAGACTACAAAAAAACCCATAGTAACTCTATCACTCGTGACTTTTGTGTCTTTTTGAATGCCATAACAGATGTCATAAATAAACATTTTAATATCCAATTAAAATATTTGTACCAAAGAATTTTACAAAATTTATTAAAATGTAGTTATATAGTTATATATTATAAATGATCCACCAAGCGCTCGGTGTTAACTCGAGATTACTGTTAATTTATTTATTTGTACTCAGTCAATTGTATGACGCACCACGAGCAGTATTATAATTTTTGCTATACGTTATAATTATAACGTATAACGTAATAAAAATGTGGTGCATTTTGTTGGATCGCGCTCTATTTGTTGACGAACATAACTATTTAGCACACCATTACTAAGGTGGTGTTATCGTGATAAATTAACAAAATATAATAACACTAATTAGTCGTGTGTTTCGTGTTATTTAAAAATAGTTTACAAAGTAATAGTCTTTAGTTTACATCGTGGATAAGTGATGATATTAATAATATCTGCATGTTTGTAATGTTGACTAACAAACTTTCGAATACACTCGTGGACAAAATTAGAGGAACGCAAAAAAAAGGTTTAATATCTCGTGTTATAATATACATTAGTATACTCATATATACATTAATATACTCTATGAAAATAAAAAAAGTTGTAAAATGTTCTTTTTTCGAATTTCATTTGTTTTTCTGTCATTATTGCGTAATATTACGTTCTTTCGTACTGCGAAAAAGTTTGCCAACTTTTGAATTTGGCTTCCTTATTTATCGTGTAAAGTGTAAATTGTTACTGCTATTAAACTGAAAATGCCAGACCTAAACGCCACTCAAGTTGCCAGGGCTGTTACTTTAATTGAAACTGGGCACACCTACAAACATGTGGCCCAAACGTTACAAGTATCCAAATCTGTGGTACACCGAGTTGTCAAGAGGTATCGGCAGACCGGACGATGTACGAGACTCGCAGGACAGGGTCGTAAACGGAAAACTGTGGCGAGAGATGACCGTTTCCTTGTTAACCGGGTGCTCAGGAACAGGACTTTAACTTCTTCTGAGGTAAGAACGGAACTCCAAGAAGTTCGAGGGGTTACAGTAAGCACAAAAACTGTGAGAAGAAGACTGAAATCGGCCGGAATAAAATCACATGTGCCTGCCAGAGGCCCCCTTCTTACAACATGCCATCGAGTAGCGAGTAGAGACTTAATTTTGCTCGCAATCACGAAAATTGGAATGAGGAAGCTTGGAGTCAGATTCTATTCACTGATGAATCCAGATTTTGCCTGAAACCAGATGATGGAAGGGTGAAAGTGTGGAGACGCTCGGGAGAGCGTTATGCTCAGTGCAAAATCATTGGAAAAAAGGCATATGGTGGAGGGTCAGTTATGGTATGGGGAGGTATTTGTATGGGGGCACGTACGGAACTGCAAGTCATTGAAAATGGATCATTAACAGCAGTACGATATGTAACTGAGATTTTGGAACAAGTTGTAGTGCCATTTGCCCCTTTCATAGGAGACGGATTTGTTTTTATGCATGATAATGCACGACCCCATACTGCGGCCGTGGTTGTTGAATACCTTCGAGACCTTGAAATCAACACTATGGGGTGGCCAGCGCGCTCACCCGTCTTAAACCCCATAGAGCATGTCTGGGACAAGCTTGGAAAACAAATAAAGAAAAGAATTGCTGTCCCCGCTAATTTGAGAGATCTCAAAAACGCGTTACAAGAAGAATGGACCGCCATCCCTCAAGATTTTATTGATAACTTGATTAGAAGTATGCCAAGAAGACTGGAAGCAGTTCGAAGAGCTAGAGGAGGCAACACTAAGTACTGATTACAGCCCACATTATAGCCTTTTTAAGCATTTATGAATAAAAAAAAAATTAATGTTAAATATAAAAATGTTTCTTTCCTGTAAATTTTTCTTTTTTTCTGAATTTCGTGAATTTTTATCCTTTAACTTTGTTTTTTCGACTTTCGCATTTTTAAAATAATGAAAAATAAGCAAAATACAAATTACTATACTTAATTGTCACAAATTTCCATGATATTTTGGTTTACACGCACTTTTTTTTGCGTTCCTCTAATTTTGTCCATGAGTTTATACATATATATAAATTTCTTCCACAATATATTCATAATCGTTTTGCGACAAATCTCTTGATATTTTATATTTAGATTCAGTATATGTAATACCACGGTTATGGCAAGGTGTCCGCGATAATATTAATTAAGGCAGGTCCAATCTTGCGCTGTGTGTTGGATCTATTAATACCTAATTTGCCTGTTATTTACAATGAACGCTTTAGTTATTCAAAAGATTGCTTCCGCAATCACCGTAAAAGGCCACAAGTTCTTTCTTCAACTTTCAAAGTTATCGACTACGCTTATATTGGTCAGTGCTACTCATTCCCGCTATCCACGGATGCCATTTGAAATGTATCAAGCGTTTCTGTTTTAGGCGACATTTGAAATCGTAAATAATCGTAATCATTGCGCGATAATGTTTTCGATGCAAATCCATTTATTAAGAGATACGATATTTTATATATTAAAAATTTCAATTTAACTTTGGATATTGTTACGTGTTCTAGATTCACGGGTTGTAGAAAATGCCAAAATAGTTCCGCAGATACAATTACAATGTTAGACGACAAATTCCAACACTGGTTAATAGTAGGGATGTTATGAAATTTCGGATTTGGTTATGGATAACCGTATCTATGAGTAATATTTTACCGGTTTCGGTTACGGTTACAGATATGAAATTATTTCGGATTATCCAATTGTTTCGGATAATTTCGGACGTGGATATTAGATGAATTGCAACTTGGAAAAATAATATAATGTATTAACAAGGTTTGACTGTACTTCTAGGTATTATGTAATATTATAATCACAGAAAAATAATAGCCTTAAAAATTTAATAATAAAAACTGTCTAAAATGAGAACGACGCGGCCAGTGTATCGTATCGGCGAGCGAAAACCTATCATAACAAGTTTTATGTACACTCTGCTCCTTATCGAATGTTCCGAAATAATCTGAAACATTTTTAACGGATACGGTTACGATTTCGGATATTTATTATTTCAGATATCTGATCTTTTCGGTTACGGTTACGGAGCTCCATAACATCCCTGGTTTATACTTACAGTCTCCCATTCATCGATCGCAGGTATTTCACTCGCACAGAGAACTTTTCGCTTCCGTGTTTCCGGTTTTCCGGTGTTCCGATTTTCCGGTTTTCCAAAACCCTTTTCTGATCAATTCAACATTCATTTGAAACAATAGTATAATCAATTAAGCACGTGGTAAATTCCGATGCGATATTCGGCCTTACGCCTAAGAAACTCGAAGTACTTGTTACGGCACCTAAAATTCTGAATTTTATCGGTTACTCTGTTGAGTTTCTATTAGTACCGAATCTTCGCGAACATTGACAATATCAAGGCATGAGACGAAGCTAACACATTATGTATTTTTATTCGAAATTACTGTTATTATTATTATTTTATTTAAACACACATATTAACTGCCAAGTGAGATAGTAGGTATCGTATCGAGGTTGTGTGCTTCGTTACAAGTATATTGTACAAATTCAAAATCATATAGGTATTCTGTAAATACACTTATGCACGTAATTTTTTTGCTTATACTACCGTTTTGAAAAGGTGCTTTAACATTGGGGAGAAGAAACGGCGAAAGAAGCTGCTCAGCACGTCTTTTAAAGCAACACATGGTAATTACATAAGTTTAAACCTGTGCGGAACTGGTTTCGACACTATTATTTCCAAGCGTTCTTGTTATTAATATATTCATCTATACTATAATATCCTTTACCTACAATTTGTGCTGTAACGCGTCGGTTAAAAGTTCCAATGGGTAACTCACGTATCAACTTTGGAACCTTATTGTAAAAACGAAAACCAAGCCCCATAAAAGAACGCTGAACCTTTTGAAGGCGATATGAAGACGTACAATCAAAACGTTTAATGTGTGCTCGACAGAATGTGTGGGTTGCATCACACTTGCGATACGAGTCACCGCGCACGCGTTATGTACAGCTATGTACTGTGTTGTACATAACTTGGTTAATAACTGTACCCGCTGTCATCAGTCGAGTTACGATAACGAGTTATCGGGCGCACGTTCGAGTTATAAAATATCGAGTTATAAAACTTATATTCTTGACTTATCAATAACCCATTGGCGATAAGTTTTCTAGGTCCCTAATGGCAGTGGAGTATACAGTTATTTTCTCACTTCTTTCGAGAGTTTTACACGGTGAGAGGGTGTCGTGTTGCTTGGTTGTATCAGTTGTTGGGTTCTTTGAAAACTGTTCTAAGTTACAAATGTTCATATATATATGTGCCAGCCTGATGACCTTTGGACAGTCGGCCAATGAATGCGAATGTAGGTCAACAGTACTGGATGAGAAAATTTCCCAGATCTCTTATAGCGTTTGGGGTAAACAGTAGATGGTAAAAGTACTTATAAATATAGACATAGCCCTTATTACATTTTAATTATTTATTTAGTTGTGTGTGTCAATGGTGGTGAAATAACGTCATGTCTAGTCGGTGTTAGATTTTATTCTGGAATAAGATGATAAATGTACCATTGTTAGCAATTGATATGATCATGTGAAAGGCCACAAGGCTCCCGTTGCTACTTAGCTGAAATATAAACTGAAACAGAAAATTGTATTTATCTCTTTATTTATTAAAAATGCCTCATAAATAGAATATTTAACTTACACGAGTACAATACTCTCTTAACAGACAAAAACATCATGTCACTAACATTACCATATAAGGTCGTAATTTAGACTTTAAAAATAGGAATACTTAACAAATACTCTTCATTCAACGTGTGCACCGACCACGAAAAAGACGGTGAAGCGAAATTTTTATCTCAGTACAAATAAGCGTTTTCAATGTTCAGTGACAGGTTTTATGCACCGCCATTTTTCGTAATCAGTTGACTATATAATCATAGAAATCAGAACAGTCTTATATAATCAGAAAAGATGAGAAGTTTTTCTTAGTGTGAAAATTACCGCCTAGATCACGATATATTTATGACGAACATTGAAATATGAATATGTTAAGAGCATAAAATCGATGTTATTTACAGCGGAAACCGCGCCGCTCTTGACAGTTCACGGAAGGAATGTTGTCGCGGTTGCCTTAGCAGTCTAAAACATGTTATAAAGCATTCAACGAATCAAACTGCGAACTTCACTGTAACTATGCCTCATAACCAAGTCAAGAATACTGAGAAAGATAAATGTAATAGAGAGAATAGAACAGTACTGTTCTGTAATATCAAAACGAATCGCGACACTGAATGTCGTTAGCGAAATAATAATAACCAGCGCTGCCTTTCTAATCTGCTGCTAAAGTAATACGCAGAACGTATAGTCTCACTTCGAAACATCGAGGGTTATAGCGATAATACAATAAAGCAATGTCGACATACCAAGATCGGAATGTGAAACGAAGCTTTCTTTAAACGAGTTAACGATTTGACCGTTGGCATAATAGATCTAGTTAATAGAGAATGGCCAGTGACGTTTCGTTCGTACCTACGACGAAGTACGAATGAATAAACGAAAATAACTAGGAACGGCAGTCGCAGGTTTCATTCACAACTGTAGTGGAAACATCGCGGTTAATAGAACGACAGCGCTTTGTTTTTAAATGAAAGTACGAATTTCGCGCTAGAGATTCCTAAACGTAGTGGATGTTTCCGGGCGCGGGCAGGAAACACGCGTAGCATGCGCCGGCGGCGTCGCCGGCGAGCGGCGCTCAGACGGACTTCGCCTTCGCGCGCCCGCCGCCCGCCTGGCTCACCAGCATCACGCCCATGTTCATGCCGATGTTGCCCCATTTAAGCGTCTCGCTTATCTGTAACAAGGGAAATTGGGAAATGAGTTACGAGTCGTTGAGTTTGATTTATGTTAGATTTTTTTTTATTCGAATAATTCTGTCTTGTTTTTTAAATACGTTAATTAAAATTCCGGGAGTCGTTACCGATTAAAACGATTTGTTTTAAGATTGAACGTAATTGTAGGCAATATTTTTCCGTGGTGTGTTTGTAGCTCTAAATGCTAATATTGATCCTTATTACATGAGGTACTTGGTTGAGACAACATTAAATTTCCGTTTTGTTTACATTAAAAGTTTCGTCTTACACAGCTTTGCTAAATACCATTAGCTGTGAAATCTATAAGTTTAACTGAATAAGAAATGATAAGCGTATTAGGTACTGTTCAAGGTTAACGATACAGTAATATTTACGACTACAGTTAATAACGATAGATAATTAAATACCAAATTAATAATATAAATGATAATAATACACATATACTTCTGTCTTATACATACCAACAAGCAAACCAATATTACACTTATATTTTCATAAAATTAAATACGAAAGCTTGAGAAACATTGACGATATGTTTTGTATTTTTTAATTGCTGTTAAATTATAGAATTGTGTAGTTTAGAATTTATATTTGGAACGCACTAACAGATACACCCTATACATACATATATATATGTACTTACGTCTTTAATAGTGTTTCTACTCTCCAGTAATGTAATGTCGGTAGTGGATATTAATGACAAGGCACTGTGTAAGCACATCCTTGACCCGCTGGCGTCACTATTAATAACCTGCCATTAATTTTAGTCACTTGTGAAACTTACTACTAATTTTACTACTCACTGAGCGCTATGCGATCACACCTCCGGCGTCACACTGTTCAGTAGTTTGTTTACTGGTTTTAAAATAGGAGCATTTCTCATTATAATAACAAATCCTCAATCTAATATCTAATATTTTTCATTGCAACGCAGACTATAAGTTAAGATTAGATTATGCAAACGAGTGCAATATAAACGTGATGATAGAAACCTGTTTGAATTATTGAAATTCAAATTTTCTGAACACATTTGGAATTGAAATGTAAAATTCTGATAATGCAGCACATACTTAGCGTATATTTGAACTACTAACGTTTTTCTTAAATAGCTACAAGTAGCGTTTATCCGCGACTTCGTTTGCGTTAGTTTTAAAATTTGGTCCAAAGGGTAATTAAATATGTGTGAGTGAGAACAAAAAAGCAATAGTCTCATCTGTAATGCCACTTGTGCTATAGAATGATATTGAATTACGAAACAGATAATAATAAAACAGTGTGGCAACATAAATTACTATAGCGGCGTTTTAAAAACTACATTCACCCAAACAACGCCATCTAGTGAATTTATAAAGAAGTATTATGTGCCACAACGATATGAACAATGTCCAATGGAACAGAAATTCGACACGTCTATGCAATTTGTAATGGATACGTGTTGCAGTTCGTTTGTGATAAATAATAATTTTCCAGGTTAAAGAGTATCATATGTCCATTTCCAAATATTAAACTATCTGCATGCGAAATTTTACCCAAATCCGTTCAGCCGTTTTTGCGTGACTGAATAACAAACATCCAAACATAAAAGTTACATATGTATAAAGGTATATATGTGTATGGAAAACTTAAAAACTTTTTACGGATAGCCTCTCATGACTAGTTTTTCGCGTGAAGCCTCTGAACTAATGATGAATGATAATCCAACTGCGCGTAATTGAAACACAAATTCCTCGGACGTGACTCGGTTCGCGGTTGGATGGTCATCAAAAGAGAAATCGCGTTAGCGCCAATCTTACCGACTACTAATACTTCGTTAAAGTGTACTTGGATAAATCGTTCTGTCCGTCACTCCGCGCGCAAACACAATAGACGTATTTAGGCACTGTATGCCGTGGTGGACGAACAGACTACTGTAGGATTTTGTTTTTAAAGAGAGAGTGCAAAGTTTGTACCACACAATCTTTTAGAAACATTATTTTGCCATTTCAAACATATTATTCCTGATGGACATAGGCTCAAGTGAATGTATGTATATATACATTTTATAATTAATTTTTGATGTTCAAACCGAACGAAGTCGAGCCGCGCCGCTAGTTATACTTCAAGAAAATTACTAAATTATATAATCTAAAGTGATAAAATTCTTCTTCCTTGCGTGGAACTTCTTTATCATATTATTATCTTTTTATGAGATGATAATATTTTATTTTTCAAGCATATTTCATTGTATTTTTTTTTCAAATACCCAAGCATGTGCCATTAACACGATGTTTACTATATGATATGTAAGTAGGTATAATTATAATCCCGTGAAGCTTGATAGCAATTAACCTAAATAATTAATTGACATTAGTTTATTCACTGGCCAGTCTCATTGTTGGTATTTATTATCATTTATTTACCTACTTGTTCAAATATTTAAATGTAAATGTCTGCTTTATTTTTATAAACATTATAATGGCTATTATGTTATACTTGTAAATTATAAAGTATTTTAAATGTAACGCTCGCTTAGAAACTTCCAGTTGAAATTAACATTATTTTGAATATAAAACAAATTTTATAACATGTGTATTATCTACCAATTGTAGAAACCGAGTAAAAGTTATCAATCATTTCGTACGTCATATGAAGTTATTTCCATTATCTGTAAATACAATTGTTTAAATAAAACTATAATAGAATGATATAATTGTTTAAGCAAGTGTAACATAATTTTGTAATATTCACTATGTACAAACTTTACAATCTGAACCGCCAAACCTATTGAAATACAATTAACAATAAACGTTGTCATGCATTTTTAACACTAAGTTTCTTTGAAAATATTGTAATAGCTAGGTAGGTACTTGTTTTGTCGAAACTAAACAGAATTTATTCTACATTATGCAGACATCCGTGAAATCGTGGCTCTGAGAAAAACGTGTGTTAGGCGTGAACGAATGAGTTTTAAGTACATTGTAACTGAGTTAGCAAATTTGTTTTTATGCAAAAAAATTCTTTACGTCATTCACGAAGTAAATAATGTTGATTAGAGATGTAATTGATTGGCAAAAATTTCTCCATCCAGTTGGCAGTGGGAAAAAAATCTGGGAACGAAATCCAGCTTTGGGGAAACGTAGTCGGTGTCGTCGTGTCCAAGACTGCGATGATTAAATCACAAACTGATGGACTGTATGCTCATTTGGTTCCAAATGTACTTCATCAATGAGTATCGATTCTATCCATGATCGATCATATTGAATGAATTGTTTACATCCAAACTTATACATACTAGCGGCCCTACTAGTCACTCGTCCGTCCCCCGGCGAGTACCGAACTTGGATTATCATCGATTAGCACAAGCCGAATGAAGTTTGATCATGAGAATCTTCGTCACAATAAATAAAAAGTCTACTATATTTTTTATAATAATGTGTTTACCGATGTTCAGAAATCACCGTATGTCTTTTGTTATCAACTAAGCATACCCATAACCGTTTAAAATACTTCGTGTACTTCCTCTGAACCTACTATACGGCTTAAGTAATAAGTCAGACGATGTACTAACAATTCAAACATGAGACGTACACTCAACAATACATAATACAAGATAATATAAAATTAGTGCATGTGAAATGATTAAAGAGAAAACACAGAAGGGCACATTGACTTTCCGGTACAACGTCACCATAAAAGTAAAACCTCACCGGTATCTGTGAAGTTGCCAGCTGTATGTGTCCAAAGCGCCTCAACGATTACCATCAAAAGATGATAATCATGGGTGTTTTCGACGTCGTTAAGCTGATCTGTAACAAAATTGCTACGTTGTGCGATCTCTGTTTTTCTTTTTCAACTCTTCGATCCCATGGTGATGCCCCATGCAACTTACGCTCGGGTACGATCGCCGTCTTCTCGTCTCGAAGTACCCAGTTTAGTGTCTCCGGAAAAGTTTGAGTGGGAAGGCACCACAATCCACATTGACATCAAATATACATTGCCAAAATAAAACAAACACAAGAAGCATCAAGGAAGCAATTCTATGAATGAATTTAATTTAATACGATGAAAAAAGAAGAAAAAGTTAATTAGAAACTGTCTTTACAAAATTTAAAAATTTATCCACAGTTCATAAAATATTCAGTAATACTCGTAGAATTATGCAAATAAAAAATTATACAATTTGTATTAAATAGTGAAAAATGGAAGTTGATTCAGTTCAGTTCAGAATAATTCAGTTGTTAAATGTCAATAAATTGTAGCTATAAATTATGTATAAACTAATGTAGCAACTTTTGTATTGTAGACAAATATTTATTAAATGAAACTACTATTATAATTTAAAAAAACGGAATTCAATATACTAAAAATGTTGTAATGACAGCTTTTCATATTTTCAACGAATGATGGACATCTAATACAAAAATACATTCTAGAACCGTAAATAATAATAATACCTTAAGTCGTTTAGAACATTCCGTCTCAAATTAAAATTACCAGACCGGTTTAACCGCCCGATATGGGAATATGCTCACAACATGTTCAAAAATGGTTCTAGAATGATCGAACTTAAAAATTTCAATAAAACCTTCAAGACATACCTGTCTCATTCGAGCTTCCTGCGGCGTCTCCCCATATCGGCACCAGTGGACGAAATGCAGTGTATTATGCCAGTTTCTCTCGAATCTGGATTTAGTTGCCATGTCGAGCTGCAATCAGTAGAAGCTCCTTAGTAGCCGATCCACTGTTCAGTACCCGAATAATGAAAGCCCCGATGAGGCTATCTGAAATGAGAGGTTTCCAATTCTGACGTGGGTGACCTACACAGTGAATACTAAGAAGGATAGTGTAGAAAAGATGAAGAAACCTTTTAAGGTCGAACTAGAATAACCTAAGACAGTGATCATAGAATGCCAGATAACAATTTCGATTAAAATGACATTAAGGGTAGATGACCTTTAAATGAAAAGAAAAGTATAGTTGAGACGATTGACGAACATTTGCAAAAGATCAACTGGTTTAAACGAAGGTGTTAAATCAATCCTAATTTTTTGCAGCTTTTTGCGTCTACCCGTGAATGAAAAAAAACTTTAAGACAAAAATATTTAGGGTAAGTATTCGCTCATATGAATTGCCAATCATACGCTACTGAATTATAATGCAAGATCTCACGATTGGATTTACATTGCATTGTGACTGAAGGCCGTTGGCGTTATGTCATTCTATTTTAAACTATTGAAACGTGCTTGATAATATATCTCTCAGGTAGTTAACTTTGCGTCCAGTCAATCAACTCTGACGATTTTTAATGGGTAAGTATATATTATAATCACCGTACTTCCTATGACTGTGATTGTTTCACGCAGTATAGCGAAAGTATTGGAAGGGAACGATGTTTAGAAGTTTAGGGACAATTGGAAACTTTTCATGTGTTGGATTTCATTATACCTTTGCTCTGATGTCTTTTTCACTGTTAGGAGTCTCTTGTTTGTCATCTACGTTATTGATACGTATAACGGAGTCTTTCTTCCAGAAGGCACCCAAGGTAGTCTTGATAATGCGTTTACGGACACCCTTTTGTTGCACCGTGTACACTTCTATCTGTTCCGGGTTCTTTGTTTTTTCTGAAAAACAAAAAAAAACTGTTGGTGATTGCGTAACTCAATATTACCAGAAAAATATTGACAGACAATATTGCAGAGATAAAAGATTTGTAAATAATTTATTAATTAGTTGCAAACTCATTTGAACTCAATTAAACTCTATTGAGTAAAGAAAATGTCGACTGCTTAACTGTTGTTTTCAAATATAATAACTATTATAATTGTAATCACATCCTGTTAGTTTTCTGAACGTAAGATACCAGGCCCGTAACCGTAACCAGGCCAGGAACGTAAGATAGGGCTCCGTCATTTATTTAGAATTCACCGCTTGCTCTCCTTAAGCCGCAAACGATCTTGTAGTCGCGTACTCTGACATGAATTATTTACAAATCTATTGTGAACTCGCAGAACACATCGAACCGGTCGAGACAGGTATAACGATGTCAAAGTTATTCAGTCCTGCATTACAGCTCGGTCTCTGCGAACGTTGGTTACAAACATTATTAAAATTGCGTTGAAGTTGATTAAATAAAAATACACTCACCTTTACCCTTTTTCCACATGGCAATGGCGTACATGTGATAGTCTGGAGACAGCGTGGAGTCCGGCGGCAGCGGGTCCTCCGCTCTAACTTCCAACACGAATCCGGACTCGAGCACGGCGCAAAGGATGTTCTGTTCATCGTGTTTGAACCACTTGGTCTCGCGTAGCTTATGTATTGCCACTGAACTGCCGAATTTTTGCTTCTTTGGCGCGAACAACGCCTGAGCCTGACTCCCGAAGCGAGATAGGAGCCCCTTTACCGTTGGCGGCGGTGCGAGGCTCTTCTCGGGCGGCTTGATCTGCTGGAAACTCCGGCAGGTCACGAACCTGGCTTCCATTGAACCCTGTCCTCTTGTATGCGCAAGACAATTCCACTTCCTACACTGAATTAGTTAGCGAGTTTGTAGGGTCGGTATGTCGCTTGGGTTACTCTCACTAGCGAGAAATCGTCACACAGGGAACACTTTCACAATTTGGTACGCGTGGGTTCGCGTTAGACGGAGCACACGGCTATACGACAGCGTTGGAATGAAAGACGCGGCGCGCGTGGTTGCCGGTACATATATATGGACGCGGCTCAGAGGGGGGCGCGCGGGCGGGGGCCGCTACCCCACCACGCGCCTGACCTCTCTAGTGCAGCTGAGTTGTCATGTATCGAGTATCGCGTTCGATAACGTTTTAAACAAGTGTTCGTTAAGATTTTAATTGTTTTTACTTTAGTTGTAACTAAATTTTTCATCAAAGTACTGTAAAACTTTTACTGTGGTCGCCATATGCATATGTGAGGCACACCAAATTTCAGCAGTCGAGTACTATGTATATAATATATGCAAATTCTTATGTATAAAAAAGAACTGAACGTTTCTTGGCTTAAATTGAAATATAATTATAGTAAATTCGTTATATTAAAGCCTTTTCAAGAAGGCCTTTAACTGATATTAAAATGGCAAGATTAGATCATTTTTGCTACTTTTATAGTGTAATGTTCTATTATTGAAGGGTTCAGCTGTGTTTATTGAATCCATATCCATATTACAGAAAATAAATTGAATAAATCAAAATTATTAACTGTTTTCTGAAACTGTGAGTAGAAAAATATTCTCCCTGGGAGTTTTTTGCCACTGCTCCCAAGACTACTCATGGATAGATATTTTTGAATCAATAGCGTACTTAACATTTAGAAAGTATTTATAAAGATATATTTCGAATAAAACTTCACACATTCATTCTATTCCGATTGTGTGTATTAAAATTAACTGTTACTTTCAATAATTGAGAATGTCTGCAAACCTAGCAGTTTTCAATAACGCTCTCAAAAGTGTGTAAAATCTATCCAACCTATAGATTTGAACTAATAAAAGTACGAAATAAACTATAGATTTGAAAGGTTACTAAGGGACAATTTTAGGAGTCGATCTGGGCCCGACAGTAACAAGTACCAAGTACGCGACATAAGCCATTCATTATATTATCAAGTTGTCCGATTGTCGATATCGACTATCGATGTAACAGGCGCTACATTAATGTACCGAGTGACCTCACTCGTCCCGCTCCCCGCGTCACGCCGGCGCCAACCGGCAGGTACTATGTCCTCTACGGTGGTATCGCTTGTAGTTTGTAGCGAAACCGTATTTCAATGCAATGCGTTGGAAACCTATTTCTCGGTTGTTTTCAACTTTGAATTCAACGACATTACATTCATGAATTCACGCCCGGCTGTTGAAGGTTTTTCGATGGCGACGCTTGGCGATTTTTTACGCCATACCGAGTCTCGTGTAAACGTCGGGATGACGTTGATTAAGTAATGTTTATATAATATATTTAACTTCAATTTGCGCTAGCATCAATATGGTCATGTTGTTAAATTATCTTGCAGTGTGTCTAAAAGTTAAAAGAATGTAAACACATTGGGTTAAGTTATGAGAAGCCAAGTTATGCCCACGTATAAGTATACCTGACTCATATCGAATCATAAATAATTACCGGTGTTAAAATCGTTATTTTATTTACATATGCAATAAATGTTATACGGTTTTACAGCCTTTATTCTGATGTATTTTGCAATAGTATCATTGATTGTCGTGGAAATGTCTGTGAAAGAAAATTTGATGGTACGTAATAGTACTCTTTAATTATTTGCATCTCTTTGTATAGGTACCTGCGCTTCGCAACGAAACATACACTTAACGGAACTATAGTCTGTAGTACATATGAAGATCTTATCATTATAGTGAAATAAACGCAGCTTTGTACAATTGGTTGTAAATCTATTTACATGGAGTCACACTTAGCTGATTTGTTTGCACCTCGAATTCCTTGTACACTATAATCACCGCGGAAATACATGCGTTTCTCTAAGTTGAAACACAACGAAATAAAAGTAATATGATAAAATACTACTCGCCTCATTAACTATTCTAAAAAATTAAGTAACCGTCAAAGGTGCCTACAAAGATAAACACGGTGATGTGCGTGTAAATTATGAATAATGTTGATTCAAAAGCCAAGGTAGGCAGGCATTCAACCTGTTTAGGTTGAATTTGATATTTTACCATATCATTATCTTGACCTAGTCTCATGATCAGTTTTAAATACTCGCGTGAATATTGCTATGACGGCATTATGAATATATTTGAGTAGTCCACCGTTGCGAAGTACCTTCCGTACGTGACTATATTCACGTCTATCGCTTCGCGCGTTAGTAAATGTTATATTTGTGAACGCCCTCCTCCTTATATTGGAGGACGTCGCTGTGCCTATACCGAAATGACAACAACAGAACGAGGAGTCATTTCTTAAAATGCACAACTATAATGAAAAACTTTATTTAATGTTTGAGATTCAAGTTAGCTCAAGTTACGTATAGGTTGATGGCGTTGATTATGTAGCGCTTATATGATTTCTTAAATGGATTCATACATTTAAATTCGTTTCTTTAGTGTATATATACACGTGTCCAGATAACTAACAATTATCAGGTCGATGATCTCTGCAACATTGGAATTATCGGTGTGAGCGACGTCGCTTATATCCACCGTAATTTCCCAAGATCGATCCGCACGGTCCATGGGGACTCTACAAATACTTTATTTAAATGAATGTCTTATCTCAAACTGACGAAAACGGGACCAACGTGTTACTGCATGTGAGCGATGTGATATCGTGAACTGGTTATACAGATATACACAGTTGGTGACAAATTACTATTCGGTGTTGCAAGTACAGTATTTTTAAATGGCGAGATATTTGTACGGAGTCTGCTTTCGAACAACGTCACTCAAAAAAATTTTTTTTTACGTATCACATATGGGCGTGTGGTCGTTATTTCGATGTGACGTGACTTCGAGAGACGTTTTACGTAATCGTAGTTTCGAATTACGTATCACTGGAAGCGACCCCTGTAGGTTCTACTGTCAGTTATTGAAAGATCGTTTATGTTTCATCTTCAAATCGAAATCATTAAAAATATCGACATTATTTGTGGTCAACTACTGAGATGTTCAAGTTTAAATTTTAAAGTGGGAATGGTGACGTTTACAATTAATTGTAATCTGTAATATTAATAATAAAAATGTTTCGATTAATGCACCTTTTTCGTGACTTTTGTTTTCCGACCGATCGGTCTTCGGAAGTGTGTCAGTACTGGTCAGGAGCGTGACGGATCGGCGAGTACCTACAGCGTGAGCTGCACTATTTTTACGTTTGCGTTACATGAAATATTTGGTACTACTACAGAAAATTCGTAATGAGAAACAGATCTAAAATGTATCATGTACATTTCAATATATAGATATCGTGTCCGTATCAACACAAGAATTAAGAATATAATATTAGCCGTTACATAACAGAAATAAAATTAAGAGTATTAATAACAAGAAGTAGTAATACTTCCAAAATTGTATAACCTATTTGAGATATATTGTTTGTTATCGACAAGGGACTGTCTCGAAATACGTAAGGAAGTAAAATGAATTGAGATCTTTTACAGTTATTATCAGGACAGGGTTTGCAAAAACGAAAATAACTTCAGCAATTATGCAAAATATAGATAGTTATAAACGAAGATGTGTTTTTTAAAGATAATTATAATATTGAAAATTATAATATTTCTTATAGTGTTGTACCTGGTGGCTTCCGATTCAAACACAAATTATTGGGCATGTTACATTCCCTTACATTGCAAACCTTCATTTTAACTGTAGCGAGTATTCACGATTTTTATTCATACCTATATTACACGAGGCTTGCCGTGTGAATGACCGGTACACAATGGGGGTTGATATTTCGATATAAAATTTAATAACCGTGAATACTCGTTACAGTTTAATTATTATAATGTTCTCGAAGATCAAAATATAACATGATATTTCCAATTTACTCCGCGATATATAATTAAAACCTATCATGTTGCAAAGTTAATCTGAACAAAATGTAATCCTCCAAGGATTCGTATTGATGAATTATGTCAGAAAGCAAGATAAAGAGCTCAGAGGGAGTTATCGATTTCAATAATATAAAAAAGTAAAATATTTTTTGCTATTTCAACCCTATCCTACTTTTGACTCGCAGTTGGATCGGTCCCGCCCCACCAACCGCACCCTCTTTTTTAGTTACTTGAGTTCACCTTGCCGTATCAATCTTAATTTAAGTTCACCGAACAACACAGCCCTGGCGCCCTACATAATCTCTGTAGCGAGATTTGTTAGTCTTGTACCTGTTTTATCAGATACACTGTAAACAGTGCCGTGTGAGGTGGGGAGTGAGGTGGGGAGTGAGGTGTTGACCTCATGTGCTCCTGGGACGACCTTCAACGTCTCGAAACAGTCAAGTGTTCACCCACAAAGTGGTGTATGCTTCTGACTCAAGTCTTCAACAGACGTTCTGTCGCGCACACCTGATGTTCGACCGGTTTGGGTCGTCTATTTTTCTTGTATGAACTCGTAATTAGAATAAATCCAATTGTAATTCATTATAAAATGAACGTAGATTAATCAATTCAATAAATTATTTATTTACCAAGTAACACGATGACGTTTGTATTATTTCCTGTATTATGGATTATTTACTTTAGAAACCTGTTCTAATTTTTTTTTATAATATTTTTTTGTAGAAATAATTGAAAAAAAAAAATATCTCCTATCTTGCTTATTCAACTTAATTTAGTCGATTTAAGGTTGTAAAAATTTCATGAATTTTAGTAAAAGCCATCAGTCATCTTCAATTAAATACTTCCAATTAATATTGTTGTGTTATGTTTATTCGACGAACTCTATCTTATCTGAAGTATGGTTATCTACCATTTGTATTGGGGCAGGACGCGATATATGTCACCGTCGTGTCTTGACTTTGTATTCCAATTGTTACACCGATTTATGTTGGTTATTATGTGACTTTTTTATATTTTTAAATGATAACTAACTTTCACTGCTCGTGTATTATGTGCCTAGGACAATTATTTGTGACATGTAGATTATAAATTGACGTGTTCATCAAAATAGTCGTTGCGAGATATAGGAATTTGTTGTCTATTGTCTATAGTTAGCCTCATGTAAATAGGAACATAGCCAACCTGGAAAAAAACAATAATTTATTAATTTTGTTTACGGTTTTGACACATGATTCGTGCTATTTCGGGTTCAATTTGTCCATTTGGATTTTTGATTAGTACTTACAAGTAGATATTTCCTTACGTATAATTAATCGTTTGGTTCTTTGATAATAATAAAATGTATATCAGAAATACCAAGTATATTGATAGTTGTTATTATAACATAATAAATTATACTTATGTAATTTTAATCCATTCGGAGATAAAATTGTTATCTTATTTTACGGTATTTTATCTCGTTCATGTGTGGATTATACTAAAACAAATTGATTATAGGCAAAACCGAAACTGATAATCTGTAAGGGCTCCAGTGGCAGCGTTTCGCGCTCGCGACGGCTGTGCTCGAAACAAAGAACACGTCCGCAGTGGGAGCGGACGCTTATAAATACGATATACTCCTCGTTAACCATCCGCGATATAGTGTCACCCACGACGCAGCCTATGTGGATCCTTATTATTTCTTAGTTTTATAACATTTTCTATATGATTACTGGAGTGACTGACTTCGTCTGTCGCACCAATTTATCCGAATCTACTGAATGGAGAAAGTTGAAATGTCTTATACAAAAGTTGAGCGACCGAATGACTGCAGTGTGCTGGTAAATAAAGTTATTATTGGGGGTTGCCATGTGGAATAAAAATGAAAATATTAAAAAATCTTTTATCAAATGCATAATGTGATATACAGCGACAGAGTCGTTATGTAAGATACAACTATGTATGTATATAGTTTTAAAATATCCCGTTGTGAGTGTGTAAACGTTTATTATTTATTATTATTTATTAAATAGTTGTTCTTTTACAAGACAATCTGTTAAATAACGGTAAGATTAAGTATGTTTATGTAAATACATTTGCGTAAAATAAAAAACCCCCACCTAAATAATCATTACAATAAATATAATATGAAGAAAATGTTAAATTGTCAACATATAAATGTTGTGAACAGTTTTTTAACATATCAATACAAGAACGATACATAAGATGATCTTGTACTTAAATATTGTGAGGTAAATAAAGTATATCTTATTTATCTTGAATGAAGTAATAGTATATTTTATCATATATTCATTATGATTCTTTGTTACTCGTTTTTCATATTTAAATTATAATAATACTTTTCTTATTAAAACCAATTAATTTAACATCCTAAAGAGAAGGTTGGCTTATATGTCAGTATTAATAGGTGATACGACTACTGTTGCCATATGAATGAATTACATAATCGTCTTAAATTTATTAATTTTATCAAAAGCTGATTAAAGGATAATAGCTTTAGGATCGATTTAGAATCTTTATGTATCTCATTATGCAATTACATGATAGAAAATGTTATAATGATAATGATTATTTACTAGCTGATATTTGGATATTCTATTAGGATAGAATTAACGATATTTAGAAACAACTTTCAAAAATAAATGCAAATTACTTTTTAAAGTTTTAATATTGCTATTGTTAATTATTCAAACAGGCATCGTATGAAAAACAGGGCTATTACTTTATACTTGTAATAACAATTGTATAGATAAAAGTGATTACATGTCCTGTCCCTAACAAGTGCTTATCTCTAATAGCTTTGTTAAGAGCGTTTTTCTAGGCCTCTATATAACTCAACATATTTTAGTACGCTATGCGACTAGTTACGCACACATACATAACATGAGCAGTTACGCACACATACATAACTTGAGTGCGTCGACAAATTTGAAATAGGACATAAATGAATTTGATACTTCCGATTGAAATCCTAAGTGAATTTGGTAACCTATTCATCTTGTTTTCAGTACAATTGAGATGTATACTGTGTTTGGGGTTCATCTTTAACGTAAAATTTATTTCTAACTAATACATTGTATTATGTATTCTTATTTAGATAAACACACCCTAATAACATTATGTGGTGTTAATGTAGTATTATGTTGTTTTAAATATATAATGTAAAAAATAGACCTATATATTTTGTAATAAAATGCAATAAACGTAACGTGGCGTGAAAACGTAAAATACTTGCTAATTCCATTCACAACATTGACACCAGTTCGTCCTTTGCGGATAAATGTGCTTATGCCCATACAATTGACATGCATCTATAAACAGAGTTGGGATCAATCTATTACTTGGGTTTAATCTATGACTATATATGAAAGTTAAGTAACTCAAATGGAAAACTTTGAATCTATTTAGTATCAAAAATATAAATATATTTTTTCGTACAACAGATTTAAGGTTTTAAGTATTTGAACGTAATTGTTTTTCTCCTAGGCTATGGTCAAAGGAGAGGCGGATGTAGTCATCCAAGATGTAGTATGTACGGGAAAGAGGAATTTAACTTCCATTAGCGGATGTCGATGCTTTACGTTGGGAGTATTCCCAATAAACTAACTCCGAATAATACATCAGAGTATGGAGGGGGTAAAATAATACTTTCGGTGAAGAGTTTCGCTTACATTCATAACATATCCGTGAATGTAGTACACACTTGGACTACGAACTAATATTATAATTTGAAATGGACTAATAATTAAATACTCGTGTAGCATAATTTTTGAATACCGAAACTCTGTAAGCCACCAGGCGCGCTCGAAGCGAACGTAGGTACTCGTAGGTGTCGAGAGGTCGATTAGCGGAATTGCAACATCTCGGCACCGTGCACCGCGGCCGCGGAATGCGGTTGTGTGTGATTGAGATTAAAAATAGAACGTGTCTTGACGATTGTCGAACGCGAAGGTTGTTTTTAAAACGTGTCTGTGTAATTCACGTAATTGTAAGAGCGTGTGCGCGCTTGGTGAAAACAAGAATCTTTATAGGATGTTACGCATGAATCTTTGTCAGTCTATCACATTCTTATTAACCTCCAATACAAAAACGATTTTTAGAAACTCATCAGCTATTTTTATGTTAATTGTGAATATTCCAACATTTAAAGAGTAGAAATATCATTTAAAAATTTAATGATAAATTCAAAGAGAAAAGTTGTTGAATTTTTAGTGAGAGACCAAACGAGAAGTACTTAATAAATAAATTTATTACTTCCAAGAACGTAATACAATATTGTGGAAATAATACGATAGTAACGGAGGAATACCGCAAACCAAATGTGTTCTCACTGGAAACTTGATATACATATGTATATATGCAAAAATATTAAACAGAAGTATTCGCTCATGTATTCTACCTACAGTAGCTCTTAAGAATTTAGCTTAATAATTTAATGATATATTTAAGTTTTCAATTTCCTATTATACGTGAGGTACTCAAAAAGTTTTCTAAAATTCAAAAAAATAGTTCTGTGTGTGGTTTCTATCGTTTTGAAATTGCCAAATCGTCGACGGGTGCTTCTTTTCTTGATCGTGTTAATAAATGCAAGACTCATCAGCTATAATCGTTTTATAAACAGCCGACATGGCTTGCCTCAATTTTAGTAATCATGTCATTACACCATTCCACACAGGCCTCCTTTTGCGCGTCGATGATGTTCTGCGGCATCCAACACGAAACTATCCTCCTCAACTGAGTATACTCTTGTTTCCTCTCATGCTAATTGCTCTCCTCGATGTTTTTCGATGTTACTTGCAATAAATGAATGTCTTTATATCTAATTCGCCAATTGAATTTGTCACTGCCAGCACGTTTCAATTCAAAATCATTTATCTGCAAGCAGGAGGGTGGTAGCTAGCCTGACAGGCTTCACGGAAAGATAATAATACCAGTATAATATTGATGACTTAATACTAGTAAATTTTGTGAGCTTGTGTATGTATGTGCGGAAAATAATCACGGCACCTATTTTTACCAATAAATAGCTACTGACGAGAAAGATTTAGATGTATGACATCAGGGTTTTTTTTAAAACGCCTGATAAACGATGATGATTTCGGAATGTAAAAATTAGGGTTATTAAGGTATGGCAAGGGACGAGGGTAGGCCACTAGTACTGCCGCGCAATTTATGAACGCAGTAAGTACCATTTACTGCGTTTATGATTTTATTAGATTTTTGGAATATAGGAAGAATTTGGAAGATATTTGGAATGCAGAAAGGCTTTCTGAGCGAGATAGAAAAAAACGGGTCTTTGATTCTTATACATAGATCGCAACATCAGCATTCCAAATATCTAATAAAATCATAAACAAGCAGTAAATGGTACTTACTGCGTTCATAAATTGCGCGGCAGAGTTTATAGATAAATATAAACATTGAAAATATATTTAATAATATCCCAATTAGCACTAAGCGTGTTATTTCAGAACAAACGCACTCACTTTAATAGCACAATTTATTTCCACAGATTGTTATGTAATTGATTACCCTAAAGTACCGAAATGGCATACGGTATTACGTGACATTAGCGACCCGTTAAGTTGTTTTGCTCGTTGCCGCGGAGGTCAAACGTCCCAAACACCTCAGCTACTGTACTGTGGCCTTGCCGGCGAACATCGGCTCTCACGCGATAACTACCGACAGTATTGTGGATGATTTGTGCCGGTGGAATATTCCCGTGCGATGAACGACTTGATAGCTGAGAACATCCACGTTCGTAACTGCGAGGATTAACCGCTCAGTATGTATGTGAACATCGCTGCAGACGAATTCAGGATGAAATAAAGTAACCATAACTGTTTGATGATCGGTGCGTTTGCGATATATGTATATATGTTTTTATCCACGTAGAAGTACCAAATTGACATGAATCCACTTGGTGTTTTGTGGTCGTTGTAACTTGATATCCTGTAGCCGATTCAGTTAAAAATGATCGGGACATCGAAGATTAGTTAAAATCTCTTGCGTGTTAGGATGCTTGTTACCACTTTGTAAAAACCGTAAACATTTCGATTGGGCGCTGGTGAATAATTCAATGCGAACAAAAAGTTACATCTATTAAAATCATGCGTTGCATTGGATAACATTAAATGATACAGTCCATGTCGATGCTAACGTATTGAACGAAGATCTACGGAATAAGAAGCGGAAGTAAAAATTGCGGAACATCGTGTATGTATGGAATAACAAGTTTCCTTTTATCGTATTAAGTAGGATGCCGCTCAATGTTATAAATATACAAATTTAAGTTATATTAACATTAGATTTTATGTGTGAATTGTTTTTGTATTGAACTGAAATGTGTTATTATAACACCAACGAATTCAAAATAAACAGCAGGAGAACAAGAAAATATGCTAATACTGACTGATTGACGAATGACAATCCTCTAATCAAATTCAATAGGAAAGTTACCAGCCAACGTCACATCTGCATTAAGAAGTCAGCAATCAATCACAAGTGATAAACTTGAAGATGTTCTTGATAACGCTTTGTGAAAAAATTGTCAGTTATTTATCGGTGTTTCACTTTGATACATCAAAATAAAATAATCACTAAGCCAAGAAAATTATGATATTAATAATAATTATTTATTTATTGAAGGTATCAATGACCCACTTTAAAATTGCACAAAATAATAAATTATAAAATGGCTTAAGTAGTTTGGTAGTTGGCCCATAGAGAACAGAGTTAAAGGCATAATAAACATCGGTTCGTAGTATTTGGTTAAAATTTTCAGTATACGTGGAGTGGAGTGGGTTTGATAAGAAAAACGGGTGTCAAATGTAACAAAACACGTTTTGAATTTAGAACGTAAGAGACACAGAAGACTTTTTAGTATATCATTTCAAATTATACAACCTATCATTCCCACAGTTCGCCAAGATTCCTGAATTGATTTATTTAAAGTTTATGATCACCTTCTGTTTCTCAGTCGATATGGACTTGTCAGAGCGGTCGTGGCCGTCATGTTGCCAATTTTCGGAGCTGATGTCACTCGCCTCACGATGTCTCACCGTCTCTCCCTGTTGATTGTCATTCTAGTGCACTCATGTACAGGAACATCAACCGCAGATTCGATTTGGTCAGTCCAACGCATGGGTTACCGCCCGCGAGGTCTTATACCTAATGTGGATCATAAAACTGACAGAATAGTTTTTAGTACATCATTATAAGATACAGAATCTATCAATGCTATAGTTTGTCAAGGACCTTGCATCTATGTGTCTGAAACTTCCTACGCGGCGGCGCCTACCGTGGGGCGCGATCCATGTGTGGGGAATACGGGACTCGAGGTAACCCTCTATACCCGGGCAGTTTCGATGATCAACATACGGTCTCTGATCTCTTTTCTTATCTTTAAATATTTACGGTTATCTTAAGTAAGCTACCATTGCTACAAGGAAGCAAGGCTGAAAACATGCTTAAATTAACATTTCTACCCGCGCTTTAATCATATTTATTTCCAATGGAGATGAATGTATCGTACTTTATTTAGATAATGACAATATCAAACTTGAATACATTTACTTTATTTTGCATGACTGACTAGCTATTATGTACTGGAATCTATTAGGTGAAACTAAAAACAATACGCTCCATACAGAAAACTGTGTAGAAGTTCAGACGTTTCGTTAGATAGTAATAAATCCATTTTAAGTTAATAATATAATTAAAAAATATCTCATTGCAAAAGAGGTTACAAATTCAGTAGATTCTTCCTCTTCACCAAGTAAGATCCAAGCGCTAATTAATCCAACAAAAAATATTGGTTTACTGAATATTTATAAAAAAACCGAGACGGCGAAAATATGCATAGTTCACTTATCAAATCTGATGTTGTTATTCTGATCAAAAGTGAAGTGGGCAATTAGTTATATTTACTTACTTATTACTATTTCCCTTTATCGTACGTGCAACATTATCATTTCTTTTTATCGCTCACCCTTACGTCAGCAACGCTCATAGCCTAAAGGACAAATGGTGCATTGTTATTTTTGATAGTTAATGTGTAATTAAGCGAAAAATGATAATTTGTAGGTACACAGCAAATGACGTACTATGTAAATACCCGTGTTGGTATTTCGGGTGTTGTGTGTGGCTTAAAGAATACAGTGTTATGCGTTGATTGATTATTACAATATGATTGCTAAGGATGATTAATCATATAATCAGCTATATCTAATCTGATTGAGGTTGCAGGACCGTCATACAATGATTCAGATACGGACAGACCTCAGCCAACATTTTATTGAAACGGGATTTAGGAAAATATTTCATTACGTGTTCAGTTTATCTCCCACATTTCATTGAAAATTTATCCAAATGTGCGGTGTCTTTATTTGATACTAATATTAAAAAGAGGAAAGCATTGTATTATTGTATGTTTGTAACGAATAAACTCTAAAACTATTGAACCGATTTTAAAAATTCTTTCACCATTCCAATGCTACATTGTTCCTGAGCAACGTAGGCTATATTTATTACTAGAAAAAATAAGGGATCCCTGCTAAAACATCAGTGACGTGAACCAAGGTGTAAAAAAAAATTGCTTGAAAATTTATTTCATCGCATACGCTGCGGAAACTATTGATAAAGTACACCCGTGCGAAGCTGGGTCGGGCCGCTAGTTTGATATATAATGATATTGTTACAAAATAAGCAAATAATACAACGCCTGCGTTTGCCAGGTTGTATTTCACTACAAAACTTTCTTTTGATTTTGCAAAAGCGTTTGACAGGAAATTGTAAATTTTTTAAGGGGCTAATCTAAGCAGTAAATATAAATCACACATCGAACTTAATAAATAAAGTAAGCGTGACCGGCAATCGATACACGGTGAATAATTGATATCGTTTAATAGTATTCAGTGTCTGCATATTATGACTCACGACTACTTAATGTGTCAGTATAGATTAATATTTGTTGTATATACAATGTGGACGGATCAGAAACTCGAGGGCTATAATGAACGAACTAAACGTGTATTTGTATCCTATTATTGTTCCTATTATACAACACTGTATGTGAAAAGAGGAGGATTTACAAATGTAAGTTATTGATGTACTCAATTATAGATTACCAGCGACATGGTATGATTCTACAGATAACGTTAGTCGTGCGACGTTGTTGGTGTTTCACAGCGATTAATAATATTACGACTATTTACGGGGCGTGTGGGTGACCTGTTTCGTCACGTAGATGCTATCGTGTAAGATTGTCTTGGGCGATTACACCACGTCGCTTTGTAAGTGTTTATTATAAACCAGTGTTAGCCAGCCAGGTGCTCGAAATTGGACCACTTAATTTAATCTTAACTAAATCCCGTCAGAAGTTGCCAAACAAAACAAAACAAAGAAAATCTGTTAACAAACAGGAAGTTAAGATACTGAAGAGATTTACTTTCTTTGAACCAGCTATTAGAAATTGTGTCAGGAGTGTCTCGAATAGCAATATCATTATACTGGTACAATGATTTAGTGCTTTGACTATTTTTACAGTTAATATGACAACAAAACTTGGTACTCTCTGATACGATAATCTTTCTCAACGTCTCGCTCGTTTGCCTGTCTGGGAATGAATGCCTATAGATCCCATTCCCACCGACCAACACAATCCCCATCTTCATTATTTTTATTGTAACCGTAAAATATTACGCCAACGCTCGATGAGTGTCATTCGCTTGTCCTTTGTTACTAATCTAAATCCATGAAATATGGCACCACGACTTAACCAACAGATTTTGTGAACAGATGAGATATCAAGCGTCGCTGCCGCTTAAACATACGAGTATGAATTCTCGGAACTAAATTTTATAACCCTAAGTTCTAACTAAATTGTAACTTCATTCATAATTAATGTCATATTTCATTTTTTTTTACTTTTGTACCCCATTAAGGTTCTTTTGTCAAAGAATATACCTTATATTAATTGCAATATAGTTTTTAAATTTTTCTGTTAGGTCAGCTGTGAACGAGTACAAAATACGTCACTGGGCATTAATTTTGAACTTATTTTAAACATTGAACCATAGGAAAAATGAGGTATAACTTGGATAAACCATATTTAAAAGACAATAATGCGTTTTGTTACATTACCTTCGATTCATCTCCTTGGGTACTAATCTAGCCAGTTCTTGTCAAGGCTACATTGTTAAGTTACCTATATTTTTAATATTATATACAAGTAAGTAAAATAATAATTACTATAGTAAAATACAAGATCCTTGCAAAAGTAAAATAAATTTTCAACAGTAACCTTGAATGATGTAGAGATACACTATAAAGATAAAATAAAAATATTGGTATCACCTTGGATAGGAGTGTTTGTTGGACGCCGTAGATCGACAAAGTAAGTTTCAATACTATCTACCCGTTCCTATAAATAAACCACTAAGCCATACTCTACTACTTCTAATCTTTGACTATACTGATATTTGCTATCTCTATATTATTGCGGGGCAATTAAAAGCTTGAGCGTCTCCAGAATCTATGCATTAGTTTTATATTTGGGCTCCGCAAATATGACGATGTTTCCGGATTTCGTGCCGAGCTCAAGTGGGTTCCAATCTGCCTTCGCCGGAATACATGAATCCTTATATTTCTTCACTGCGTACTGTTCAATCTCTCTGCTCGTCTATATCTTAAAGAACGATTACAGTATCTATATACGACGCATGATGGTGATCAACTTTTATCATAAATACGTTACTACTTTTGTTAACCTATGGAGTTCCAAACCACTTTCTATTCGCAGTGCCAACTCGCTTAACTCGTTTAAAAGGTAAATTAAACTACCTTTAGTTTTTCATTTCTCAGCGTACTTTGAATTCCTTTATTATAGGTAACATTATGCGTATTTATAAATTACAAGTATGCCGTACTCCTCATTCCTCTGCACCCGTGTTCTCTCTGCCTTAGTTTGCTTGGAAGATATCAGTTTTAGCGTTGAGACCGTCCATTGTTGCTATTTTATGTTTATTTTTGGTGTAACTGTTTTGTATTTCGTGTACAATAAAATAATTTGCATTAAATTATATAATAAATAAATTCCACACCACTATCATTAGTTTATTAGTTAGCATGTAACTTAATAGTTGTAGTTGTAGTGTAAAATAATTTGAGTAATTTAAATCATTCGCATTGTGTATTTCAGTCCAACTTTTTGTTTTATAAATAAAGTTAATGAACTACCTCTTGGAGTGCATTTAATGTACTGTACTGTAGAATAATTGCGTCGTTTAAGAGCCATCTACTCCAAATTTACTTTGCGAGTTTTTTAAATGTAATCAATGAATGTTTTATTTAATTTAATCTATTTCCAAATTGTTTTTACCGTCAATAAAAAAATCAATTGACAAAGGAGGAGAAAAAGATACTGACTATCTTTACCTAAATAATTGTTGGTTTATCAAAAAAATTTTTTTCTGAAATATTGATTATAACTAGTCAACAGCTGTCAAACTAAACAAAAAAAAATCGGTCGACTTAATACGGACACAAAAGTTTTTATTCACGTATTAATATGCGAGTAGGCATACATAAATGAATTTTTATATTCTATAGTTATAGATGGCGCCGTAGTCAAAAAACTAAAAAAAAATTACTTCAGTACGTACTGGCTTTAACCTTAAATATATTTTGATAGTAACTACCTTCTAATAGATAAACTTAATTGCTTAAACTATGTACTCATCAAGTATGACCCTGGTTTGCTCTTCCATTTACGTTTGGGTACAATTTCAAGGTAAGTAACTTATCTACATATTTGTACAAAAATATTATTCACGATTTAAATATTACTGTGCCATACCGTCATTATTTACATTGATAATAAACTTTGTCGCCGGTTGTTATAGTTTTTCTACTACTATGCTGTTCGAATATTGTTACCACCGGTAATCTACTCCCTTTGATTGTGTACATTTCTTTCTTTCACTCACATAACATCGCTGCTCTATGCTACGTAAATCCATGCTATGTAAATCTAGTATCTACCGGTAAAGAAATCACTATATATATTTTTATTTCATATATACATATAAATCTTTAAAATGTTACTTACCTATTGAAACTGTTTAGGGTGACGTGAATATTTGTCGTTAAGGATTTTTTGGAAATTAATGTAAAATCAACTTGACGTGTAAATTCGAAATGATAACAGGTAAAAAATATTAATTGTAGTGACGAGAATAAATAATTTTTCCACAAACGGGGTTTCCAGCCAACATGCTGGGGTACGGTGACGCGTACTGTTTTAATCTTTAAAATGTAAATGGCGACGTAGTAATCATTTCTAATTGTTGTAATTCAAAAATATTTCTTGAAGTTAGCTACCTCCGTCTGTCCGTTTGAGTCTGGACTAGACTGAATTGATAGTAAAAGATGAGATAATAACAGGGATTATCATGAGTCGATTTAGCCTCCGGTTATGTGAGTTCGGTCACGTAAACTTTACAATATTAATGGCCCTTCGTTAAATGCTATTCAAACTGTTACTTTCGTGCACATTTCATATGGTTTATTTTAAAGTTTCCTTGTAAATCCATTGAAATTTTTTCTATCCTAAAATGTACTCTATTTTTGCAGATTAAAGTTGTGTTTCGAAAATATTTAGTCCGTTATGGAATAGAAGCAGCTTGATATCAACTGCGTAAAAGTAAACAAGTTTTAAGATGTACTTACTACTTCTGTATATTGGGCCAGTTCCTATTAGTGACTTTTGAGGTTAATCTATTAGCCGAGCACGATGTGGGCGGATGGATAAAGTTTTTTAAAATTCAATGTTATTCTGAGTAGAACTTACAAACAATTTTTAGATATCAAATAACGCCATAATTTCAATAATAAATAAATAATAATAATAATAAACGTTTACACACTCTCAACCCCGCACTAGGATTCCCTGTGTTGCGGGTGGCATGAACAAACACAACATGACATTACAAACACTCACGACCCGAGAAGAACCATTTCTCTGGCACATAAATGTCTGCCCCGGCCGGGAATCGAATCCGAGACCCCTCGCTCGTAGGGTCACCACTAATTGGGCTATGGGGTCGTCAAGTCTACCATGAGCAGTGTTTGAAGCAAGAAGGGAAATAAACTCCTAAGGTTATTGTTATGAAATGATTACTAGCCCGAATATGCTACTTGATCGGCCTGAATTTTTATTGTTTGGGAATAGTTACCACGTGTGGAGATTTTTTTTTGCGCCCAGACAAAGAGGAATGGGCTACCCTCCGGAGATGCGCGGGAAGGGGGTGGTGAATGTTCATTCATACCAGCGCAGCCGGCTGCCTTTTGGCCATACGGCCTCTTAACCTTCATCGGACGCGACCCCCCTTAGGGATCCCGTGAAAAATGACACGCGTTGGTTTAATATATATGACAGATACGCATGCTTGTTGTTAAAACTGTACCCATTTTCCAAATTTTCATGTTAAAAGTATAATGGTTACTGAAATAAATTACGATACAGTTGAGTTGTTGAATCACCTTTTCTCATACCCAGTTTCTTATGTTCTCCTACAGGCATATCATGCTTGTCACAGCAAGATTTATCTCGGTAGTCTTGTGTCATTTTCACACGTAATGTCAGGTGAGTCGTATTTGGTGATATTATTACTAAAAGTTAGCAGAATGCCTCCTAAAATCAGACGAAAAATATAATTTTTATGAGGGCCTTGTATTGTAAGACATATATTATCTGTAATTTTATAGGTAAATGACATAAGACTGTGAGATAGTTTGCTAGATCTGATGGTAGAATCAAGAGAATCAGGAGTAGGAGTGTAATCATTATTAAATTACATACGAGTAGGTACTTCACTGTCACTACATCATGCGAGGGACCAAGTGGCGTGTTTGCGTAACCTACATATATTGTATACATACGTTTTGAATGGGATTATTTAGTATGGAAATTAGAGTCTACGTTCTGTATTGCCTTAAATCCATTATGGTAATTTGGATAAAATGAATTCAGCAGAATATTGATGTTCTGTTCATTCCTTTGTATTAATATATGATGCTCATCATCTACACAATGGCGCCACTTTGACAGTTTCTGAATATTTCTCATTCAAAGAATGGAAACGTCAAACGTTAATTGATAAACGTAATTGTTTGTAGTGCCATTGACAAATATAGCGATTTTGTGACAGTGTTAATGTTCAGGGGTCAGAAGGGGCCTTAAAATGACAACTCGCTGCTTTACTATTAATGAGATGTTTAATAAAAGTAAGTTGAAGAAGAACTGAGTGTATCGAACAGTGGCAGACCTTATGCATTAAGGTAATGCAAACAATAATACGTTAATTGGGTTGGGAAAGTCAATACAGGCTAACCCAACATCATTAGATAACAATGCGATACTCATTTGAACGTTACCCCTGATAACTAATTATTAATGTCCGATGTACAACCTATTAATACATATTTATCATGAATTAAATATCCAAATATTACAACAGTTTTAATTTGCTACATTCTAAAACCTCTGTACGGTTTCGTCGCCACATCTATTACTTATCTTAAAAGGAGTATGTTTCCACGTTCTTAATCAAAAATGTGATTACCGGCGATACTCGTAAATATATCCTTTAGAATGGTTATACAATTTCATTACATCTGTTGGGTTTATTGCGTGGACGGCCAGTAGATGTCGCCGGACTGCTGTCACTCCACGATGAGGTCGATAGCCTCCCACTTGACACGCTGCAAATGGGGCATGAAAACGGGCTTGAAGCCAGCAGCGAAGGTGCGCTGTTACCTAACGATTGGAGTAGTTGATAAGTGGAACCAACATTCCTGACATCTGCTACGGGTATTTTATATGGGATCTTGTGTAGAGATGTTTGCCAAGAAACAAAAAATATCCTTTAAACACTGAGAGTCACAAGTCGGGCGATAGTTACTCGTCTTATTCGAATTTATTCTTTACTTTTTCTTTCACGTGTAGACCTGCAATTGCGTTTTTCTATAGACGTATTTATCTTGTTCACGTTTCAGCGATTTTCATTCAACAGAGTTTCTCGTTACATTCAGTCTCGTTAATAAGAGTTTTCACTGTATCTGATATTTATACCTATAAATTTGTAATACGCCATCAGGTAAATTATAAATGTCCGAACAAATTG
Source organism: Megathymus violae (assembly GCA_003671415.1). Taxonomy (NCBI): domain Eukaryota; kingdom Metazoa; phylum Arthropoda; class Insecta; order Lepidoptera; family Hesperiidae; genus Megathymus; species Megathymus violae. The sequence goes on from PDGT01000072.1 coordinate 464,989, forward strand.
ATTGAGCCCTGATTTTCTTTACGGTCTTTCTTTTTGATTTACGAATTACTTATTAGTAGGCTGTTTGGCAACTCTTAAATGCGCTATTCAACTTTTTGACCTTAAGTCAGTATTGTAATAATAACCCACTTTGTTTTGAATGCTAAACACATTTAATAAATCATAATCAGCAATCGAAGAACTCATGCTTATATACATAACGGTTTTCTGAGTCATTCGTCTGTTATTTAAAACAAATAACTGACGTGGTAGTAATAAAATGAAACACACTGGGAAGCACAAACACATTAGTCAATACCAAACTTTATCGTTAGTGACAACTATCAAAACAACAAAAGTAGTAATTACTATCTGAGAATAGATGGGTTAAAATTAGCCTTCACAGCGGTCGTATCGAGGCCGGAGGAATCTCTTCGGCGTGCCCATTAATTACGTAAGATTTAAACGAATTACTAAGGAAATTATGATTAATTATAAGCGGAGAGATGCCATTGAACGAAACAGAAACTTCAATGCAAAGAGAGTACAAATTAAAAATGTTTTCTACGGTATGAAATCATCATTATCAGGCTATTGCAAACTAACGAAGATTTTGCAACTTAGTCTTCTTTCTAAATCTTTCTTTCTGCAATTTCTTGAACCTCTTAAGCTTTGGAAATCCCTAACATTGAAAACCTAAATTTTTCGTACCTTAATTTGTACCGCGAGAGACTATATTTGTGTCATCAAGCTATACTTCGAAGCGTTTATAGCCCGACGACTTATGGTAAACCCTCAGTGGTGGACCGAATTAAACAACTTCGGCGGTGGTCGAGAGTTGAATAAATGACCGCGAGTGGCAAATTTCTTAAGCGCGTCCATACTTTCAAAGGGACGTTAAGCCTATGAATTTGTTTGTTGGTGTCAAGAAACTATTAAGCCACGTCGGATTCCTTCAAACGACATAAGAGCTTCCGACACATGAGTTGGCTCGGGTGATGGAGGCTTGGAATACTCAAGTGTTTTCAACCTGTGCCGTATTGGGGCGGCTTAGAATACTGTCCCCAATTCCATGCTGGCAGAAAAGGGTGTCGTGAGAGGTGACAAAAGCCAGTTTGCTCCATGGTAGGGTTTCGCATAATTTACAATTACTGGTATTATTATCTTTTCGTGAAGCCTGTCTTTTTTGTTTTTGAGGGGGAAACCTTCAAGCCCGGGAAGCCCGACGGGGCACGCGCTCATAGGACTCCAGTCGTGTTCCGATGGAGATCCCGGTGTCCTATCATAGCGCCGAGGAAGGCCACCGGGGGGTTTTAATGCGGTAAAAATCCCACATAACCCGGCGTCGCTCCCACGGCACCGGGTACCTTTTGAAGGTTTCCCCCTCGTCAACAAAAAAACGTCACTAATGAGGTGAAACCAAGTTATAATTTTGTAATTCTAATCTTGCATGCTGGAAGTCACAAAAGATGAAGAAACGAATAAAAAAAACCGATTCAATTAAATATTGCGCCTTGAACCGACAAATCTGGTTCGAGACCTCGCTCCATAAACCACAGGGACACAGTTTTGTAGTGCACGGTGAGTGTGTTGCGACTTTCTTTCTAGGGCATGACTTTTTTAGTTGGGAGTTTTTTTTCGTATGAAGTCCTATAGCAAACGATTAGAAGCGGTTGCTGCCGATTTATCGCATTCGTCAAGTCATGGAAACGAAAGTATTGAAGCATTGTATGTTAAGTAATATATTTTTTTCTATTTCCGTAATTTTAGTGTGAACTTATTATTTCGGTAAACTAAACGGTTATCTGAAACTATGTTTAAGAGATGAGCTTGAGATGATTTCATGCTTTGATGTCACCATCCAAATTAAACATGGACGACGTATCGCCACCTCTGTCAAAGATATCGAATTCCCAACTTGCTGGTATCGATACGTATAATATGTATGATGAACTGAAGCGAAGATTATTTGCAATATTTTATAACAAGCAGATCTGAGGCACGCCGAACCGCGCAGATGTCACGACCCAGTTCCTTGCGTCGGTTCAGTCGGTTTACCAGACCACTTTACGTCCCTTGTATACGTTGTTTCAGATTAGTCAACAGGAAATATTGTTGCTTTACAAAACGCACTTGGATTTTGGAATCGCTTCGTAATATACTCATTTATATAATTGTACGTCACTGAATTATCGAGTAACAATTGAAATTAATCGATTAAAATCGTCAATTTCGAAATCGATTATATATATATTTTTTATTAATCCAGTGTAATTGTTATGTATTGACCATATGGACACGCAAACCACGTGCTGTTGTATAGTTATTCCGATGTGTGGATTTCTCTAATCGAACTCAAATAATACTAATAGTTATATTTATTACATTGTACATGTAAGTTATATTTCGATAACTAGATACATTAGTAAAGAAGCGGTACGCAAAACAACCTTATCTGATATAAGATATCGTGTCCTCTATGAAGATGATTATTAATAGCCTCGAGTGGTTTTTTACCTACGCCTACATGGCAATGTCCTTTTGGTGTTTTTCTATTTTCTGCCTTTCAATACAAATACTTTATACTCTGTATAGGAAAACAAACAAGTTAATGCAGTTAAAATTAAAATTGTCATGTTTGGAAGAGTTCTTCACTGGTATCGTAAGGAAATATCTCATTTATTGTAATTTTTTTCATCGCAACCAGTAATTTATTAAAGCTACTATTGAGTTCTTTTAATCGATTCTAAACATAACCGTAACACAGAATAGTACAAAACCGCTTGATGTGTCAGGACTTTCTGTGTAGAATAATCTGGAAAACCCTTTTATAGAAATAGGCCAGAGAAAGCGGTCGTCAAAGCTTTGTGGATGATTTATATATTACTGTAAATGTCGATTGCAAACTTTATGTGTTGGCAAGAAAGGCGTAGTTGCAATATTCTGTTTGTGGTAAATAAGTGTTTCTTGGGTATAATATTGTGGTGGAGTTTTATTTATTTATTGCAATTTAGGCTACTCCTGTGTAATAGGTATGGCTTGAATTAGTAGACACTGGCAGATTCCCTCTTCACAAAAAATAATATTTCCTTATGAATCACCTGTATTTGGATAAGGGGGTGGGGTTGGACGTAAGGTACAGAACGTCACATACGTAAATATAAAAAGGTCATGTAAAAATACATTGCGTTGGGGAGACTTAAGTTGTTTTTGTGAACACCATAATACTTGATACACCTTATCGTTACATATTCACTGTCCGGAATTAAAGCAGCTGAAAAAAATAACGGTAAATGTATAAACAAGAGTGCCTTATTTTCAAAGACCCACAGTATATAAAATAAAGCAATATATGTTATTATACATTTTATCTACAATTTTGATATCGGTAGAAACATTCGTCATTTAATATCTATACTAATATTATAAAGAAGAAAGCTTTGTATTTTTGTATGTTTGTAACGAATAAATTCAAAAACTACTGAACCGATTTTAAAAATTATTTCACCATTAGAATGCTACAGTATCCCTGTGTAACATAGGGTATATTTATTATTAGAAAAAAAGGGATTCCTGCAAAACTTCAGTAACGTGAACCAAGGTCTAAAAAAAATTGTATAAAAATTTCTTTCATCGCATACGCTGCGGAAACTATTGATAAAGTACACCAGTACGAAGCCGGGGCGGACCGCTAGTAATAAATATAGCAGTATTATGAGTTTTGTATAATGGGTATTAAATGTCTGTTAACATGAAAACGTTTTCGGCTTACATTCGGATAACTAAGTTTATAAAGATGTTATAGCGTTTGTGTCGAATTGCATTTCGGATTTGAAACATTTAAGGTATTAAGGTTTTCAACATGGCCAACATAAATACCAACATTGTTTACAAATCTAGAATTCAAAGAATCTTATTTGCAATAAGACAGAGGTTGCGCTAATCCTATTCTGTCCCGCTGTGCGACACAGCTCAGTGAATGCACTCGATAATTGCAATTATTCATCGAATCAATCACTCGTGGTCTTATTGCGTCTGCGCTGTACGATTGGCAACGAATAGGGATCGATATGTGAATGAAATAGTAAAATGAATGTATTCTAATTATAACAAATATACATACAACTGGTACTGTACGGTAGTACACTGGTACTTCTGTACATGAAGGATATATGACACAAACAATTTTTTAAAAGGTCTTTATTGACGCAATAGAACCCAAAACAATAGTCGTAACAATTTTTGTTTATCTGTTTGTCTGCAGATTTGTGCGCGTTTTTGACATTAGTTTAAAAACAGCTTATTCGATTTCGTGATGGTTTTCACTATTTCACTAATGTATAGCAGTAACCGTCACATAATATTTAAAGTTCGTTTCATTACAATCCGTCAATAAATAAAAAGTTATAAATTAACCTAAAATAATGCAGGTGCTATTTCTAAACGTAAGGCCTAGGTTTTTTTTGTAGCAAAGCGATTGCGGTTTGCTATGCTAGCATACAATAATGTTTGATTATAGTGAGTGGCTTGGAAGCACTGTGTAGTAAAGAATGGAATATTATTTTACTAAAGTATGCCATTTATGGACTTATTTAAAATACGCTCAAAGCATTTATATGACGAAAAGTTATTTACAAACAACAAATAGAAATACAAATATTTTTATTTGTGAGCAAAGGTGTTAAAGATCCTGAATAAAATATATATTTAACAAAGTCCTCTATATTCGACCCTTTTATTATATAAATATTATTTAAAAATTAAATAAAATAGAATAATAAAGATAAATGTTTTTTCCCGGGTCATGGGCGTTTGTGATGTCATATTTGTGTATATACATACCGCCCGCAACACAGGGAATCTTAGGGCGGGACAGTGTAAACGTTTATTTATAAAAAAAATTAGAGCACGCATTGCACTACTCAAAGCTGTTCAGAAGAAGTAAACTTACTCCACCTTTGGCATCACGCAGCTAGTGTAATGTTGGTGACAATATGTGATTTTATGTATGTCACTTAACCTTTAAAAGTAGAACAACCAAACTAAATAGATAACCATTCCTTCAACACTTCATACTTCTTACGCAGAAACTTAAACAGAATGCGCAATATAAATTATCAGAGGTTATCTACGATATCTTATTTCGACGCCTGCTAGCGTAGTAATGCGCTGGCAGCAACATAACATCGGGACTTTTTTCGCAACTGCTCTTTTGGCGTGTGGGGCGGGGATCTGTGGACCTCAGGGATCATCTTTTTTAACCGGGCGTAACCCGATTACCCGGGGGAGTGGGGGAGCCCTGCTGTAAATCGAAGGGAATCCTATGTGCGCCAGCGCATCTTTTCAAATTACTCTTCACTTTTTTGTTGGAGAACATACGTCGCTTAGTGGTCCAGATGTAGGTTGAAAAAAGTTTTTAGCGGGCGCTATGCCAATGATGTGATAGGGATTGCCAACATGTTTACGTTTGTTCCTTGTTGGCCTGCAACGTGACGGTCACACCCATCGTTTAACGATATGCATGTGAGGTTTTGACCACTTACCGTGGATATACATAGCTTTGTGCGGTTTGTGTTATTTATATAGTAACTAGCGCGCGTTCCTATGCCACCAACTAAAATAAACAGTGGCGGCATCTGTCGAAAATTGGTCGTACCAACTCAAAAACCTTCGTCGGCCCGTGCACAACAACTTTGTTAAAGATCATCACATGTTCAAATGCGTAGTTTACGATTCTATAGAGGACATACAGACAAACATTCGTTTATATATATATATATATATATATAGACTGTATACATTTCTCATGCTTGAAGGTTATTTCAACAAGTTTATGAGCAGGTGTTCATCAAACATTGTGTTAGCTACTGACATTCCCTTCGCGTTTCCATTGTTGAGTTAAAAGCAGAGCATTCGTTCATATGATAGAAGGCGCGAAATAGATACGCGAGAGACATCAATTTCAATTGGCTGAGTTAAGAGGATGTTGACACTACATTTTGAATTATTCAACTTGTTACCGGTAAATAATAAAATAAATACGGAACACATTTATCTGTCACATGAATTTCTATTACGAGTGGAACTGAAACTTGGCACCTGTCGCTCAGCAGGCAAAAACGAGACAAGCTTTAAGCTATAAATTGATAGGGGTTAGCCAACTGGCTTCCTTGTTTGTTATTTATTTACGAATATGTCCTTGTATGATCTTACATGCGCACCTCGTGAGCTGTAAATACCGAACTGGTTGTGTACAATTATCGTATCGATGTGTACGTCGTGAAGTAATTGCAATAGTTCCCAACGAATGCCACGCGAGCCTGTTATCGAAGCACTCACTCTCCAACCGCGACCTTCCAGAAAACACGCGTCTCGATCATTTGAACAAAATATTTATTCAAATGTCCGTTGTGTACTTTAAACTCATTATGCTGAACTATTAAAATTTAAGGATGGAAAATATTTTTAAAACTCTTAATTTTTCTTACATATTATATAGTATTTATTATTCAGTATTATATAAAAAACAAAAACACGGTGTTTCTTAAATTTCAAAGTTCACACACGTAAGACCATAGTGCTGCTAATTTGGTTACAGATATACAGATATGAATCTTCTTTTGAAGATTGATTTGCCTACAACTACAGCCTTAACCACGACACATTACGTGTGCTGTAATTCGAGATAAATAGTTATATTTTATTAAAGCATGATCGGTTACAATCGGTAATAGGGTGGGTGACGTGTTTCTGTGCGTCCGAAGGCAAAATAAGTCGTCTGTCGCGATTGTTTTCTTTAGTTAGCAGTCGTCAAAGCCCTAGGCTTTCTGCAAAAGAAATTCCAACATTCCCATAAGGTGGTAACTTCTCTATCAATCCCAACTGAATCATCGTTTTGTTTTCAGTAGCCAATGCCAGTAAAAACACGTATACACATATCTATAAAGTGACTTGTTATCATAAAGCAAATAGCTTTTGGGATTCCATTGTTGTCGGTTATCATTTATCGCAATGGATAGGGTGCTAAAAAATAAATATAATTCGCTTCGCAGGACTGGCGCAGGAATGATTCCCTATGTTTGATTTTTTATGCGTCTACAATAATTCGAGGATTAATATTAACTTCTTTCGGAGTTCCGAAAATCCAGTAACAAAACTTTTAGGATTTTTAAACCTTTTTAGGATTACTCGCTTGTATGTTTATGTTTTCTCCGCATCTATTGGACTTTAAGTTGAAATTAGTAACTATAAAAATGTATGTAACATGTATACTAAACTCGTATTAAATGCAATATATTGGTAAAGATATAAAAGTGTTTGATCATAATGAAATATATTGATTAGAATGACATTAAAGAAAAAATTTCCCCGCTACCGTCTCACATCTCCAAAAATACTGAGCATTATAATTTTTGAAATAAAAAGTATATGCATAGTAATGAGATTGTGGTTTTGTTTTACAAAAATCAACTATTCATTTCCAGTAGATTTATAGAACATACCTATAGTGTTAAATACGGACAAACAGCCATAAAGTATGGTCCGATAAATGTTATAATACATTTTCAAGGAAAAAACGGCCCCTTTATAAGTCGTAATATGTTCAAAGGTCAAACATTCTTTCGCACTTCAAAATGTCGAATCTACATCCAAGATTCCTCAAATCCTGCATAATTACCGTTTCGTAAGAAATTCTCTGAAAACTATGCCAAACAAATAATATTTATAAAAATAATGAATATAATCTATGTATTCGCCTGCACTAGAATAATAATAATAAAAATAGTCTAGTCGGAAGCCTTGAGCACAGGCGCAGGGTTGCTAGTCTCTCGGTATTTTATAGGATACATTTTGGAGATTGTGCGCAGGAATTGTTCGCAGTAATTCCCCCATCGCCGTTTCTCCATCGAACAACTCGACGTACGGCGGGTATCTATCTATCCTTATGTAGTGTACGTACCACCTATACGGACGGCGCGATTTGCATCGTCATACATTGTGCGCACTGCAAATGACTGGAATAACTTGCCCGCGTCGGTGTTCCCGCCTTCTTACGATGTGGGGGTCTTCAAGAAGAGAGTGAATAGGCTCTTATAAGTTAGTGCCTTCAACATCTTACACTTCATCACCACTTTCCATCACGTGCGATTGTTGTCAAGCATTAACTTATTCTATGTAAAAAAAAAAACTCCCGTGGCACATATCAACAATCATATTTCAACTAAAGATGACATCGTAGACTGATGATTGTTGCGTGGTAAGAACCACTGGTGCTAGACCAAACTAAACATTTAAACTACGTCTTATATGCTTATCTCTGAGTTATAGCTTTTATAGTTTAAAGTCCATTGTGTTGTCCATCTATAAAGTACTCGTATCTATAATGAGTATTAAAGGAAATCACTATTTCTGTGTGTTCCTCTACTTCATTGTTTTAACTTAAACAATAGACTTTACCGACTGTATATATTGCAATAGAGAAAGACAAGGAGAATTTTCCTGCACATTTAAAATATTATTTTGAAATATAGTGGAACCCTATTCAACGTGTAGTGAAGCAAGCGTGTAAGGACTCTTACCTTTATGTAAAATGAGACAATTTTACCAGAATATCTTAGTGATCAATGTTGCGAACTGAAAAAAAATTAATTACTATTTAAAGGGTTATTATTATTATTATTATTATTATTCTACACTAGCAAACCGCCCTTGCTTCGCTGCTGAAAAACTATGCCTAAAGCTTATAAGAAGCACCGGCATTGTTATAGGTAGTTTTTTCGTTCTGTGAATTAGATATAGGTATGTATATTAATTTATAATGTTTTTTTATTTAGGCACGGATTGAAATTAAACGAACTTTAAATATTAAGTGATGCTTACTGCAATACATTAGTGAAAACGATAACCAAATCGGTTCAGCCGTTTCTGAGATTAGCGCGCACAAACGCACAGACAAACAGACAAAAATTCCAACAACTATTGTTTTGGGTTCTGTTGCGCTAATATAGGCCCCTAATATTATATATTATACTATATTAATATAATATTATATTATGTGGTTTTACGGATAATTCCTAACAATGTTCTGTAATATTACTTTTGTTTGATAATAATAATAAAATAAATAAAATAAATAATAAAAAAAAAACAAAAGCGACCAGATAAAATTTAATATGTTGTTTTAAGATGTGTGTCAAATTTTACAATTAATTTGAGCGGTATGTACTAGTCTATCGTTGAGTTGGTAACTTTACTTTTTACTTACTTTGCATAAAGTTACTTTAAATAAAGATATTTTGGAGTACAAAACAATATGATAGTGCGAGATTGTTGTTTATGAAAGTGGATTGGCAAGAGGCCATACATTTGAATGTCATGTGGTATGTGTACATTTCAATATGAAACGTACAAGTGGAATAGTATAAACGACCTTTGTTTGAGGTCGACGACTTTTTATTTACTTAATGCATAAAAAATCAACAAACAATAAGTCGAGAACGTGCCTTCCTTGATGAAGGACGAAGTCTGGGGAACAATGGAGATGGTGGAGGCGCTGAATAGTATTATATTGTTAAATCATTTGGTTGCATAATTAAACAATCGGTAGGCATGCGTGATTGTGAAAAGTCACCTACGTTCATGTAAATTTATCGCCGGGGAACCATCGACGAGCTGCAGGTCCTAATGGAAGCGGTGAACGCGTTAACGCCCGAAACATTGAAAAATCCATATAATCAAGAACATGTGGCGTCGATCTAAGCTTGGTTATATAGTCGAGAACCTGCAACGGATGGATCCGATGCCATTGACTTCTCCGTTGTTCACCATGGCACAACAGTAGCAGGGCAGGTTGCCGTGGCGGCTTATGCACTTTAAGGACACATGTGAAGTTCTTTACACCTGTAAGATATCTAGGTGTGACCATACAATTAGTTTTTTTTTTAATTTTGTTCGGTCTATTATTTTGTCAATGTTTCGGACGCTACATGTAGGCGAGAATCGTTATCATAGGGTAACAGCTTTGTTAAGAAAAACTCGTGGTGATCATTAAACTCTCAACGAATCCACACTGAAACAAAATAAATAGCATTTTAAATGTGGAGGGTCATTAGGAATTTTACATTTTATACGGATTATGTCAATCTATTTAATTGTATGGATACGATATGAATTGCTGTGAATACGATCCACGTTTTTGATGTGGTCGTGTTGGTGTATAGGGAAATAAAAATGTTACCAAGAAACGATACATACACACATAGAAACATTACAATACAGTCGTACCACGTCAAACTCTTTAAATTTGGTTTGTTAACACTAATAATGTTAAGGAATTTGCCCTTATCTTTCGGTGTGTTAGCAACATTCATATCGTATGTGCCGAACTGTGTTTTATTTCCAAAACAACTACATTTAAAATCGCATAAACTCTTTCCTGCTATCGTGCCGCGGCCGTGTGGTGTACGATCACGTTTGTTTTTACCTTTGCAACAGACGGTCACCAATTATTTTGCAGCAAACATCTACTTACTTACATACTATCGTTATTTTGCAATGATGTTATAACTTGCTGTTTAGCAATTTTCTCGTGTGTTGTGCAACTCGTAAATACTCACAAATGTGCTCACGTTTCAAAATGTCGTACGGACGCTACGTTCGACAGTTCGAACGTAAAAAAGGCAAAAAAAGGACAATCATAAGACATAAGAATTTCGCGCTCGCAAAACAAAACACCAGTGTGTTTTGCGAGCGCGAACTTCTTATGTCTTATGATTGTCCTTTTTTGCTTTTTTTACATAAAATAAGTTAGAGGTGATGAAATTTAAGATAGTGAACGCGTCTATACTACTATATGAGTCTGTAGTGCCTCTCTGTCTGTACATATCATTTTTTTGTCAAAATTCTTGGTAAGGATTCCTTTTATGTCTCACTGACATCAATTGGACTTTTTAAAAATTTTTATCTGTCTGTCTGTCTGTAAGTCCCGTTATAACTCAAGAGGCGCTCGACCGATCTTAATGAAAATTGGTATGTAGTGGGGTATACGTGATTGTACAGATGAAAGGATACATAAAATATTAGTAAACCTGATGATAAAATTAAAAATAATCATGTCTGTTTAATTAGTTGTTCAACCCGAACGAAGTCGGAGGGGGTAGCTAGTTTACTTATAAAAGCCTAATCACTCTTCTCTGGACGACTCCCATATGATTACGTAGTAGTTAATTAATTTGGTTCCGTATCAATATATTGTTCTTATCAGTTCACGTTTGACATTGTGTACATCCTTGGAACTGCTTGGCCTATGTTTCATAGTAATGTGTTGTATCAAGCCAGTTCCAAGAGATCGAATGACTAAATTTGTTAACTGTGTGTAACTGAGATGTCGCACACCTTTAAAGTTTCCGTCGAAGTAACACCTAATTCTTGAATGGATATTAGGCAGGCAATTAGCGAAGAGTCCGTACGGCTCCGCAGTTTCCTCCTAAGATCAACAACTGGGTTCACGTCATCGCTCTCTTCTATCAGAGTGCTCTAGTTTTAGTCAGGAAACCGACGCGATATATTTCCGTCGGTCTAGCAGCGAGGTTTGTTAGAACACCGTGTTAAATTATAAAGTAGTTGAATAACGTGAACCGAAAAACATATTTGAGGCCGATATATGGATCAGATCCAATGCCATTTCGTTGATATCTCGCAGCTAACGGCATTATCGTATGTTATCATTATTTTATATATGCGTTGTCACCGTTGATAAGTAATTCATGTAATTGGATTTATGACACTTCGTATATTTAGTTACTGAATTTAGTTACTGAAATTGATAATTTGACAAGCCGACCGAAGCAAGGACCGAAGCACGGACCGAAGCTGAAATTAACTCCACACTGGATCGACTTCTCCGATAAATCGGTTAGTTTCCAATAAGTGCCGTGTAGACAAAGACAGTAAAACAATCTTATCAGCTGGCGGACTCGTCTACGACGTTGTAATTTTCCAACAATCGAATTATAGATTGTTCTCGTTTAAAATGTTAGTGGATATACATAGCGTTGTGCGGTTTGTGTTATTTATATAGTAACTAGCGCGCGTTGCTATGCCACCAACTAAAATAAACAGTGGCGGCATCTGTCGAAAATTGGTCGTATCAACTCCGAAACCTTCGTGGGCTCATGCACAACAACTTAGCTAAAGATCATCACATGATCAAATGCATAGTTTACGATTCTATAAAAGACATACAGACAAACATTCATTTTTATATATATAGATATACTCGGGAATGTGAAGTCTACGATCAAGTTGCCACACTTATCGAGTAATCGAAGTGGGGCTTTGCATGTTGGACTTTTAGCGATCGATCCGTGCTTTGGTCAGATTGTTAAATTTGACGAGCGCTAATTGCAGCCATTGGTATGGTGCTTCGGTTGGCTTTGCCCAATTTTGCCATGCGATAGCTACTGTGCTTCAGTGAGGTCTGAAACTTGGCTAGTAATGTTAAACTAGTGCTAAGTTAATCTTAACGGGTGTTGTTGATATTGCGGTGGTTTGCTGACAAGTGATCGTTTCGGCGGAATGTTGATAACAACTATTAAGACTTATTAGAAAACTTAGCTCTCAATAAGACACAAATACATTCAGCAATAGAAACCTTAAACCACGAGTAACATATAAACTAACTTAAATAATAGTATCAAGATCTATTATGTAACAGCGATACTTGTTATATCGTTACAATGACGAGATATTCCTTGAAATGGTACTACGAAACAGTAAAGCTGATGTCAGATGATACCAAATTTTACGGAAATTTCTACACTGATACTGAACTACTCCTAATTACTTTAAAATTGATTTGTCGTATAAATCATCGTCAAGAGGTAAATTTCTATAATGACATATTTGCACAGAAATGTCGATCTGCTGTTGCAAATCGTTTTATGTTAAACCAGCAGTTACGAGTTCGCTACTCTAGACCGTATATTTGTCACGTAGTAAAAATTTTTTGTACTTTTATTATAGACTTTCTAGAGAGTAGAAAAACTTTAAACGGTGATTTAAATTACATCACAATTAGCATAGCTATTTAAAAATAATTGACTAGACAGTAGAATTAAGCTCTGAGATTCCCATAGTTCAAGCGTAAATAAGTTTAGCTTTACGCTATCGACACGACCGACTTAGGCCCTTCGACACATCTGCGCGCACGATGTGAACAGACAGGAACTCCAAGGACAAAGTAATGAGTAGTTGTTCTAAGGAGTACCTAATGTTTTTTGCAAAAGTTCAACCCCAGCGACCAAATTGTTAATGCACAATGGTGCGCTTCATTGTTCTAAGAAACACGGCCGGATGCCGGAAGTGAAGAAAGGAACTGAACGAAATGAATGAGCTATGTACGCCTTGACGTCTCGGACGTAGAACATTAATTAGTACTGGAATTAATGTTTGAAATATATATGTTTTTTGTTCTCGACTATTTGTTCATGACAAGCAAACTCATTTCATTACGCTTTAGGATACAGGTGCGATTGTAAATACAATTGTAACGATGTGTTGTTGTCACTCCTAGCTTCCTTTGAAGTAATGTATATAATATATTATGTTAAGTCTTCCGTCATAAAGCACTCTCGACCGAAGTACTCTCGCATATTTTATTTTTATTTGTAGTTATTTGGGAAACAATCAATGTGTTCCTATGCTTATAGATTCAACAGTGTAGAAGGATATATATCAATAAAGTTATAACTGATATTTTTAACAATTAATAAATGAAGCTATTCGAAGCAAGAAACGCTAAAAATACCAGATACAATGCAGAAAAACACACAAAAAATATGCTAAGTAACAAAGACAACTGGAGATAGAGTATCAATACAATAAATATGATTATATAAGATTAGAGATTATAGTAAATCTGCTATTATCTGCCGTTGACTCCTCTTATAGTCTGGTATCGAATAGCTGAAATATAGCACTTCGCAAATATAGACGAAAATGGTTCGAATTAAATGTACCTAAGCTTAAAGAAACTAGTCGCCTGTTTGTGTATATTTTTAAATACGAAATTACCGAGACACATTAATAATAAAGGTATACTGTAACAAAGAGAATAAACATAAAGGATACAGTTTTTTTGTACTGTACATATTTTAGAATTAGTAAATAGTAATATCGGTAACAATGGTTATTGCGCGCTCACTACGAGATGTAAAAACAGTCATTAAGTTGGGAAAAATAACATTTCCGCGTTTCTTGTTGATACTCCTAGCAGAAGTATACACTAGGAATACAGAAGTATACGCTATAAAAAAGAAACAAAAAAAGTGTATTATTGTTACAATTTTTTGCTGCAGACATTCAATGTTTTAGGTTTATTTATTAGCCTTGAGCGGACGATTCATTGTACAATTTGCAAGACATTGAATTAATGGGCTTTCCCTTTTTGCACTTATTGCCCGATATTGCTTGACATATGCCTCTCTGCTCTTACGGATGTTCAAGGCCATTGGTCATCAGATGACTTTTAGTCAGTTGTTGATATAATTAACTAATCAAACCAAAATACAAAGTGTCTTGAAGCAAATTCCATGGAAAAATTTAAGAGTAATGTTGATTCGTCAAACCTTGGACTGCTAGTTGTCAAAAGCTGTCATCACAGCGTTGCAGTTAATTTTTAAGGAGATAAGAGAAACCATTTCTCTCACTCGTTATCATAACAGTAGGATGTGGATTGAGAGACAAACTTTTATATAAACCATTCGTTTGAGCCACTTAAGATTTTGACTTCTTTACATAACGAAGCCTCATCTAGAATGACTTCAGTAGAAGCCTTCGATAAAAATACACCCAACACGTTTACACGAGAACTGGTTATAACCGATTCGTAGGAGGCATAGTGATCCATCTGGAGCTGGTTTCCATTGTGGGTTGTCAATGTTTAAGACGTAAGTGAGGAACCATATCTACGGTGCTTTTATGGTTATAATTTTTATTATGTCAATTTACGCCGAACAAATAGACGAGCTATCTGTGATGGCTACCAATACCAATACCGAAGGCATCACCGTTGCTTTACCGGTCAAGAAGACAGCAGAGATCTAATTTTTTAACTGGCAGAGACAAGCACTCTGAGAGTAATATCTATTCAGGCCTGTAAAAGGCCGCTCAGTCATGGAAGAGTCAGGATTACATCATGTGGTCGCTCCAGTCACCTCCAACAAAAAGAAGTAAGCGCCACTGCCACGTCCGTTATTCCGCAGGTAACAGTAGAGACTGTCTGAGTTGGTGGCTGTGAGCTGTAGTGTTTTAGAAAAACATACCAAAGTAAATTAAAACTAGAAAACTTTGAATTATTTTACTGCAAAAGAATCTATCGACAACGGGAGTGGAAACAAGCTCACTGTGAACAAACATACAAACAATAGGGTTATTGTAGGGATATATGGATGTGGCGCGTTGTTTGGCAGCGTCGCTGAGATTACATTTAATGAACGGCATTGAACCGCTCGGTCCGTGCGTTATTTGAACGAAACAAATGCAGTTGCATCTCTTACGTCCATCGCGATTTATAGAAATCTTTCATTATATTCTGGAAGACGTCCATATGATGTTGCAAAAGGTTAGATTTGGTTGGCATTAATTTCCTTATGGTTGGACGTAAAGCTTGTTTCGGAGGCCTTGCGAACAAAACGGTGCTTCTTCTTATCCAAAAAGTTAAAGAAGCAATTATTGATGTGCATCAGCGTGTTTATGTAAATACGATTTTTAATTATAATAAATGATTCTAATTTGGTAAATTCAAATCGAAATTTAAATCTATTTCTTTCTACTTCCTATCTGTCGTCATAAACTATGGTTGAACGTTAAAATTGTCTGAGGCCTTGATTATGTAAAGAAATGTTTCTTCTGTGTTACAGAAAAATATTTTTGCTGTATATGTCTTATTAGTTCACTTCTACTAACGGTCGTAAAACCATTTCTCATAACCACACCGATCTCCTACAATTGTTACTGTACTTATATTTCCTTGTTTACAGTACAATAAATATTTAAGAGCAAACTTAGTTAATTTCCGAGTGGCTTATTATTCTTTGTTATCTGCTCAGTTATAAATTCTATTTATAATTAATAACGTGTGTAGTGGGGTCGTGTATTTATGTTTTGACGATAACACATCACTGCATAACTATTTACATATCTCGACCTCCTAACATTGAGACTATTCTGACTCTTATTCCGCTGCGGTAGAATTTACAATTAATCTTATTTAAGATCAGTCGCATACAGACGTACATTGTTATAAGTGATGTTTATAGTTGTTAATTAGTTCTCAAATGTAAGAGCTATTGATGCAAATGTTGATCTGATATAACCACGCGTGAATAATAAGGAGGTATGACTCTTCGTAATTTGTTATTCATAAGAGAGAGACGCATGCATCCGTAGCTATAGTCCAGGGATGTAAAGGAAATGTCTTTCACGGATATAAAATGCCACGAGACGAATTTTATATCGATATTGTATATAAACACAGACCAAAGTGTATTTATTAGTTGAAATAAAGTAGTATTGATTAATTAATAAAATGGACAGCTATACTGAAAACAGACTTCAAGTAATTTTCTACTCACAAAAACAAAATAATCACAGTAAAGTATTCAAAAATAATATTATAAATAGTTTTTAAATTCAGTCAAGGTTATCGAAAATAATCTATAGCGATATTTGAAGTCAGTCTGTTGCTACTCCTTGAAGTCAGTCTGTTGCTACTCCTGGGGACTGAGTTTTATTATTGATTTTTTTATTATAAGTTTATTTATTTATTATAAGTTCACCAACGCTTGTTAAAACTTGAGATTCTTAAAAATAAATGGACTACTACTACTACTATTTGTATGTAAATATAACTTCCCCTAGAAAGTTAGAAGTTCTTTTATGGGGGTTGGTGTTCGTTTTTACAATAAGGTTCCAAAGTTGATACGTGAGTTGCCCATTGGAACTTTTAACCGACGCGTTACAGCACAGCTCGTAGGTAAAGGATATTATGGTATAGATGAATATATGAATGACAAGGATGCTTGTTGCCAATGCTGTTGTTGCGGAAACCGGTACCGCGCAGGTTAAAACTTACTTTGTAATTGCCATCCATATGTTCTTTTAAAAGATGCGCTGAGCAGTTTCTTTTGCCGTTTCTTCTCCTCTATGTTAAAACACCTTTTCGAAACGGTAGAAGAAGTGAAAAAATTACGTTCGTTCGTTACAAAATACCTAAATGATTAAATGTGATTTTGATTTTGAAAGAAAAAACAGCAGATGAAAAAAATTAAGCAAAGTAATGTGATAATAACCTAAATGTGTAAAATTTGGTTTTATGGATTTACACTTAATATATATGGTATACGTCATTGGATTTTTCTTAAATTCACCAAACGTCATAGCGTGTACATCAATGTTGTTACAGTCGTGGATACTTTAATTGCATAGTTTATTCATTCTTGAAATCGAAGAGTCGCAGTCCAATAATATTAAAGAAGGACGCAATTAACACGAATATTTTGTTACTTAAAATACTTCCGTATCACATTAAACATTTGACGACAGCGCGGAGGAGAATAACGTTCGGATTATTCCGATGTTTGATTTATTGCAGTGTAAAGGTCTAACGTGTTGTTATTTCAGTGTACCAAGGCAACTCAAGTGAACCTTATTAAGAGGACGTTAAAATGCATTATTCTCCGTCTCGTGTAGTCGAGCACGTGTTAAATTGATAACGCATTTGTAACGTAGATATAGATAAATTTTAACGACCCGATCGAACCGCCAACGGTCCTATCGTATTTTTATCATGTTTGTGTGCGTGGGGAAATCCAAAATCCGGTTAGATTTATTGTTACTATTCTTGATTGTGGGCTATCATTAAATCACCGTTTAATAAAATTTCCCTTTAATCTTTTTACACGTACTTTTTGAACACAAAATATTGATTATAAAAGTTTTCGATTGTTTATTTTAGCACGTGCATTAATTTCGTGGTGTGCTATTCACCTGCGACCATAGATTAGATACTAGTACAGCGTATCAAAAACAGATTGTGGGTTGTTTATGTGGTTTTGAATTTAAAAGATGTGCTGAGGATTTTGCTTTTCCCTTTTATTCTCCTCAATGTTTATATATCTTTTGAAAACGACAGTAGAATCGAAAGATCACGTGTCCAACTGTATTTACGTAATTTTTTATTTGAACTTTACTGCGCGTTGGTGAAAAGTGGTGTTTGCAATCCTATTTTACGTATATTATAAATGTTATATACAGCCTTGGCCAAAAGTATTAGGCACTCCCAATAAAGTTACTGCACATCTGTGCTAGGTGAACAACGAGTAATATTCTTTTTTTAAAGGAATACCGGTATAATGACACGCTATTTAAAACAAATGGGCCGCATATTTGGTGGTCATAAAACATCTGGTGCATCAATAATAAAATATTCGTTTTTTCTTGGTCGTTTATTTGTAATATTCGGTCAGTCTGCATTTGGAAATCATAGTGTAAAGATCGTACATTTGTGGTTTCGTGATTAAATTGAAAAAATACTGAACTAAAAATGCCAAAACAATACGAAATTAGTTTCGAAAATCGTGTGAGAATCCAGGTTTTACACGAGCAAGGAAAGTCGCAAAAAGAAATTGCGAACTTAGTAAAATGTTCGCGATGCGCAGTACAATCCGCTATCAAACGGTTTGCGGAGACCGGCACTCACGCAAATAAACCAAAAACCGGCAGAAAACGAGTTACTACAAGCCGTGAGAACAGGAAACTTATCCGTGAGTCTTTGAAAGACAGAAAAAAAACTTCTTCGGAGCTAGCTGCGTCTTTAACTGAAGAGTCCGGAAAGCCGATCAGCGCTCGAACGGCTAGAAGGCGGCTAGTAGAAGCAGGCTTAAAGGGCTGCAAAGCCAGGAAGAAGCCGTGGCTTTCAGAAGCGAGCAAAAAAAAACGGCTTGATTGGGCTCTGAGACACCAACATTTGACAGAGACGGATTGGTTTAACGTTCTCTGGTCTGACGAATCCAACTTCGAGGTTAGTTTTATTAATTATTTTATTACACAATTACAATGATAAATTTTGTAGTACTCTTCAAATTAAAATGGTATAAACTTTTTTAATGTGTGCTATTTTTTTGTACTTTACATGTATTTGGAACGCCAGGTGTGACGTTTGTGAGGCGACGGAAAGGCGAAGAATATCACCCAGATTGTGTAGTGCCGACCATAAAACACGGCGGAGGCAGCATTATGATTTGGGGCTGCATGGCTGCGGATGGTGTCGGCGAAATGTTCATATGCGAAGGTCGTATGAATAGTGAAAAGTACATTAATGTACTAGAAACAGCATTAGTGCCTTCAATTTCAAGAATTTTTGGCGACACAAATTCAAATGGCGTTTTATTCCAGCAAGATAATGCGCCTTGCCATAAATCAGCGACCAGATGCGTTGGTTTGCGGATAACAGTATTGACTTGTTGGATTGGCCTGCCCAGTCTCCGGATTTGAATCCAATAGAGCATTTATGGGGTGTTTTAAAACGCAAAATCAAAGAGCACAGCATAACATCAAAAGCTACATTAAAAAACGCGTTGGTACAAGAATGGGATGCAATATCCCCAGACGTGTGCCTTAAACTTATACGCAGCATGCCTCAGAGAGTTGCTGCTGTAATAAAAGCCAAGGGTGGTCCAACAAAATATTAGTTTTTTTAATATTTATTAAGGAAATAAAATTATGAAACAACCAAAACTAGTTTTATTTTTTTTATACCCGAAATATGCAGCAAGTTGTAGGGTGCCTAATACTTTTGGCCAAGGCTGTATATGTATAATTACATTAGAAATTTCTACGGCGGTCCTGTTTTCTAAATAATGTGCAGATCATTGCTGCGCCGTGGAATTAAGATAGCGTTCTAGATTTGTTAACGAATTATCACATATTGTATAGAATATTTGTCAATTAACCATTTAAACTATATCAAGAAGCCGACGAAAAAGCAAATGTTTTAACATTTCGGATCGGTAATTCTGTGTTAACCCAGAATTGAATTTGGAATTTTGAAACAAACGAATGTTAGAGTTCAGAGTTGCTGTATAGAAAAACAGAAATATACGTTAGGATAAAATAGTATAACTACAGTATATTTTATTGAATCTGATTAGCGAATATACTTCACTGTGTAATCGGGCATTAGACTTAAGATAAAACTTATGATACTTAACATTGTTTAGTCTAATTATAATCATATATTTACGGTGTTTGTTAATAACATACAATAAAATAAGATAGCTTTAAACACGGTTATAAAATTATTGTCCTTAGACAGAGATAATTGCGTTCTGAATTTCTCCAATTTCCCATAATATTCTCTAGAATACATACTCTACCGGGATTGGCCACCTTACGACTTATGCGGTTGTTATCATTAATAACAATGACCAAGGCCCTTGCGACTTAAAATCTCTTGATACTTGATCGAAATCGAACTAAAATCACCAATCAAAATAAAAAGTTCGTCATATTTTTTTTCTCATAATATAGCAATGACCATGGTGAAACACATTTATATTTTTAAATGCCAATAAATGTACTTGTTTGCTCTGATGTGACTTTAATCTAAGCTTTGAAAGATCGCCAGGACGGCTGCTGTCGGTGTTTTGCTGTCGATAATGAGTGAGAATAACAATTTCGTTTATTTGGACTGTTAGATTATAACAAAAACATTAGTTGACAGTCTCTTGTCTAGCTTGTGCGATATTGACGTACCAGGTAATCTGTATAGAGGTTCCTGATTCACAGCCTAGCTGCCAGTGGCCTACATCATAACAAGCTACACCACGCAGTGATATTTGTTATAATTCCATCTCCAAACATACCTTTAATTTGGCCATTATATTGTGTAAAGCTGAGTTAGTTTAAAAATGGGTTTCGGTTATCGACGTCTAATGTTTAATGTAATTTTAAAGCTGGCGGTTCAAAATAAGACTATATCAAATGGTGGTGGCAGATCTAGTCGAAACCAATCTGCAAAGCCTTGAGCACAGACAGGCGCAGGGTTGCCAGCCTCTCGGTCTTCTATAGGATACATTTTGGAGAGCGCACAGGAATTCTGCGAATTCATTCCCCTATCGCCGTTTCTCTATCGAACAACTCGACGTACGGCTGGTAACCATCCTTACGTAGTGTACGTACCGCCTATACAGACGGCGCGGTTTATGTCGTCATACATTGTGCGCACTGCAAATGACTGGAATAACTTGCCCGCGTCGGTGATCCTGACTTCTTCCAATGTAGGAGTCTTCAAGAGGAGAGTGAATAGGCTCTTATAAGTTATTGCGTTAAACATCTTAGACTTCATCACCACTTTCCATCAGGTGGGTTTGCTGTCAAGCATTAACTTATTCTATGTAAAAAAAAATCTAAAAACATGTCACGATACTTAAAATCAGGTCTATAAGTTCTCCAGTTAATAGACCTGGTTGTAAGTACTGCGATAGTCGATTAAACAATCTATTTACGAATAAGTGTAAAGGATCAAGTAGACTTATTTATATTAAAGCACCGCTGCACGTGTTCGTATAGCGACCGGGCAATCGTAGCCTTCGTACGGGCAGTCCTACGGTGTTGGGCAGACATTTATTCTGTAGCTCCGCATAAATTTGTAGCGCGTGTGACAGATATTGGAATTAATAGTTATCGAGAGCACCTTGACCAGCGCGAGGTGAGCCGCGTGGGCAAGGTGCAGTGATAAAATCAACGTGTACGGGTTATTGACTTTTATTGATTTATTGTGTGTCGTAGTGTTTAAATTATTATTTTTAACTACTTTAAATGTCTTGAATATATCGATTGAGGAAATGTTTCGGTATATCCAGCTTCCGGTCTAGATTCATCTTTTGACGTGTATAATAATGTGTACATAAATTTAAAATAATATCGTAGTCTCATCGCAATATCGATAGATCACAGATATGCTACGTCCGAGCATCTCCCTCATTCACCAAGGACGACTTCCAACTTGCTGTGTTTTACTTTAAGTTGTTTACCAGCGCGCTGGCGGGGTGACGTTTAAAACAATAAACTGCGAAATGATCCTGTCATGCATTGTAATAACCGATCAATGTTGTATTTGTAAGATATGTTTTCCTATTATTTATTTAATAATTTTGATATGCGCCTATCCCATTTTCCCCTAGCACGTTTCGTTTTCTTGTAGAGAATGCCATAAACCATTAAGTTATGCTTGAACACCTTAGTTAGGGTGCTACAAAATATTAAAAAAGAAACTATAAAATGAACAAGGGGTATCTATTGTACTCCATGTCTATGGCAAAAGTGAATGTCGCTACACGGCCTACGAAGCTCGATTGAACATTCATTCTCGTTACGGCCACATTTAGAATTGCGTACGCGTCGCACCGCGCCCGCACTCCACGTCCATTTATAGGCACAGCACTCGCATTTAAAACGAGCTAGTTGTGTAGATCGTGCAGATACCACGTTAAACTACATCGGATGATGTAATTGAACCCATATTTAAAACACCCTTTGCTATTTAGTAAAACTAGCGCTTAGGCTAGTGATCAAAATATGACCCAGATCATTAAATATTTTTAAAATTCCCACGTTTTTTTTATTGACAACACTGAAGCTCATCTATAAGTACGAAAGTTGGTTTACAAAGAACAAAAAGGGGTACAAGGATTTTTTTTTTATGTGTATTAAGATATAGATTGTAAGAGTGAGTGAAATTGATTTATAATAATAATATCATTTTACTGCTTCTGCTTCAAAAAACAAAATAGAAATCTTTGATAGTAAAAAAAGAAACTTAAAACTAAAGTTAGGCAACAGGGGGTGGCTCAGCTCTAGCTAATAACATAGGATAGTGATATCTTTTTGCGCGGGTTTTCAGCTAATCCCTTCTCTCTGAGATGTTATGTGGGAGTTGAGAGACCTGGATTCCTCAAATACCAATTGTTGATAAAAAAAAGAGAAAATACTTTATGAAAATAATTAAAAAAGAAACAACAATGATATAAACATTTTGTCACCTTTCTTTTGTCGAGGGGGAAACTTTCAAAAGGTACCCGTTGACGTGGAAGCGACGCCGGGTAATGTAGGATTTTTACCTCACTAACCCCCTCCCCCACGGTGGCCTTCCTCGGCGCTATGTAGAGAACTATTGGGATCTCCATCGGAACACAACCGGAGACCTCTGAGCGTGGTGCCCCTGTCGAGCTTTACCCGAGAGGGACAAACTGTCCCATTCCGCATTATCCCATCTTCACGACGGTATGCGGCCACACATACTGTCGTCCTTCCCGGGGTCGCTAGCCGGACGGTTCTAGCTCTCCCTCTTACCGCCACAACCCCGAAAGTCCCCTTTTAGTCGCCTCTTATTACAGGCAGGAGATACCCTAGCTCGTATTCTGGTCACGAGCTACAAGAAGTAAACCTTCCATCACCTATCAACAATAAACCAACCCAATGGTAGTCAGTCAGCACGTGTGTATATATATGAATATATATATATGTATACAAAGTGTTCCATCCCGTTCTACTCGTATCAGACCTTACGGCATACGTATGCGAGCTGTGTAGCACTCTAGCAGAGCCAGGTGTCCATTTACATCACCACGTGTTGCATTTTAATTCAGTTCCCGGAAGCTATTACCTACTGCAAAAATAAAAATGACTTAATGTTTTAAATCCAACTAATTCAAGTATATTGTAAATACATTTTTTATACACGTAATTTCTTGTTTCTTTCTGCCACCGTTTGGAAAAGGTGTTTCGACATTCAAGAGAAGAAACGATGATGTGTTGCTGACCGAAAAGAGGGTGAGGATCCTCCACCCTTATTACTGGCTCTGCGACACGGCGAACGAAACACGTATAAAACATTTTACAATAACGACCGCAGCCTTTAGTCAAAAGCACAACAACGTAGAAGTTTAAAAGAACGGTGGTATTGACGTTTTAAAAGCTTGAGGCGCTACCAGTAACAGATCTCTGTTAGTAATCTTACTAACGTATGAAGCCGTATGATAAATTTTACAATTTTTTTACATTTTACTTTATATTTTTAATTAGGCCTTTTAAAAAGAAAAGTTACTAACAAGAAACCGTTCAACTTCTCATTATTATTTTAGTGTTCACGAATGATTTACAAGTTGAATGGACTGGAAAGTGTAATTTATGATATTCGTTATATACAGGCCCTGCGTTTTACGCCGTTAATGTAACGTAACAAGGTATGGTATCGTGGAACCACAGAACACCTGTCACAGCCAGTCCACAGCTTAATAAATCAAACCATATGAATTTATAGCTCGACCATTGCGCGGAGTCAGGTTTCCTGCAAGATTGCCCGGTATTTACACGGCAATCCATGTTGTCCTTTGAATTGATCAATTTGCAAAACAATTCATCGTCAAGTCGCAAATGTTGACATGTTATAACATAATTCCTGTCCTACTTGAGAGAACACGAGTAACTTATGTAACACATCTCGACAGTAAATTGCCACAATTTGTTTTAATTACTGAGGTCATGCCGTCGCGAGCTTATTCAATATTAGCGGCTCCCCTTCGACTAGGTTCGGGTTGAACAATTAATTATGTATACATGATTATTGAAAATGTTATATTGTTTGCCTTACATAGACATCATTGGGTTTACTAATGTTTTGTATAGCCTATCATCGTCATAATCAAGTGTTCTCACTACATACCAATTTTCAATAAGATTGGTCAAGCCGTCCTTGAGTTATAAAGGGATATACAGATAGTCAGGGAAAAAATTTCAAATTGGTCAAAATCAATTTGACCTTTTTGAGAGTTAGTGAGATTATATATTATGTAAGGTGTCGTTGATTTTCTATTGAGATTGTTTATGCAAAATGTCGCTAAACGGAATGGTAATTTTCGAACGTCATAAATCAAATTAAAAATTTTAGATACAGTTATGCACGTCATTTTGCTTCTACTACCGTTTGGAACAGGTGCTTTAACATTGAGGAGAACAAAATCACTGGTGATTCAACAGTACGACCATTCTAATGACATAACCATTACAAGTGATTTATTATGTTTAAATCGTTCATTATGGTTACATCCAACATAATGCTAATGCGATCCTATATGGATCTTGGAATCCACGTCGGTGGTTTGCAGTAGCCCCGAAGTTTGTATATGGATAGAGGTCATATGTGGTAATTTGGTGCCAAATGACCTCCCCTGCATCCCTCTAACGGATTGCCGTCATATTTCCATTCACCCTATATATGTATGTACTGAAGTTTAGGTATAAGCTCCACTGAGTTCTCGTGCCATCGATTGAATTTACTCGTGTAGTTTGGCTAGGGGAAATCCCTTGTATTCAAATAATCTGTAGTTTTTGCTTAGATCGACACCTGTTTATTTGATTTATAATGCAACACAATAATGCGTTTGTCTAAAGCGTCGAATGATACGTTGCAATGAGTTAATTTGGCAACGACAATAATAACAGTCGTATTTTGGAGACAAGCTCCCGGGCACGGCTGAGCTGTCGGATTCGCAGTAGTCCAGTTTGGCTCGAAGTAAATCTTGGTGTAGTATCATTCATGTAAGTAAATATAATATTAATTATATTTTTAAAGATTACGAAGCGACAGTTCTAATTTTGTGGGTGTAAACTGGCAACAGTGACCACTTACCGTCAGTTGACGGTTTTGTTCTGACAAGAACATCGTCTCAAAGGTCGATCTTGACTGTATTCTAGTTTTAAAGTTCCTAATCACAAATAGTATTCAGCTAATAAACACATAATCATATTTGGTTTCAGTTGTATGGATCAAATTGAACTCGGTAAATATATAATTTTTTTTTTTTTTAATTACCTTCCCACCAGAAGATGTAAAATTGTAAATAGATAATATTTCGTTTATTTAGTGAGTTGAATTTGTATGTAGTTTGAATGAGGTTCATTTTGTATGTAGTTGAATCTCTTAACTAGTTACGTTAATCAGTCCAATGGCAAGTATCCAACAGTATGAGCCTAACAAAATTCCTCGAATATTTTGTTATCGAAATGTTATCTTGTTCACTGTTTACGATCCGTGCAGTTTGCAGTCGACACAAATAGGACAGGGGTGTGGCTATAGTTTTGCCGATATTGAATTTGGCAACCGACCTGTCTGTTTGTTTACTCGACTATATTACGTGCATATGGTATCGCCGTACGGTGATCAAAGATAGAATCGATTGGTGTTGCTCGTTTCACTTAGAATATACGTTCGTTTATAATATAATAATTACATAGGTATCACGGGTGAAATCTTTCTTTAACAAAAAGAAAACATTTTGTATGTTTTCACTGTAAAAAGTGAAATAAAAATTAACTATGGTTATTATTTATTATCAAAACGTGGTTGCCGGTAGAAATTTTTCCGAAATATATTTAAATATAAACAATTTTCAGTTTGTACAATTTATTAAACATTCAACTATATCGCCACGCTTTGGATTCCTTCGCAACGTTGATCGTCAACATATTAAGACGTTTGGTAATTACACGGCCCCTAATGGACGCCTACGTACCGTTATATAATGTTTATTTTAGATTTTCTTCATCTTGAAACATTAAATATATATGCATAGGTCATATATAGATGTGAACTATATTTATGTTTTATGTTTTCATCCATTCGGGATAATGTACCTTTGAAATGGTGAAAGAATTTTTCATACAGGCGCCGCAGTTTCGGATATTACCATTAGCATGTACATGATAGGTGATAGGAAAATGAAGAAATTAACACGAGACAGTGAGATAAGTCTTGTAATGGCAAGCAGGCTAAGCTGCTGGGTTGGCTAATTTCACATAATTATCCGCAAACTAAGGGTGGTAGGATGTGCTGAACCAATCGTTTGCTTTGGTGGCTGTAAGTCCATACCACCTACGATTCTCGACATCCATATGAGCGCGTATGTCAACATAAAGAAAAACGAATACTAAAACATCTAGTATAACTATGATTTTACGATCTAAATTGGTGTGACTGCGCACCTACCCATATGAATTTATGTTAATCGTCCAATAACTGTGAGAATTTTTAGGATAATACCTAATATTTGCATTCAGTGTTGAAGTTCAGCTAAGAATCATAATAACCGTAGAAAGTAAGTTAGAATGTGGTTAAGATTCTCAGAAGAACATTACGTTCCGTCAATGTCCGTTATCTCATTACACTTGTGGTGCTTGAGTCTTGTAACGTGGCATTCCTCGCTCAGACAATCGCCTTCTTATACTAGCGCAAATGTGGTACATTGATTAAATAGCTTTCTAACCGACTTTATGTAGATACAGTTGTACTCACTGGCCTACCTTATGCATTCTTTGAAATGGTTCAAGACCATACATACACGGGTCACCCCAAATTATATGTTGGAGTGTATTCTAGAGAAAATTCATCTATTTTTAATTTATGAATGTCTATGTAGTTATTATATTTTATTTTTACTTGCTTTCTTTCGAATAGACGAATAGATATCCTTAGAAAGATTTCATGTGCCTTAAAAACCATCGCAGTCAAGTACTATTTGTAGGTACGTTTTTATGCCTTCGTAATACACGACATATCTTCTATTAGGCTTGGTTATAGACCTAGGAACCAGCACGAGGTTAAAATTAGTATTCGTTGATCAATTTAAACGTTATCTAATACAAATATTAACGTTTTTGTGTACTTCATTAATTGTTTAAACAAATTATCGTGTACGTGCCCAATTTATTGTGACATTTGACACGCGATAGCCGTCTGCTGCCGGAGTGATAATAGTATGACCAAACGCCGGAACTGCAACTACTGGCTATCGCGGTTGCACAAATTGGCTTGCAACATCCTTCAATAATTAGGGTTACCATGGCGTTATATCGTAAATTATATATTTATCAATAATTGCGTTATATTAAATATCATTGTAACGGTTGGTTTACGAGTGAGGTGTTGTAAAATCCCTAAATCCGAATAGGAGAATAGCATCACATTACGCCTGTCAATTAATGGCAACAATATCTGTAACAGTAATTTTATACGATATCATAATCCTTGTTTTGAATAAGAACTCTTTAATTTATTTCGTTGCGTTTTATAACTTCTTAAACAAAACATTAAAATCTTATGTTGAAGATTTCGAATGATAATAATACAATATGTTTTTGTCACACATGCACTTTTGAATAGCGTCGATAAAATGTGTTCGAAAGTGAGTTAAATTGACGTAGTCATTGGACACTGGGAGCGTGACGTTCGAAATGTTTACCTCCGCATTAGGATGTCACTTGACATCAACATTTCTTACAGCTCATCTCACGTAGGGTTCTCACACGATGATTTCGATTCTTAAAGTAACTTTATTGTATATGCAAGCCTTGTGCCAAATAAATTTTAATTAGTAGGTGTTAATAATATCTCGAATTTGTTTCTTAGTATTCAATTACAATGTAAGAGTATATATATATAGTCTTTGTGAGGAAAAAATTGACAACCCTATCAACAATGTTCATCTAGATATACACAGTTATATGTATGTTGAAAATACGAAACGTATTCGAATGATACCAATTTTTACTCTTGGCACGAGACTGGCGAAGAAAATTTACGTTAATTGACGACACATTTTTACAATTTTACATTTATAGTGGTTGGGTTTTGTTTATTCAGAACGCTCTCAAGGTTTCCGAAAACTATTGACTCTGAAGCTACACAAATCTTAAGATTGTTTTAAATTGTTTTATAAAAAAATGTAGTTTCGTCAGGTATGTCAAACTTAAATTTAAAAAAAGTATTTAAATAAATAACTGTATTTACGTAGTATGTACACATACATATTTAGTATGTACTTGTTAGGTATTTATCCTCCATACATATGTGTATTATTCTAATAATTTATTCATGAAACAAAAACATTGCACGGCTTGTGTAACTTGGGATAAATAAATAACTATTATTATAATTTTATTTTTATAATGATTGCTCAATAGCAACAATTTTATAACAATTTAAAAAATCTAAATATTTCATAGTATGTAATAATATAAGTGGAAACGCACACGCACTCACACCTACGACTCGAAAACAAATACTTATATCGCAATGTCTGTCACGAGCGAAAATATAATCAAAGTACCCTCCGTGGCAGGCGGGGCCCACTACCAATCGGTTTATAGGGTTCTCAAATCATTAAGTACATCATAAAAATTTTAAAAATGTAAAATTAGAAATGTTAAAGTAAGCTTTTACAGCGTCTGAGAACGTACTAACTTATCTAGTCATTCGTATCGTCCAACCAATCTCATTCATCAATCATACCACTTTCATGACAAATAGAAAAAAAAATTGTGTTATGTTAGTGGTAGAACAATTACAAAGTTCGCCGAGGCAGAGACACCATAGTCCCTCGCAGCTGCTAACCGAAATAAGTACAAGCTACTCATACTTGTTTGTTTTACGGTTGGATGGATGTTTCATTATAAAACCAATTAGACAGGAAAACACTGGTTACTTTATTGTTTGCTTAATATAAGAATAATACTTTTTTATATTACGTTGAAAATTGTACTTTGTAGTCATTTAGATGTTCAATTGAAAATGACAACGTTTCTTAACAATGCGTCACTTTTTCCCCAGTTGCTGCATTAAGTATTCAATTATTTTTTTCAGTTCATATAACTTCATTTACAAAGAGTTGTATAACTTCAGATTAATTAAGTAGTTCACATAGCCTTTAGGCTTTAATAAATTAAATTTAGACTAATTTGACTTGGACTCTCTTCAGATTTATTTTATGAAATGTAAGCAGTGTTAAATTGTCATGAATTTGTCTGGCAATGCCGTGCATTTTTGTTATGTATGTATGTTGTAGTAACTTCGTCACCTTTTTGCGACATAATGTAATATGTATATTGCAGCGAAATGTTACCGACGCAATATTGAAACAATGTTAGTAATAAACGAGTTACAAGACAATACACGAAATTGTGTTCGATTGTTGTCATTAAATAATTTGCATTTAGGTTTGACATTGCATGCGATTTAGAAGTCTTTATTTGTTTACACCTGGACCTGAGTCAAGTAGTAATTTCGTAGTGGTCAATTCAGAACATAATATTAAAGTGTTTTGGCGTTTACAACTAAATTATTATTACATGTTTTGTTATTATTACCCGTGTCTTCTTCGTATTACAATTCGTTTTTACACCGAGTCTAAGTGTTTAAGGAATAGTAATATTCTCGGTTTCTCGGTAAAGATCTCAGTTGGTTACAACTTATTAAGGACATAAACATAATTAATGTTAAGACAGATGAATATCTTTTTTCGGATTCATTTTCTATGAGTAACGACAAGTTTTATCTCGTTCGCTCGCGTTGCAGGGAAGCTTAAGTATGAGTCCGAAAGTTTTTTCTTATTACAAAAGCGATAGTCGAATTCACATTACAGTAGGTACAGTGTCCGGCCATCACCAAAGCAACGAAGGTTAAAAGAAAAAAAACCACCAAGAGTTTTTTTACGTTTTTTTAAATCCGAAAGTGTTAAGCGTAGCATCTAATTACACAGTGTAACATTTTACGGCCTCAAAGTATCACCATGGTATTTTATACACCTTACAACCGTTTAAGACACGTTGCCGGATATATGTAATTAGTTGTCATTATTTTATTTATTTATTTTTCGAAAAAATAAAATCTAATGCATCGTAAAATTGGATCGTAAGTCGAACGTTACGTTTGTTGTTCGCACAACAAATGTATGAAAAATAAATGGCTCGTATGTCGATTACTTACTATAAAGAAGTATAATATTCATTACCAAGGCTCACCTTGTGATAGTGTGTGTGCGTTACTATAGTCGATTTTACATGATAATTCGTTCTTACTGTTCCCTACATTGTATTGTGGCACTACGTTGAAGTATGCTCCAATTCTCTTCGGTTATAGAAAGGCAAGGTGTTGCAGTGATTCACTGATGAATTTTTAAAATGAGTGTCTGCTTTAACTAGGAAGTTAAAAATTTCAAATTTACAACTAAATCTTTTCCAAATTTTATTGTAAAAGCTCACGAATATAATCTGGCGACGACTTCTCGCGAGTTTTATTAATATTAAGGAGTAATCTGTGTCTTACTACGGGCGACAAAAACAAGATATAAATAGAAAACGAAATACACATAATAATCTTATTATTCCGTCGGCATCTGTAGGACAATCTAGGCATATAAACGCATACCTATTTAATGCGATGTACATGTGTGTACGAATGTCTGGCTTTAAGGTTTCCGTAGACGAGATAAAACTAATATAATCGATCGGAGATCTAGTTATAATCTAATTGACTTTCCATCATATTTCTAATATTCAATGTATGCCGCATATATTTCGACCTAACAAACATTTTCAAATTTTGTCCCGTTTTTGAAATAAAGAACGTTAGTAAAAATAAATGTGTTTTAACAAACTATTAAAGAGTGGATGGTAAAATACTTAAAATAATAATTAACGAATGTTTTCACTCTCGATC
The DNA here is from genome assembly GCA_003671415.1 of Megathymus violae. NCBI lineage: Eukaryota > Metazoa > Arthropoda > Insecta > Lepidoptera > Hesperiidae > Megathymus > Megathymus violae. The sequence goes on from PDGT01000072.1 coordinate 496,580, forward strand.
TCGAATCACAAATGTAATTATCGCGAGATAGAAATGTATAAGTGAACGTATTTTACCTAAATTTATTCAACCATAACCGTTTGACTTAAATACATATTTGTGGAAAAATTAAATAACTTGAGTTTTAATTTTATTATAGTTCTGCTGAGTGTTGAATTTTTTAAACCATAAAAATAAAAAAGTAAAGATTCCATTAATTATCCTTAATTCGGTCAGTTGATCGGGTTACTTTGTTTGCTTAAAGTCACCTCATTTGGGGGACGAAAGTTATTCACCGCATTGCGTAGGTAACGGTCTTAAATATTTTATTATATAATAAGAAAAAAAAAAACAGCTGAACATTTGTTGTTGTGTTCCCTCGATCCTGAAAACAATACTGTGTCATTTTAACGTACGAGACGAAGATAATTATCTCATCAATCAAGCAGTCCCTATGCAAACGACACCCGATACAGCATAATTGTTATATAAACATGCACTTGCGTTACTCCTTAGTGTGTTTTAACCCATCTGAAGGTATTTATTGAGAGATATATAGCGCTGTCTTTTATAACTCGGACTGAAAATGATTGGAGTAACTTCCCAGCGACGGTGTTTCCATCGTTCGAAGTCAAATTAGAACGTTATAGTAAGTGAACTAAAAGGCTATCTTCTTCTTTTTATGGTCACTTAAAATGTCACCTGAATGGCGCACCTTACACTCCAAAGACAATGCTTTACGGCAGAAAGTGTCAGTGAATAATACAACCTAAAATGCCAAGTGTTTATTTTACAAAATATTTGCATTCTTGGTCGTACGCAGTAAGTGGTGGCTCACCGACCGCAGACATCAATACCGTACTTGTATTACTTATACAGTTGTCGGATTCTTGTCAACCGCACATAAGACTGTGTGCGTGTATGTTTCTGTGTATGAATCAATTTCTCGATATACAGTCGTCGGACTCGTTCCAATACGAACACACGATTTTACAAGTGTGCTGCTATAGGTGCTTCCTATACATGAATTAAGTTGTATAGGACCTATGACTAAGGTTTTACTTTTATTAGTATTAGTGAAGTTTTGACATTTGATTATATCTTACTAAATAATAATTTAGTATTAATGTTCTGGTAATGTTTCGAAACTTTACATTGAATATTTTTTGGCAATTTTATTGTGCGTTGGTTTGGAACGTATATAAAAGCCACGTTTAAGTTCTACCTGATTGTCTGGCTATCTGTCTGTGAATGAAACGCGCGAAAACGACTAAACCGATTTAGATGACTGGCATCTATGTAAGTTATAAAGATTAAGAGTATTTTTCATTCCTTAAAATGGATCTATATCCTCGGAATAGGATTTAAAGTTATTATGGTCATTTTGTTCAGAGGTTAGTCAATTTTTTTTTGTTTTAAACTATAATTGTTTCGGTTGCGGGTGCTACCTATTTGACATAATTTTCTGAAGTGCATCGAAGTAATTATTATTCACATTATATATTTTAAATTTTTATGGGTATTCGCTACTCCAATCATTTGTTGGTTGTATTAAATTGTGATTTTTAGAACAACTTTTTCTCTCAAAAATACATATATGCCTGCATAATCTCAATCGAGATACGTACATAACTAAATGACACTTTGCTATTTAAATACCTATAAATATCCAATAAATTTAATGTCGTGTAAAATGAGTCGAGTCCAAATGTATTGCAATGGACATCCGTAAGCACTAAAAGTAAATAATACCTTTATCGACGCGTTGGCTCCCAAGAGGTAAACAGGCAAACCGCTTAAGACTTGACTCTTACAACCGCGATACAAAATAAACAATTCACAGTTCATTTTAGGAATATGGCAGATCATAGAGAACCATACCGCTCACATGAGTACCATTGGGAATAAACTGGGTAGTACATAGCCCGGTCATCGCAGAAGAAGAAATATAGTAACATTGATAGCCTCGTCATTGATCAACGAAGTCCATGCACGTTGATGTGAACTTGACAGTGTATGCTCCTTAAACTCTTAGTTTTGTTGATACGAATATATTTATTTTATCTACCTACCGTCAGAAAGTTCCACTGCCAAATCGAATAGCAGAGTTGTTTGTTTCATTTAAACATTTGTTAATGATCAAGCGATACCAGACGTAATTACTTCGTTAAGATTAAATATAGACAGTAATTAATATCTCTTCAACATGTGTACAAAACGTCGTGGCGCCACTCGCCAGACGGGTGTACTGTTACGGTAAGGACATAAATCTCGAATATCTCGAGCGATTCGTTCGATAATTGGAGCGTGAATGTAGAATACGTTGGTGTACATCAGCACTGAGCCGTCTTTGGGTCTTTTTTACCGTGGAGCGAAGGGAATCTTCAAAAATCGATGTATGTCTTTTGAAGGGATGTCGAGTTATCGAGGACGGTTGGGATGTCTTGCATATGCGCCTACCCTGCTGCGGTAATAACATATAAAAATCCAAAAAACCATCAATTTACATACCCTCTCCTGCCCGTCGTATGGTACCTGCTGGTCTTAGGATCGTGACAATGTTCGATAGAAGGGCGCTAGATTTTATACAAACCTGAACTATCTCAAGGGTACTCTTACATGATGGTAACGTTAGCCTAATCCTTAATACTTCAGTAAAAATGATTGATCTAAAAAAATAAACAACAACGCGCTCTCACTGCCCGACTTTGTTGCCGGATCTAATATCGTCTAGACTCTAGACTGCACGTTACGTCATCTACTCACCTACTTCATTTTATGTCAATTTCATAGCGGAATTAGGTCTCGTCATGAAGAATAAAGAGCTGGAGTAGTGACATAGATAGATTTGTAATATACTGTTTAATTAACTTATTTGTAAAATTTGAAATAATATACTTAAAATTTTTATGATGATAAATACTTCGCCACCAAATTCGACTTGGAGCTCGGTTGTATGGTTTACAATGTCGTCAACGAAAATGAGTCATATCCTTGACAAGGGTTTTATATAAGTTAAAAAAAGGCTTTAATTCCGCTTATGAATTTTTATTTTAGTGCTATGTATCATATTTTACCAAAGATCATTTATAAAACATTGACAAACTTAAAAAAATGTTTTGCAATAGTTATAGGCCTGTTTGTGAATCGAACTCATACCACGAGAGTGAACGGTTGATTTTAAAATGTCTAGAAATTAATTATTATGACTTATAACGACACCAAGGTGTCATGCACATTCAATTCCTCGAAGTTATTGCAAAATTTGGCAATCAGCACTTGCTTGGTGAAATTTGACCGTACTCCGTTCTCCGTAATGTTCCGAAAAATGTGAAAAACGGACAGTAGCTAGTACTGACCACATTAATGTTTTGTTCAAACTCAAAAAAAAATCAAATAAAAATGTTTGTCAATTCGTTACATGAAATTACAGTGTCGTTTTTCATTTGTTTAATCATTTGATCCTGTCCAAGAAGGTTAAATTAAGGTCTGTAATTATTTATTGCGGTTACAACTCGAGACCTAATTGGCACACATTTAAAAACAAACCTCAGACACCAATGAAATCGGGCTCTTTAATCAAGGTAACTTGGCGCCAGATAATTTTTTTGTTGTTATAGTCATGTTCCTCTGACAATCTTATAACAAACATTGCAACAGTCCTTAATTTGTATAAAATTCATGGCCTTGTTTACAGGGAACATGTTTGTATCTGACGACAGATACGTAGCTGTAATATCACATTGAGCATACATAATGCCAAACCCAGTAGCCCAGTTGTTAGTGTTTTAACACGCCGAGCTTGAGGTCTCAGGTTCTACTTACCACTAATCCATTTGGTATTTTGTGGTCACACAACTCATAGACCTCTGTAATTATAACCTCTAACAAACACCTTATTAAGGTTTATTTCTTCTTCCAAATTTTTTCTTTATAACTACCAAAACAGTATGATATCTTGCAATCGATATAAAGTCTAAATATTTAAAATCAGAATTTTATATCGCATGAAGAGTAATACCGATATCTATCAATTTTGTGGGTAGAATTGTGTCATTTTGTAATAAGAGTAGCGGTCAGGCGTCCTGCGGCCGCGGCCGCGTCGCGTCGTGCGGTGCACGGTTTTTTTTTTTTTTTAGTTTTTTTTTTTTTTGCGCCCAGAGATGGTAGTGGGCTACCCTCCGGAAGCGGGGGAGGGGGGTGGTGAATGCTTTATGCATACCAGGCAGCCGGCTGCTCTGGTTATGTGGGACTTCCGTAGGTTACCCACTAAACACCACCCGGTTGGCTTTGGCCTTGTGGCCCCTAAGCCTTCATCGGATGCGACCCCATCCTTAGAGAAGGATAGGGTGCTAGCGGCAC
>PDGT01000072.1:501410-638093 GCA_003671415.1 Megathymus violae
CTAACATCGAGTGGTAGTTTTCGGTTTGGCACCTCGACTACGCGCTCGTTGCTTCGGAGTGACGTTTGCACTAATTGAGTTAGGGAATTGACCGCTGAGTCAATCTTTTCCGTATCGGTGAAGTACTCGAAGTTGATGGTAGCCAGTGGCGAGCCGCCGGCATCGAGACCTGATACTAGTGATTTTTTATAACCTTCCCAATTGGTGAAGGTTTTAGAGGAAGTGATTGGTTCGATGGCATAAGGCCCAAATCGGAGCGAGACCGGCCGGTGGTCAGAACCTAAGTCGTGGAGCGTGTCGATCGCTCTTAAGTTGAGCGCGATACCTTTAACTAACGCGAAGTCGATGATATCCGGAGAGTGGAGCGCGATATCCGGATAATGCGTAGGGGTGGAAGGACAAAGGACGTCGATGTCCCGTGTTTCTATAAATTTTCTAAGTCTGGCGCCGTTCGCGTTGGTCGATTGGCACCTCCAGTCCGTGTGTTTGGAGTTAAGATCTCCAAATAAAATAACCGAGACTCCTAGTGAGAATAGGGCTTCTAAGTCTGAGGTTAACAACGGGGCTTTCGACGGATTATAAACCGAGGCTATGACCAGGGACGGATGCCCGGTCATACCTAGCTTGCAAACGGTGGCTTCTAAGTTTGTGAGATTCGGAGTCTCAATATGTGAGCAGTGGAGCGACTTCCTAAAGTAAATGGCGGTGCCGCCGCTTGCGCGGCTTGCGGTGCCGCCGGAGCGTCTGTCGGTTCTGTCTTGTCTGTCGTTGCGTATGAAGTTGTACGCGGGAATTGACAGGCCCTTGGTATGGGCGGGGTGCACGGCGTGCACGCCGCGAAAGGGGTGAGCGCGTGATGCGGCCTAAGCACGAATTCTCGGTAACTTTGGAACCTGTTGCTGATTTTTGTAGCCTAATGACTCGCTGAACGTAAAATAAAAATACAAAAATTTTAGTAAACCTCTTGAGTAATCTATTTTATTATTGGCTTGTTTTGTTTATGGCTTTATAATACACTAGCTGTCCGTCCCGACTTCGTTCGGATTAAACAATTAATTATTGTACAGATATACTTGATATACAACCTGTATATATCCAGAATAATGTACCTTTAAAATGGTAAAAAAGTTTTTATAATAGGTGCCATAGTTACTTTACGCACACTTACTTTACTTTCCGCACATATACAAACTCACAAAATTCGTACTCTCTATTTAAAATATTAATATATATATATAATTATTAAAAAACTTGTGTCAAGCGGAGATCAAGTGACTCGTGCGATTTGTATAAATAACAAAAAAAAAATATTTTTGAAATCGGTTTATCAATATGGTTAAAACTAGAGTTGGTACAAAAGGCAACTATAACAAAATATAATTGTGTAGGTACGTAACAATTTTGATTAGGCATAGGATGCAATTGACGTGACTGTATAGATCAAATTAAAAATAAATCAAACACAATATTTTTTTTACTAATTTACATTTAAAACATGTAGAAGTTCTAAAATATCGCATCTAGAAAAGCTAAACAAAACAAACTTTTCTTTACATTTAACGTGTGGTAACGGTGAACAATTAAACTTATTGTATACATTACAAAATATATTTAATTATTCAGAAAAAACTGAAGCTGAAATTTTATCACTTCTGCCGTCGGGCTTTTTTTTCTCGTTCTTTTTGTAATTTTATATACATAGTGAAACATTTTGTAATATTTCCACTACCGTTACCTATCTGATCGAACTAACTGTTTACACGCAGCGAAATGCACCAACTATTTAATTATGAATTCTACGCAAAGGCACATTGTGACGAACGACAACAGTTGGAATTGTAACTAACGGCCATAAATGACAACGTCTCTTCTAATATAGAGCACGGCCTTGGCATGGAAAAGATCCCGTGAGGAATATAAATTACTTTATAATTGCTTTTATTGCTCGCCGTGCTTAAATGTCACTGTGATCTCAGTCTCATACGATTTTGAAATTACATTCTCTCGAACGTTATACGGTAAGTACCGCATAACTTATGATAAGCCGATATTTCAACTCACTTGAATCGATCATTTTTTTGGTCGAACACGTATAGTGTTTTACAAGTTGAATATAAAATTGAAATAGTCCTGTTAAGGTATTTATTAAATCAAAGCCAAAAGCAAAAGGTATATTTATATGGGTATTTACTTTTATAACGGTAGTAACGATAATAAACGTTCACACAAACGCACCTTCCCATTAGGATTCTCTGAGTTGAAAGTCTCATGGCTATACATAAATATGACATCGCAAACAATCGACACCCGAAAATAAACAATTATATCGATCCCGAGGCATGTCGCTCGTTAAGCAAGGTCACTGCCTACTTGGTTATGGTGTCGTCTTCTAATACACGTTTTACTCCGTGAAGAAACGGTGCACCATAGCAGAAAGTAAATATTTTTAACATAACTAAAGTCAGCTTCGTAATGCTTAAATTGATTACGAGCTTTTCTGCTTCCAAATCGATCATTCAAAGGGCTTTGATAAAGTTTTGCTATATAAGCACTTAGGATTCAGTTCGACGGCTGGCCGAGAAGGCACATAAAGGTTTCATTGTAAGTTGTGAACTGGCGCGTTCCGAATATGGATCGATATGAGACATCGCGCCTTTTGCGCTAACGAATAATATTCATATGAATCATGATTTATTAACGAAGATTCCAAATATGAAGACCGGTAGCGATGTGGGTGTATGTGATGATTTAGGATTAGGCAGTCTGCTCAAATGAAATATATGTGGCCATAAACGTTTTATAAGAAGTTCGAAATGACCCTTTCGAAAGTTAAATTTTGTGTTGAAAATGTAATGCGTAAAAAAACAAATCTTTATATTTCGCTATGAATAGACAACGTACTGATTGATCAGTGGTCGTCCCATGGACCTCCTGAATATTAGAGTCATTGTAACCAAAGAAGAAAACGATAAAGCCACTTAACAACCGACCCTCCAACATTGCAACGAGAATACCTTCGCTCCGGTTATTTTTGGAGATATTTAGGCACCATTCAAATTACACTGGGTGTTACACTAGTGACTGCAACAACAAAAAGGATCGTGTTCCTCTGTAACCCGTTGGGCAGCGGATTTCATGACAAGAAAAAAGGTTAGTTTCGATTATAAGATAGAAAGAGCCCCTTTTTTACTTATTTACAGTCAATAAATAAAAACGTTCACACACTCACACCCCCGCACTAGGATTCCCTGTGTTGCGGGTGGCATGGACATACACAATTATCACATCACAAACACCCATGACCCGAGAACAAACATTTATCAAATGATTGACTACAATCCCACCCGACTGTTAGTGACGATGTAACCTAACATAAACTTAAGTAAAGCGGATATTAGAAAAAGTATGTTCACTCTTACATTGAAGTCGTTCATACTGTAAAGGAAACACAATTACATTGAACAACTTTTTTTTGGGAAATTATTCATTTACACCTGTAACCAACTATCAAATTAAACTTTTGGAATGTTTCCACTGAACATAAGTCTAACCTATTAAACAAAAACTGACTTTAACAAATTAAACTCTTACAGTATGCGAGTGAAATATCGCAGTTATGAAATGTACATGATTTTAAATAAGAAGACCATTTGGAATGTTGAAACCCCGATATCAACCTCGGTAGCGTTTCTTGATCCATCAATACGCCGTAACTCGTCGTGTTTAACGGTGCCGTATCATTCGTGGCGAGTCTCGCTTTCCAATCTTCAACAACCATCACTTATGCGATTGTACCGTTGCTGTGGTGCGAGTCGTTTAAATGTAGAAGCGAACGCAGAATGAAGTTACACAGAAACTCGGCCAGAGATTGCTCTTTAATACCCTTAAACCTGCTGTACTGTAAGTCAACACGCGTGTCTCATGGTAACGACTGAACAAGTAGCGGTATCCGGTACCCGTAATGTCAAGTGTAAATATTAGGTAACAGTGATAATAAATAAATATATATATTTTTTCTATAAAGACGAATTATAAGGTTTAGGGCTATCAAATGTGAATAGTTCAAAGGTACGTGTTCGTGAGAGGTAAGAGTCTATGCTAGGACACCCTGTATGACCGATTTCCCCGGTCCATCATCCAAGATAGGATGAGTAGATACAATTTCATTAGTTGACAAAATTCGACGCCTATTACGTACTTTATTAATAACAGGTTATTATTATTCGCCGACCTCCTTGATGGAGCTGGCACGTGAAAAAGAAGAATAATTATTCGAACGAAAATTACAACTGTGTTAGTTAGACAAAAAAAAAGTTTGCTATACATACGGATGATTGAGGAACTATCAGTAAGGGGTAATCGGCGTCCATGTACGTTGGCAACGGCACTGCACGGATCACGGATGTGTTGCCGGCCGAGAAAGAAGCGCCGAAAACGTTGGAAAAAGTTACGGTTATCATTAAACACAGGATAGTTACTAGCCAGGCAGATAAAAATCCCTGCTAACTTGTGTTAGTTGATAGCCATTTGGTACTCGCAGTAGCATCCGTAGTTGGTGCGGCGCACCAACTTGTCAGATTCTGCCTCCTATTATCCTATCCAAGGATTCTGATGACGTTCTAAACATTAACTAAAAGCCTTTGGTGACGTCATCGTATGTATTATATATGATATTTATAGCTGAAACTCTGTTTTACCTATGTATACTAAAATTTTCAGTATTATACTATTTTGATCTGAAGCGACTGGATTTTTCAGAATCCACCGTCGCGTTTAGCAAAAATGTTTTTATTTACAGTCTTAGAGTTGATTGTATTGTATTGTATGTAGTAAGTTGGTCCAATTGTTATGTAAATCGATCACTTTCTTCGAGGAAGTCTTTGCCAATCTAGATAGTGCCTCACGAAGGTAATTCCTATTTACTGGTCTAAATTTCAGTTCATTTTCTAGCTGATTATACTAGTTGTCAGCTTACGCTATAAGCGACAATAAACGACGGTGTAAATTAAAATCACAACTCCTAACCCAAGAAGGAAACTACTATTTCTAACATAGACATTTTATATATAGTAATTGGTTCACTATGAAAATGATATTCTTAAATTATATTTTCATTCAAATTTTCGCTAATGTTGCAACGTAAGAGTAACTAATAAATATTTGGTAGATTAAGTAATGTACTATAATCAAATATTTATGAGCGATACACAAGTTCACCTCTATTATGAATTTTATTAATAAATATATATTAAATTCGTAATTTATACTGTAACATTTTATTATAATCATAATAGTAACCGTCCATCTTTGTTCCGTCAAATTTCATTAATTTTTGTCTGTCTGATCATGTGAAGCGCGGAAACTGAAATGATCACATTTCAATGACACTTTGCATATTTGTAACTTATACGAATCGTAATCTGGGATACTTTTTAATCGCGGGAAATGGTTCTGGTCCCGTGGAAAGGAAAATCAAAGTGAATATATACTATACTAGCGTATAGTTAATATTTCTACTAGGAGGACAGGAAATACAGTTGTGACTTGTGTGACAGAAATTAATGTATTACTAAACGATGGACTAAAAATAAAACATTTCTTAAACAATGCGGATGCAATTTCTGAACGCAAGTCTAAGGCGTTGATTTTATAAAGCGCAGACTCCACGGCCGGTAACTATTTAATAATATTTACAAATATAATATATATTTGTTGCTGAGGTAAACATCTATATTTAAGTAATATTTTGGAAGTTGCCAACCCTGCAGTTGACAATGAAACCCTTACGAAACAGGTTTGTCGCTTTTAAATGCAGATTTATGTGGTTTAGTCACTTGATAGACAACCGAGGTGTTCAAAGGAATTTCTGGTATTTATTGTTTGAATGTTAATAACAAAAATATATGGATAACTCGCGTTTAATAAATCATAATAAATTGATTATAATTATAAGATACAAGGGATTATTGCTTTTCGCTATATACTACTATTGTAAAGGGAGTCCAATTTTTGTGAGTTTTTATGTATTTGTTTTGGAGGGGTAACATTTGAGGGGAAAAATTCTTTAGTAAATTATAAGGTATATTATTCCGGCTGGATATAGGCCGTAATCCTTTGTCTCTCTGTCTGCATGTGATGTGGATAACTTCGGCACGGTAAAAATTTATAAAACGCCTGGTAAACTTAAAAAACAGTTTTCTCGACGCGAAGCGTGGACTGGTAACTATACTGAAATATAATTAAATCTTTTTGTAACTTTTAATTCCCCTTGCAGTGGAACTACGACAACGGTTTTGGGATTGTTCTAATGTTAGTAATTAATTTTGATGAACACAGTATGTATGTATTATCACTAAGAGTACTAAGAGTAATTTGGACGCGTTGAAGATTTTACAAATTACAATAAATCATATTCGTTCACATATTCTAGTATTATGGAAAGAAATATACTATGGATTCTATGACAAAAAGCAAATAAATTACAGAACCACTTCTGCTTACAATACAACAGTGAAAAGCATAACGAAACCGGTTACGCCGTTTCTGAGATTATCGCGAACAAACACACAGACAAACACAAAAATTCTAACAACTATTGTTTTCATTTCTATTGCGTTAAAACAACCCCTAAAAATATGTTTCTCATAATATCCTTCATGTGCCGAAAGCGGTCGGTGAAAATTGTATTATATGTATAGATAAACCATAAAAAGATGGCCTGACTACACTTTTACCGGTCGTATATCCAAAACCACATCTAGAAACTTCCACCTCAATTGTATTGCCTTAAAGCAAAGGCAAAAAACGTATGATATAGAATAGTTGAAAAATCCATCGATGCAAAATGAGTTACAAGCGCAGTTACTCACGTACTAAATATAAAGCTCACTCAATAGTTTATTGAAAATTGCTATAATACAATACAAGTAGATTAATGAGAACATTTGCGTATATAAGATTTTAGAAATAGGGAAATGTACTTACAATGAATATATTTAAAATATATTATCTGTTGGTCCCACATCTAGTATATACGCGCGGTCCTGTTGACTCTCTAAGCCATCTGAAATAGCTTACTAACATTGAAATATAGGTTCATTCATACATGCATAAATATTGTGGATACATACGAGGGTTAACCCACCGGGTAAGTGATCGATGATTCTCATTGAGGTGATTATACGCTTCCAATTGGATTGTCGATAAAGCATTTTTTTGAAACGGTAGTAGAATCAAAAAATAACGCGCATAAGTGTACATATATACATAATACCTAAATGATTTTGAATTTGAGCCCAAATGTTGGACCATTATGAACTGTAATGAAGCATAAAGAGACAGAGATATAATGTCATTGTTTCGTGTAATTACACGATATAATTATATGTAAGTAACAATCTAGGTGGGTGCAGTCGTCTCTAGTTGTAGATTCTAAACTGTAGAGTGTTAAGGTTCAGAGTCAGGGACATCTAGACACCGTTTCCATACATTCACAAATAGATCGACGGTCGTGAATCAGGTGTATGAATAGAACATCGGAACGTGCTCGTATATCTCGTATCGTTTTTATGAATACCTACGTCGTGGTGAAGTAACGAAAACGGGTGTTTTGTGAAACGACGGGAGTTAAATGTCGGATGAGTTTGTTGACCACAAACATTGACGCCCAGGTAATTTGGGAGTTTTATTAGGTTTTTTTTTTCACGTGTAACATTTAGCTACCATATTTCTGTCCATACCTTTGTTGGAGTATTGTACGCTGGCGAAATAAATATATTTTCTTTCTTTCTTTTTTAAGAAAATGTTGTTTTCGGCACTTAATTGGTTTGAAAATATGCTACATGCATGATCAACATAAATGCGCTGCTGTAAAGTAGAACTGTGGAGTTTACGCACTCTGGTATGGTGCCACATTGATTAGGTTCTAACGACGTGTGGTTCTTAGGTTAGGATCGCTATTAATCAAACATCTTGTCTTATAACCAAGTTATTCATTACACGTAATGCAACTCTTCAACACTTTACGGCGGTCCAGCAACCAGACACGTTTTAGAAGGTTTGAGTCAACCGTGGAATATAAAAAAAAACTTAAGCAATATTAATATTAATAAACGTGTTCTATCTGTCAATCTTAGGTCATTTATGGCAACTTTGAATTAGCTTTGAAAAAAATAATAATTATAAACCACCGGCCGAGTAATTCTTTATGTCAAAATGTCATGTCAGTTTCAGTAATACTTTTATTATATTCTAGCAAACTGCCCTTGATTCGCTTCAGATTATATGTATTGATAGATATCAACTATATGCTCTGACTTTGTATTGGTTGAATAATTAATTATATATTATACATACATTACATAACATACATTCATCAAGAAAAATATATCTATTAAGTTGTAAAAAAAATTCAATCGGGTGCCGTGATCCCGAAATTACCTCCGCAAACACAAGGTCACAAAAATCGAACTCTCTTCATAATATTAGTACAGACTGTAGCGTTATTACTTTGATACGGCTGCGCACATGCGTAATATAAATTATCTACCACCAAAAAATGCAAACGGAATACGAGTGTAAGCTCCATGTGTTATAGAACGTAGAAATATCCACCTCTAAATCCACGGTTATCAATGTCACGAGACCCAGCTGCGGCATTGCGGCGTCGTCTGACGTCACGCCACCCATTGTGTTCACGTGGGAGTCAACACGGCTTCAACGTCAGCTGTATGAACTCATAAATTCACTGTTCTGGCGAACTATTCGATGTGCTCAAATTAGGTCTTACCCTACTTGTGAATGTATGAAAAATACACAACAAATTTTAAATAGCCATCCAACATTTTGACCATAAATTACGTTCTTGTTTATTCACTTGGCCTGTATAGAAGAAAAGCGAGATCTAAATTGGAACATTGGAAATTGAGAACGGATATCCTTTGAAGATTTACCCCCCTGACAACAGGGATGTACCCTCTTTTAGCAATAAACCGATAACAAAAATACGGTAGGTACATCTAACAAATCGCGATGCGTGTAGACGCGCACATAGGAAGGCCTTGTCGTGCCTGTCGTTCAACGAAAATAAATAGCACACGAATAGAAACAAGGACTCTTTTGTCAGACAGTCGTTTCCGTTTGCCGATAACGGTAGCGTTAGCTCTCGTTGCCTTCTGACTATTATTCTGTGTGAGAGGTAATTAATTACTCAGTAGAAAACATATACATATAGGCACGTGTGAAGATAGTACGTAATCAGTCATTTATTAGCTTAGCTAGACTTGTGTTACGTCTTGTGAAGTCTTCGATTCTAGGTCTAAGTTTCAATTAATGTTTATCAAAATTATTAATTATTATGATGATATGACAGTTTTCAGATTTTTGACAGATCTGTATGACAGTTTTGATTTTGAAAAATGTAGGTACACTGTACTCATTTAACTATGATATGACTTGACGGTAGATGCCTATTCCTTCGCCATAATAATTTATAAGATTATTACAATATTTATAGAGAATGTTAGTTTTACCTTACCTGTTCATTACAAGTGGGTCGAAATATCGGCATAAAATATATATCATGAGTACTCGTATCTTAGTAAAAGTACATATTAAATTTTCATCTTATTTAGTAACCCATTCTGTAAAATAATATAAAATAGATTAATAAAAATTATGCTCAGTTTTTGTATGCACAGCTTGAAATCTACGTTTTCAATATAACATCATTAAATCGTGACCCCCTGATAACCGGAAAGTATGATTACTCAAGGTTACATTTTGGATATCGGGTCGAACGTGGTTAGTTATTAAATATATACTGAATTAGTAATCTTGTTTTCTAATAATTTAATATAAAAGGCGCATGATTCGGGGGCGCGGCTTCATGTAATTCAGCTTTTATTTATGAGTAGCACTCTGTGAGTAGGTTGAGTAACCGTGAAAGTTTGAAAAGATATTCTAAAAATAAATAGTTACTAAAGAACATAAATATGTTATCGTAATATGTATCGTATACACGCACACGTACACCCAGTACAGAACATTTACCCAACCAAAAGTAAGTTTGGGTAAAGTAAAACTTAATTAACAAATTAAGTTAAAAATTTAAAAATGGATTTTGTTAATACTTTTATTTTGTTAATAGTCCCAACAGCGTAAATAAGAATATATGTAGTCAAGAAAGAAGAACACAGGGTCCTAGCACAGCCACTCTGTGTTTAAATGGACAATTTGACCACATATTAATGTAACCCTAAACTGTGAAACTATAAAGATATAATTATGTATAATTTTAAGATTTCTATCAATCAATACCTGTCTCTTGTTAGGGCCTCAAATACAAAATCAAGTAAGAATTCAGGTGCGTCCATCGTAATACACTAACAGATAAGTTAGGGCATTACAGTATCTCGACAAGATCAGTTGGCCTTTACGTCAGCGTAACATTCTGATCTGTCTGAACGGATACAAAAAGTAGTCATTACCAGAATAGAAGTGTCTAGGAGCACATAACACTGTTGTCATAGTCTGTGTTGGTGTGATAGTGTTGGTCGACTCGATAACCATATTTTATTTTAGACAAGTCTTTGAACAAATTTACTCCAAATAAGTAGGAACAAGTCATGTTATCATTTAAATAAAAGTACAATTATACATGTCCTACACTAAAGATACTTTTAAATACCTTAACTTTTGTTTACACGACAATGCAAGTCATTCCAGTAACGGAGCGCGCGAACGTTGCCGTCAGGGATCGAACCTTGAACCGTCCCAGCGACAATAGTCACGTCAATGACATTTATACGTCATTAAATATATATACATATACGGCGCAGTTGATGTGTCAATGTCGTTACGCGCAAACGACCTTGCGGCCCAGCTTATAGTACACCAAAGACATTGACAACGCGTTGCCGGCCTAACAGAAAAGCGAAGGTCATACTTGCAATTGAACAATAATTATTAGGACAAGAGTATTCCGGAAACTGCTGCAATGTTGGCACCCTGTAGTACCAAAGCCCACACAGTGATAAGACAGCTGCAAGTAATATCTCAGCATGTTTGAAATACTTTACCAGGAATTTACGATTTACTAAGATACATTTTACATTACATTTTTCTTCAAATTTAGAACTCAAAGTTATTTAATTCGTGTGTTTATTTATTTCTAAACGCCGTTTGCTTGTTTCTCCGTGATAATTATAATGAAGAAGAAGAAATAATGAAAGAAACTACTTAGAATACGTTTTAAAAGCAATAACTGAACTAACTACAGTATTGATTTGCATATCTAGTTTGAACGGAACAGGTTTTGGCGCTGTTCAGTTCCAGTCGTCCTTGTCGTTGGTATATACGTATAATGAATACCGTTTGCCAATGAGCTGTGTTTTACTAGTTTCTGATGCTGACACATCCATACTTATTACATCCAGCTTATACTAATTATAACATTATAATGATTAATCCCGCGTTCAATGTTACAGTATATACATATGTACGTACATATATATATATATATATATCTCAATAAGATAAATAAAACATATTCATTGGATTATATAGTACTTTACATACAATACTTTTACACTCGACAATATAAATATACTAAAAGTGAAACTTAATTCAGTGAATATAATGTTTTTTTTATTTCTTTTATTGATTATATTTGAATCATATCGGTGCAAAATACTCAATTAATTAGAAGAAATAATTCATTCACCATCTCCTATACTATAACGACCTCTAAGCGTCACCCACACCAAAGTTGAACGCAATATAACAGGTTCCGCAACAACAACAATTATCTTATAGGAGTTTTTTGTGCGCATTCTATATCAACCGTCAGCGAAGAATGAACGGTGAATAAAAAATGAAACGATGACACGCACGCCACTGACGTATCGACGCGGCGCCGGCGGCGCCGAGCCGTAATGTCACGTACAAGATGCGAAGTTACTCATCGCAGGAGTACCTTGAAGCTGTAAAGAAACAATGTAGATCTCTATTATATGAATACATTGCTTTAACCACAAACAAACTGAGCAATTGTATAAAACTTCATCTAAATACTGTTGAAAATATGATTAATAATCGCGTGTTTGTACGCCGTAGTAAAATGCGACGGTTATGGCAAAACCAGCTTTTTAATTTTCTCATCCGTGCGAATATAACATTGTGCGAGCTGTAAACAGCATTCAACAGATACGCTCTACTTGTACCCGATCAGTGACTACGTTACATGGGATTAATACCCCATCAATAAACCTTTTATGCAGCATAGCAGATACGATCGAAGATTTATGAAATGAATCCCAATTTTCTGGGACATCGGACTCAAATTGCAATGTCTCGCTGCGTCGGGAGATAGCAAGTACCGTATTAGCCTAGCGGGCCGTGTTAATGGCCACCTGCCTCTCGAATGGCTATAGCTTTTCCCCTTCAATTACTTGTGTGCTAGTATTAACTCTATTTTGTATGTCATATAAATGAATGTGTTGTTCAAAGCCGTATCAAAATGGCTAACAGCTTTTTGTAATATCCGTTGCATATTTACAATCGGCCGATCACGCAATGGCGCAGCTATTTATGTTATTTGCTAAGTTATGTTATGTTCTGTATATTAGTTGTGTTCTTTCTTTCTTACCTTCTTCTCATTTCCTGGTCGACGACGCATCAGTGATACCTTCGGTCTTGCTGATGTCCACGGACGACGGTGACCACTCACCATTAGGTAGCTCGTCTGCTCGTTTGTCCGCTTTTAACATAAAAAAAGTAAGTAGTGAAGCACCCACAGCCCGACGATTTGTGTCAAGCCTATATGATGACCGTCATAGTCAAATGAGTGACCGCGCTTCCATGTTTGCTGTCGGTGTCGATCGTGAAATAAACAGTAGGTGTTAAACCGTGTTGGAGCGCATTGAGCTGCACAAAATCTTCCCATATTAACCACATCAGCACTGGAGCAACTTAATGGAACACATTCCAGGCGTCTTCAAGTCCAAGCGAGACCTGCGTCCTGTTTTATGTGACTAGCCGACAAAAGAACAGATAAGCCACCTGATGGTAAGTGGTCACCGTCGTTCATAAGCTTCAGTAACACCAAAGGCATCCTTGAAAACTCACTGCTCCCCAGACGCCTCCAGAGTTCGTTATTACGATCTGACGTGAATAATGTTCCGTTTTATAGGCAAGAGGTTTTTTTTTCCAATGTTGAAAGTTAAAAGAATTTCTTGGCCATCTATAATGTCTTGATCTCCAAAAAATCGTTTCAATAAAAGGATCGTTTTGAAACTATCGGCGGTATAAGCTATTCCTCCCGCTATAATGTCGTGATATTAAACGAAAATTGTCACCTGTGTGGAAACTATCCGAGCTGCGAGATACAGTGAAATGTTAGTTCATCGAGCCATGGGCCAATAGATCAACACTGCAGGAGGTCCGTAGTGCAATGACATATTAGGCTCACTGCTTTTGTAATAGATGATTTCATATTTAGTCTAGTGGCAAGAGCATCAGTTTCCTGTACAAGAGTTAGTTAGAAATTAATAATCACACACACAAATAGACATAGATACACTCACACACACATAATCACGTACTATTAATGACAACACTACGTATATATGTAAATATAATTGTATCTCATGGAAGATACTAGACCCAATAACACAGGGAATCCTAGTATGGGGCCTAGAGCCAGGTATAAATTTTGTAAAACTTTTTTGGCAAGTAAACGAATAATGAATTTTAACTAGCTTCGCTAAAGCAAAAAAACCAACGTACCTGATAGCTCTCCACAATGTTCTGAAAAGTCATATATTTGACCTGTTAGTACATAGTTAATCACTTTTAATTTTTTCTAAATATATCTGAGCATTTCAAGTTAATTCATTATTAATTACTCGCTCAATAACATTAATTATCAATTGGTTCGTTGAATTGTTGGCATGAGTTTATCTGAGAAATAATGTTGTTCTCTTAGGTGGAAAGAAAATGTAGCCCAGCAATGGGACAGTTGATTATAATGATGGTCATAGTCGTAAATGGTCGAGTCTAAGAATCGATAAAACAACTACTAATTAGTTCTATTACTAAATCGATCGCCATCGATAAGTGGACAATTATTACATATACATTGAAACTGTGAAACTACAAAAGCTGTGCGATAACCCCCCCTGCTACCATGAGTGTTCAAGAGAAACATAATACGATTCCAATTTGACGAATACAGTCCAAGACCCTCTGGAGATTCGTGCTCTCATATCTGCGAGAACTTGGAGCACATTCTTAATTGTTTGCTATCGGCTACCACACGTCGTCCAATACTCGACATATATCGATTCCTTTCGATTGTCATTTAGTATTAATACACTATCTCGGTTCCTTACGGGTAATACCAATCGTAGGGCTGTGGAGCTTTAAGAAAATTTGTATAATAGTATGTTTGGTAAAAATCGTAAAGTTAACTTGGAACTCAAAATAATTTTGTCCTCAGGTGGTGGCCCGCCGTTCGGACCTTAAGTTGATCGTGACGTCGGCGACAATGGACTCGAGCAAGTTTGCGATGTTCTTCGGAAACGTGCCCACTTTCACCATCCCCGGGCGTACGTTCCCCGTGGAAACATTTTTCGCCAAGAACGTGTGCGAGGATTACGTGGATGGCGCTGTTAAGCAGGTATGTCAACTTGACAATGACAGAGGTTCTGAGGAACCTCTGAACAGGGGTTTTCGATGAAACCCGTGATCAAGGAGTTCTGGAACATTACTAATGCTCCTTGAGTTCGGTTTGGTAGGATTCGTTTTTGCTTATTATAAATCAATGCTTGACTAAACTCCTACCTAACAGTATGTGGTGATGTAGCCTTAGAGCGCCCATTTACTTAGAAAAAGCCGTTTCACTCTTGATTTAAAGTCATCCACACTAACGGGATGGAAATAATATGTAACCGTAACACCAAATTGAAGGAATTGAGATAACGATATCTTAGATAATTGGTAAAAATGCACTGATACTGAGAAATCCAGAAATATCATATGGACCTAACTCATTCTAAAATCGGAATCTTGTAAGAAATCGCTGCCCGTATAGCATAATAACCATCGTTTACGTTAACGAACAAAGAAAATGTAGATTTTTTAAATTGTTGCATGTAAGTATATAACATTTGCTATAGTTTTAATTATAGCACAGGATATCTTAATATATATAGCCACCAGGAAACGAAACATAATCTGATCAACCATTACTCGCAAGCTTTTAATAGACACTCAACGGTCCTTGTCGTCCGCTGTGTTACTCATCAAATACAAATCACGACACGGTCTATTCCTGATCAAAAGAAGCTGTTTGATGTGCTTGATGCCATATGCTGCATTTGTAGCGAGCGAAAGTAGCCACGTTTAAGTTATATGATGCGTATTGTAAATATTATCTGAGTCTATCGAATACTCATTAAATTTTGTTCATAAGTCGGTACTGTAACAAATCGGATAACATACATTAAGTTTGTTGCACCAAGTTGACGGAGTCTAACCTATAGATGCTTCTGTTGTGTTAATGTCAGTTTCAACATATCCTTCAACACATCCCTACTGTGAGTGGTTCCCGGCAGAAGGAGTGGCAAGACACTCCCGAGGTTTTTTTTCTCACACTTACAGAACGCACTTATGGCTATATATTAAATTCATTTCCAAGCAGTTTAATCCTTAAAGTTTGTATTAACCTTTCCGCATAACAATGTCTTTGGCGCCAGTTTTTAATTTACAATATGGCATTTCTGTCGATTGTAATGGAATTTTATTATAAATATTTACACATCTACCCATGAAAGAGTCACCAGTTGTGCTAACTCTAAAATTTGGTACAACCAGTTCAGCCTTATTCCTAGTATTAGTCAGAGTCGGAAAAAGTGTTTATTTAGTTGATAATTTTAAATGGACGCATTGGTTAAATTTAGTTTACTGTTAACGTTTCAATGAACATGTATTAGACAAGAAAAGAAAAAGTGTTAATTGTAGTAAGGTTTAAAAGACCCCACCTGGTCCCTGATGAGTTAGCATGGCGGGTGTCCTCCGAATTGCATCGGCGGATGGTATTGAGTGCACTCGGGCTGTTGCCGGTGTCAACGAACGGCGCTGGCCGTCACTTCGCGCGCCCGGCGGGACATTACGTATCGATTTGTAGTTATTGTTTATTTGTTCTTCATTGCATAATGTTAAAAGACTAAACATTTACAACTCATCTACCATCTACCATACTTAATCGTTCTTGTACATCGTATTCCTTAGTATTTAGCAGTCGTCATATTCGTATATAGAGGAATACGAAGTTTCCAACAGACTTTAATATAATTTATGTACAAACCGCCATATGGAGACATTCCCTGCGACCAAATGCATGCTGCATGTTGTTTGTTCTTAAGGTAGTTTGTGATGCAATTTTATTGCAGTTCCACATAAAACCAGGCGAACTGCATGCTACTTCCGAACCAATAAAAACCATTATTAGAAAGCAGACATGCTTTCCGAGTTGTCATCCCGGATAATAAATCTCGGTGGTTATAACAGCGGTTGCACAATAGAATCGCGGCTTATCGATTGTGCTCCGGCCGCAAATCGATTAACCGCTCGGATTAGGAATGCGGTCCGGAGATACGCCGATGGAGTTTAGATCATTGACGTTCACTGGAATAGTGTCTAAATGTGATCGTATTTCAAGCATAAATGCAAATGCTATTATTGTACTGTAATCTTTTTTTAAAGGCTTATTTTAAATACCAGCTGACCAAAGGGTATACATGTCACGTGATTTTAAACGGTTACTGTCTATACGCATCTCCCGCCTTGGGTAATTACCTAACTTATACGTTGTCAGCCTAGATAAAAGCTGAGATCACGCTTGTTAATTGGCTCTCCAGCACTGCAACGAACACATGGTTTAAAAGGTAGACAATAGCTAACTAGACAGCTAAAAATATCTCGACCTCCGTACATGTGCAAGATTGGAATGAACCTGGATGATAAAAATCTTAAAAGTCTAAAAAAAATCTGACACCGTTATCTAGATCTTAAAGATTAAGATGAATCTTACATCCCGAAAACGTTCAAAGATTTAAGTTTACCCTGAGAAATGGGATTCACGTAAAGCGAAAATTTGTGAAAGTAAATATGAACTATTTATTATCAGTAAAATAACAATATATACAGATTTAGATTTCAACTCATCTGTCACTGACAAAAAATGCTTCGAATAAAACCTGAAAGTGTGTTTATTTACTACCGAATATACATTTTTTTTTCTCGACCTCATCGAGGACTCTGCTATAAATAATAACGGAGAATTTTCGGGCACTAATGATTTCTTCTGTTCAGGCAGTTTTCGTAGGTCATTGAACAATGCCTTTGTACGAAGGGTACTAATAATATATTGTAACAGTAATTTAAATGTTGTTTCACCATTTTCATCCCATATTGCTCCACTGCGGGGCTTGGGTGTCTTCTCCCAATGAGTGGGGTTAAAGCTATAGTTCGCTACGCTAGCCAAGTGCAGAACGTTATGGAGAATTTGCAGGTCTTCTCATGATGTTTTCCTCCACCAAGGCGAGTGATAATTAATTCGTTACGATACAATTTTTATGTTTCAATCCTTAGCAAAATTGTTTAAAAACTCAGTAACTCGATGTTCCTTACCAAATACGGCAGCATCATAACTTAACGTGTGAAGATATTATATTATAAATATATTCGTCCATGTGTACAAGACATTATAGTTGTCTAGACTGGGAGACGTACTCATTATAAAGAAACGCATCAAAGAGATAAATTACAACGAGTTATTACGTAGTAACCAGAGCAACGCACCGTAACATAACACGTAGAGGCGTGTTCGGGGCGCGTCGCTGGTCGCTGGTGGCTTGTAGGTACGTATCGGTTTCAATGTTTTCATTCGTCTTCACCATTCGTCACTCCTTCTGTCTTTCAGTAAAGGCGCGCATGGAATTTGTGTCGGGTTGTGTTCAGAGCGTGACCGCTAATATGCTCAACTTTTTCGATCGTTTACGATCGACACAAATACTTCGATTAACATTGGAATTACATTTCAGACTTATCAGAAAATATTTTTTTGTTTTAATTTTCCTGTCACGGACTGTTGTCCATTCGTCCCGAAACGAGTATTATCTTATAGCTGCAGCATATAAGAATTATTTTATACAAAACCATGCTTTCCATGTATAGTATATTTCCATCGTTCGTCGTTGATCAGAGGTTTAATTTTCACACGAGATGTTGGTGCGACGTGTAATAACTACAAATACTTTATAGTTATTCATATAGGTCATGGGCAAATAGTCGTTCAATGAGGACATTACGAATGTGTGATTGGACTAATAAAATTGTTACGTAACATGTAACCGTATCAGTGAGTCCTTATGTAAGGCAGACTTAATATAGACAAAGCAAGTCAAATAAAAGTTAAAAAACGTCATTAAATATACTATATCTGGTCCTGCCAATTTTGCGAAAGTTTACCGTATGCTGGTATGATTCTGTCAATCAATTGTCAAATGTCAATTTCAATTGTCAAATGACGAACAATTCAGATATATTTTTTCGCCATACTCTAGTAAATATTGTATATGTATACACTTATAAGATATTCGTTACTCAAACTAGAAGCATTTAAAATCACCATCTCGATAACTCATAATTCATTTATTTCACAAAAAAGTTTTACGAGATTCATACGTGGGTACCAGGCCCCTTATGTAATCAGTGATATGGGGTCTAGTGAACAACAAAACAGTTTTTCAACGTCGGCGAAAATTGGGATGTAATTCGGTTTTTCTTCGGTAAATACTTATTACAAGGACCTCAGGGAAACGCCTCGTGTCTGAACGCTCCCATAAGACCAAAAAGGGCAAGAATTCTCTGCGACACGGACAGTAACTGGATTTTTAATGTACATACTCGTATATTTGAAAGTTTGAATATTGAAAGCTAAGGATTCTTTTACAGGATTTTTTTTAACTAAATTAAATTACAATGCATATTTTTTCAATAGGTTTCAGTCGTATTTTTCACAAAATGATCTTTCGAGCCGAATTTAGTTGTGTAGGTCAACGCCTTTTGATAAGGTGTAGGTATTGTAGATCGTAGGTGAAGGGCGAATGAACAGTGTGTTCATTCAAAAGCCTGTGAACGTCTGGACATATGAAATTCACGAAAGTCAATGAACTGAGACAAAGGCCCGCAGACTGAGCTGAAAGTATTGTGAAAAACAATAGTGGAATTTTTTTTATGGAAAAATATACGCTGTGTGTCACATTTGAGAAACGTATATATAAAAGTTCAGATTCATCAACTGAGTGTATTATATCTCTTTTACAGCATAGGCAGCGATAGCCTGATGAGTGGAAACTTGGTTTCCAATGTACTTTCTGGGCCAGGATTCAGTGATGTATATTTTTTTCGAAATGTGCATATTATAAATTAACTGGCAATTATTTTGCCGAAGATTAAAACAGCAAAACAAATTGCATACCTGAAAAAGTTGTCCAATGGTCTTAATACCTCTCCTGCTACTACTAGGAAAGTTGCGAGTCTTGATGATTGAGTAGCATACAGACAAGCAAACCAGTCATCTAATGGAAAGTGATTTAGAATAATGAACAAGGCAAATACCACAAGAGAACATAATTTGTTGAGTGACAGCCCACATGTAATAACAGTATCACAGTAGGTATTTTACATCTTCGAAGCACTTAAATACAACTTTTTATGTGGTCACGGCACATTCTCCACGCCACATTCATCTCCGTGGAAGAAACTAAGATTACTAGGTAGGTGTGTTATGAAACGGCTTTCTTTGCTACTTTTATATTAAAGCTAGTTTGTTGGACAAGAAAGTTTCATAACCTCTCTAAGACTAACACAAGTGCACTTTGAGTAATTTAAACTCCATTAGGTAATTGCTTTGGCTCGGCGATACCAGACAGATGACGGCAACCAATCTGCTAATAGAATTCACTTGATTAATGTGCTTTATTGAAGCGTATTTTCTAATTGACAATTAGAGAGACGCCTTTAATAAAGACTGATTTATTTCTGAATAGAAGTTATAAGTTATAGGTATATTGACTAGTTTACCAGTACAAATACCTATAATATATTTTTAGCGAAATAAATCGAATTAAAAAAAAACTGGCACATCATCAGAACAACTAACAGTGATTAGTATCACAATTACGTGATATCAAAAATGACTCACGTGTATTTGATATCCCGTGGCTTACGTGTACCGACTTATTCGAACCATCCTGACCGGGCACTGCCAAGAAAGTGAATGTGCAAGTATTTTTTTGTGCCCAGACAAGTGGAAACAGGGCTACACTCCGGAGATGCGCGGGAAGGGGGTAGTGAATGCTCATGCATACCAGCGCAGTCACTCCACTGGTTATGTGGGAATCCCGATAAATCTAGGGGCCTACCCACTAAACACCACCCGAGGTTGGTTTTGGCCATATGGCTTATAAACCTTCATTTGATGCGACCCCCCTTAAGGAAGAGGGGCGCTAATGAGCAAGTCCACCTGGGTCCTGCTTATAATATAGTTCATATATTATATATATATTTTTTTATATTTATTGTATGTATATGTATATGTATGTATGTATATGGACTGGTCCATATACCTATAAATATAAAAGAAAACATATATAATATTATTTGCTTCGAACATAATCGGTCTCGACAAACTACTTCATATAAAAATCTTCTGGATATAACAGCCAGAATTTCGGATTTCTACAGCCCATGTAAAATTTGGATAGCTTTCTTAAATGTTCTGCTTATTCAAGTAAGTTTTGTTAGTCGTACATTACTGAAGCGTTTTTTTATATTTCCTGTCGCTTCCAGGCTCTTCAGATCCATTTGCAGCCCGAAGAAGGTGACATCCTTGTGTTCATGCCCGGCCAGGAAGATATTGAGGTGACATGTGAGGTAAATCTACATCTATAATTTCAAAATCATAAATTTTTATCATAGTATTATGTTAGTGGCTCCATCCATTATGTCCTGACGGTACCTTTTGGTTGGTTGGTTGTATCTAGTTTGATAGGGAAAAACTTGTTCCTCTTTTATAGCCAATCTTTCAAAGCGAAGTACAAACAATCGTTAATAAAGAGGCAGCTCGCCGCAGATACTTGAAAACATACATACTGGAAAAGGCTAAACTTAAAAGTTTGTGTTACTTACACACACACACCCTCGCACACACCTTCATACACGCACACATACACACGCGCTTAGAGTTTGGTTAAGTCATATTAATTTTATCAACAATTACTAGTTTAATGTACGAGGAACCAAAGACCAAATATCAGCTGGTGATCGAGGAACAGCGAGCGGCTGGTCAGCACTACACGGTGGTCCAGTGTTACCATAAGCTGAGTTAACTCCGCTGGCCATGGATATATTAATGTGCAAATGTCTGGCCGTATTGGGGCGGCTTAGAATACTCCCTTTTCTAGAATAGTAGAAAAGGGTGTCGTAAGAGGCGACAGTAGCCAGCCTACTTGGTAGTAAGGCTTTGCGTAAGTATTATATTATCAGTATTATTATTAAGTTTTTAATATTATCACTTGTATTATTATCTTTTCGTGAAGCCTGCCTGGCTAGCTACCACCCTCCTGCTTGAGTCAGCCGCCAAACGACCGGCTGGGTGCTTGAGAGCCAGTAAATTTTTTCTTACCTTCTCATTTCCTGGCCGACAATGCATCAGTGATACCTTTGGTCTTGCTGATGTCCATGGGCGACGGTAACCACTCACCATCAGGTGGCTCGCCTGCTCGTTTGTCTGCTTTTAACATAAGAAAAAAAAATTGTTTTATAAATGCTTAAGAAAATAAACTGATTACATTATTATTATATTTTGTAAGCATTTTCCACAAACCTGGTGTACAATGGTCACGTGAGATTTATTTAAATTTTTCTCAAAGGGAGATTACTACCAGCAAGGTGGTAATTCTGGGTACTGACCGTGCTTTGTTGTTTTATGTTCAAAATACACTATTGTATTTGCAATTGTTACATAGATAGTTAAATAGATCGCCACATCTTATCGTATACTGGTATATTGCTAGGATCATGCGTGTGGTCTTCGCAGGTGCTAACAGAGAGATTGGGCGATTTGGACAGTGCTCCTCCGTTGACGGTCCTACCGATATACTCCCAGCTGCCGGCGGACTTGCAGGCGAAGATCTTTCAACGAGCGCCGCCCGGACAGAGAAAGTGCATCGTGGCCACTAATATCGCAGGTAGGTCAGTGTGAGAGCTTCTAAAGCTTGCTTCGGTACGTTGTAGTGTTAATTTTTTTACAACAGTGATATAGTTTCTGAAGGGTGCTCCAACCGGGCGCTCCGGTGATGATTCTGCGGAGAATCAAAGTATTGGATGCTCCTCCGGCATGGTTTAACGGTTGCTTCGTAACGATAACCACAGGGACCGGCATAATGGCACGCCTGAAACGTTGCCGCCGGCGACTTATCCGACTGTCGACTTGCCGTTCACTGGTTGCCATTGCTGAAGTTTGCTTAACAAATTCGATTACTTCTGCGTGCGAATAATCCCGTGTTTTATTCTCGACATTATTCACAGTAGACATTGAATAAAAAAAAAAACAAAAAAGTGGGATAAATAGAAATTTAGTATTTATTACAAAATAATTAAATATGTACAAGCAGAAAAGTGATACACACAAAATAATGAAAAAAGAAAAAGGCATAATTTGGTTACGTCTCCATAGCGTCTTCAAAAGGTTCAGCGTACTTTTATGGGGCTTGGTGCTCGTTTTTACATTAAAGTTCCAAGTTAATACGTGTGTTGCCCATTTGAACTTTTAACCGACGTTAAAGCACAGCTTGTAGGTAAAGGATATTATGGTACAAATGAATATATTAATGATAAGGACGTCTAGAAATAATAGTGTCGAAACCGGTTCCGCGCAGGTTTACTTTACTTACTTTTTTATTACCATGTGTTGTTTTAAAGATGTGCTGGGAAGTTTCTTTCGCCGTTTCTTCTCAATGTTAAACCACGTTTTCGAAACGGTAGAAGAAGCGAAAGACTTACGTGCATAAGTGTATTTACAAAATATCTAAATTATTAAATTAATTTGACTATAACATATGGAGCCGACACACAAGACTCCATGAAGTTACGGTCTTTCTATATCCTCACTGCAGTCCCTTAAAACGACGAATTCACTTTCGCAACATAAACGTAATGAACATTAAATCGGACACTAGTAAAAGCGTTTCGGATTTTGCACCGTTTATATCCCGCAGCGAAAACATCTCCCAAGGTAACGATAGCGACATGAACATCTTTTCAGAAACATCTCTCACCGTGGACGGCATCATGTACGTGATCGACTGCGGCTACTGCAAACTGAAGGTTTATAACCCAAGGATCGGCATGGACGCTCTGCAGGTGGGTACCTCATTGGGAAACTTACACCAGTGGGAATACGTATGGAGAGCTTGTCACTTACACGTCGTAATGTTATTAAGTGTTGTGGCACAACTGGAAAAGCGTTTGTGGATATATATTATACTGAATTCAAAAATAAATATTGCCACCATTTTGCATGTAATAAAGTGTTGTTGGTCTAAGTATATTTATTGTGTGCAATCTGCTTTCATGCAAACTGTACCAAGTATTCGATACTAATATTAAGTATATACTAATATATATCTACCTATTCTGCTATATACATCTGTTGAGCCTCTCTGTCTGTGCATTCCACTTTTTTGTAAAATTTCATGGTAATTATCGTTTTATGATTCACTCAGCTTGACCATTTTGGAAAATTTTTGTCAGTTTGTCTGTCGGTCTGCACGTCCCGTTATAACTCAAAAACGGCTTCATGGAAAGTGGTATGTAGTGGGAACATACAATTATGCAGAAGATAGGCTGTATAAGATATCAGTAAATCTTATGATGTCTAATTAAGGCCAAGGAAAACATAAAGTTTTGAATAATCGTGTATGTGTAATCATTAAACCCGACTGAAGACGGATGGGGCCGCTAATCTAAAATTAAGTTAAATTACTATATTATGTAATAATTATAGGCCCTCGCGGTTCAGTACCCAAGATGCCGGCAGCAAAATATTCGTGTATTATGATTGACGTTACACTGTACCCGGCATTTTTTATTTACGTAAAATAAGTTAACGTTCGACATCAATCCCACTTGATGGTAAGTAATGATGAAAGTCCAACATGTTGAACGCACTAATTTATAATAGCCTATTTACTCTCCTCTTGAAGACTCCCACACTGTAAGTAGCCGAGAACACCGACGCGGGCAAGTTGTTTGAGTCCATTCCAGTTAGTTCGTCCGTGCAGGTGGTATGTTCACTACGGAAAGGTGGATACCTACCGTACGTCGAGTTGTTCGATGGAGGAACAGTGATGCAGGAATTATTTCCAACAATTCCTGCGCACACTCTCCAAAATGTACCCTATAAAAGGCCGAGAAGCTGGCAACTTTGCGCGTATGCTCGAGGCTTTGCAGATTGGTTTCAACCAGATCTGGGTTACCAGTGAGCCTCTTTGCACGCCTCTCCATTGAGTCCAACATGGATAGATGACATTTGGCATTATAGTTTACAAAGTATTACTGACATATCGTTTAACGACCATTTACATAAAAGAGGGGAAAAACCTATAACAACGTGTTCGTTGGTCAGATATACCCGGTGAGCCAGGCGAACGCGCGGCAGCGGGCGGGGCGAGCGGGGCGCACGGGTCCCGGCAAGGCGTTCTGTCTGTACACGCGGCGGCAGTTCGATCGCGAGCTGCTGGCGGCCACCGTGCCGGAGATCCAGCGCACCAACCTTGCCAACACCGTGCTGCTGCTCAAGAGCCTCGGCGTCGACGACCTGCTCGCGTTCCACTTCATGGACCCGCCGCCCCAGGTCAGCTCGCGTAACTCCGCCACCGGTACACTTTATACTAACGATCTGCTGTAGGAGTCGAGCGTGCACAAGAGCATGCTCTACCCTGCTGCGCCAATGTTGCCGCCTGTTGCTAGTAGCGGTCACCCATGTAATGTTGATCCTCCTGATGTTTCATCCTGTAGACTAATCTGCGGGTGGGACTTAATATTTTCTCATATCTCATCAAGGCTTTGGATGATGGAAGGGGGTCATCTTTATTTTATTTCAATCGCTAATAAGTAAAAAAAATAAGTTAACCGGTTGCATTGTGCAGGAGCATAACATAATAGGTACCTGTCATCTCATCACTCTTCTCATCAATCTATACGAGAGCATTGGTCAGATTAAAAGAATCAAACACTGACAACCCGAGTACAAATATTACCGTCACGTAATCGACTGCCGCAGCCGAGCATTGAATCCTCGCTCGGCTGGAAGATCACCACCGACGGAGCCATGGGGTCGTCAGACGAAAGTGCAGCTCCAGCGAGGAGATACCCAATATCATCCAACACGCGTTAACATCAAATTATTAAGTTGAGCTGTTTGATTGTTTTTGTTAAGTAATTCCTCTCTCGTCAGGATACAATTCTGAACTCGATGTACCAGCTGTGGATCCTGGGCGCTCTGGACGGCACGGGAGCCCTGACCCCTCTCGGGCGGCAGATGGCGGAGTTCCCGCTCGACCCGCCCCAGTGTCACATGCTCATCGTGTCCGCGGAGATGGGCTGCAGTGCCGAGGTCCTCATCATCGGTGAGTGCGTTGTTATTTTCAACATAAGACAAACAACAGTAGCAGAAAAAACCACGAACCACAAACATTCCACTTAACAACATATGTTATTTATTCTACATATGTACATATATAATGTGTGGTGTGTGCGTATGTTTGTCGCGGGACAGTGTCGATGCTGTCGGTGCCGTCGGTGTTCTACCGGCCGCAGGGGCGCGAGGAGGAGGCGGACTCCGTCAAGGAGAAGTTCCAGGTGCCGGAGTCCGATCACCTCACGCTGCTGCACCTCTACAACCAGTGGAAGGCCAACAAGTGAGTAGAGACGAGATGGTATCGACCACACGTCCATATAAATATGGTGGATACGCCGTACTGTATCTTTTGTAGGCGATAGATTAACGTTTTTTTTTTTAAACATTTGCAAATTTTGTTAACAATTATTTTGGAAGTATTGGGGTTGCTTAGAATACTCCCCCAATCCCATGCTGACAGACCAGGGTGTTGTAAGAGGCGACAGGAGCCAGCCTGCGTGGTGGTAAGGTTTCGCGTAAAGATTATACTATCAGTATTATTATTAAGTCATTAATATTATTAGTGGTATTATTATCTTTCCGTGAAGCCTGCCTGGCTAGCTACCACCCTCCTGCTTGAGTCAGCCGCCAAACGACTCGTCGTGTTCCGGCTGGGGGCTTGTGAGACAGTACTTCATTTCTTACCTTCTTCTCATTTCCTGGCCGACAACGCATCAGTGATACCTTTGGTCTTGCTGATGTCCATAGGCGACGGTGACCACTCACCATCAGGTGGCTCGCCTGCTCGTTTGCCGGCTATTCACATAAGTTTTTACAAGAATATAACCATAGACTGCCAGAAGTCAATTTGTAATTCAATTATGTAAAAGTAAGGTACGCAATTCAATATTACAATTCATCTATATATATGTTTTTGTATGCAACAAGTTTGTGTAATAGTGTAAGCATTCGTAATATTACCACCGTGCGGGGTCTCCATTTGACTGAAAATTGTCAGTTACTTTGTTGAACTGCGCGAGACAAAGTTTGGCAAACAAAACGGGCACAAAATAGTCGTAATGGTCTGTCCTGTTTATTTATATTATAGAATAGTGTATAATATTATACAGATAGTATAGTATTATAGAGTCGCGGCCCACGGGCCAATTTCTCAGTGTCAAGCTTTTTGTTCCTTGTTTGAAAGCAACCGTATATATGGTTCGAAGGGCCGTGCTTCTGAAATGGTCAAAAATACAAAATAGTGATTATACAATAAAGCTAAGTCTGCCTGGATATGAATGTAATATATAGCCATAAGTAGTAATAATTGCTGGCTGTGAGTAATAAAAAAACTCCTTGGTAATTTCTTATCACTTCTTCTTCTGGGACCGTTCACGAGTAGGAATTAGTTAAAGCGTGTAGTTCGACTTTCGAAGAGTGTTTGTGAAAACCAACTTCGAACATCTCATTCATTCATTTGTTAATTTGACAGATTCACAGCGTTGCAATGGATGCGACTATATTTAGTTCGAAGGACCATTTTTGTTTTTACATACCATTGAAAACTGACCGAACCTTACACAGTAAAAAAAACTTAGTTCTTTATTGGCTCACCTGTGGCGCTACCGTATTCACTTATAAAAATTAGTGACAACACAATAATAGTGCTTGTCATTACAAATAACTGCGATAAACATTTTTTTAGCATTAACCTTTTTTTGTTTCACTTTCATATCCAGTTACTCGACGGCGTGGTGCACGGAGCACTTCGTGCACGCGAAGGCGCTGCGCAAGGTGCGCGAGGTGCGGCAGCAGCTGAAGGACATCATGCAGCAGCAGCGGCTCCCCATCGTCTCGTGCGGCACTCACTGGGACACCGTGCGCAAGTGCATTTGCTCGGGTACTCACACTGATACACAGTGTTCACACGCACTAGTACTCGCCGTGTGGCATGAACGTACACAAATGTGACGTCACACACGTCCACAACCCGAGAACAAACATTTACCTATGAAATAAATGTCTGCCCCGGCCGGAAATCGAAACTGGGACGCTTCGCTCGGCAGACTGGGTCACAGGGACATCTGTTTTTTTCACTTAAATATCCACAATTCACAACAAATTCATGAATGTTATACGGAACGGGAAAAACTACGATTAGAACTGCTCGCCTGCGTCGGCATTCCCGTTCAATGATAATGTAAAAGTCGTCAAGTCACGAGAGAATAAACTTTTTTTACGTTTTACCAGCTACGACTAGAGCACACCTTACTATAAGGTTGAATCGTTTGAAGTTAACCTTCCGACATAAGTTAATTCTTATTCGTAAAAGAGTTATAGTGTAAGGCACCCGTGTTATTGCCAATGACGCGTACAGTTAGCACACGTTACACACAATTACACTGACGGTAAGAGCGCGATTTATATATTTATACATAGGGAATGTGCGCGTTATACTTAATTAAACACGCAGTACGCACGACTTGAGTTAAGATTTCCACCCACGTTATCGTCAAGCGCCACCGTGTCCCGCAGCGTACTTCCAGCAGGCGGCGCGCCTGAAGGGCATCGGCGAGTACGTGAACTGCCGCACGGGCATGCCGTGCCACCTGCACCCGACCAGCGCGCTGTTCGGGCTGGGCGACTCGCCCGACTACGTGGTGTACCACGAGCTGATGATGACCAGCCGCGAGTACATGCACTGCGTCACCGCCGTCGACGGCCGCTGGCTCGCCGAGCTCGGCCCGATGTTCTTCTCCGTCAAGGAGACCGGCAAGTTAGTGTCGACCTGACCTGCGAACTGTTGATGCGACTGTTACAGATGTATGGATCTGTTAGATAGATACATGGAGACGTAAGAAATTAGTTATTTTTAAGAAGGATCTTGAATAAATAGAGCAGGAAATTTCATATTCCTAGAGCATAAAATAAGTATCTCGTCTCTCGAATTAAACAACTTATTTTTAAAGTGCGAGTTGTTATCAAGAGGGGAGAGCAAACAATTTCCGAATGGGTGGATAAGATAATATCTTTTTAGGATTCAGTTCAAAATAGCAAGTAATTGTCCTTATTTGACCAGAATTAAATTAATTCGGCATATAATCTCAACATTACATTATAATTAGTATATATTATAATGTATATATAACATTACATTATAATTCGTATATGTTATAATGTAATTCAATTTGTATTCCTTAATAGATGGTTTGTGGTGGACATACATAACTTACTTTAAGACTTCAGTTTGATAAAGAACTTTTCATAAAATACTTGTATGAATAATTCCAGAACGAACCGCGACAAACGGAAGGAGGCAGCAGTCCACGTGCAACGCATGGAGGAGGAGATGAAGCAGGCGGAACAGAAGATGATAGAAGAGAAGAAGAGAAAAGAGCAGGAGGTGCCGAACTCGCAGGTGGTGGCCACGCCGGGGCTGGCCACACCGCGCCGCACGCCGCACCGGCTCGGCTTGTAGTGGTCCGACGTGGCATAGCCGTTATTTGCCACCCTGGAGCAGTACTCGGGCAACCACGTTCGACAGCAGAGCCCCCTGTCCGCTACTGACAACTTCACTAAAAACAATATGTATGCCGAATCCCTGAAGCGATTGAGGATTGATGAACGTTGTGATAGTTGTCCTCAAAATCGAAACAATCCTATTCGATCCTGTTCCAACCTGTTGGTGCATTACGATTTATTTATGTTCAACAATACTTTTTACTTTAGGGTCTCGCGACTCAAGTCGAGCTCAAGTTCTAATTTCTCTACGAAGTCATTATTGTGTTCATTCCAGTTCGTGAATGTGCCTGATTTTAGTATCGTAAGATATGTATGTATAAATAAATAATGAAATTTTCATATGGTTATAGTAAATAAATAAATCCAATTTTTATCGAACTTTTATTTCATAATAATAATCATGGAATAATTACAAACTTAATAATCAGAACATGTAATGTATGTATGTATGTATGTATCGGAAGCCATGTGGCAGTATGTTACAGTCTAGTACCAAACGAAGAGTTGACGTCCGGCACCGGCGGTGCGGGTAGACGCCGCTTTACAACGCGTAATATAAGTGACTACGAATTTTATAACACTCTGAAATCAGTAACAGAGGGTACACACCCCATCGCCGTAACCACATTACGAGGTGCTAAGGAGAACATAGCAGGTAAAGTCGTAAGCCACGAAAAATCCAAGTACGGAAGTCTCGTACAAATTTAATTGAATATGCATCTTAAATTGTAAATTAATCATAGTGAAAGTTACCTTGACTCGCACATTACCCAAGATAAGGTGTGGGCGACGAGTGAAAGTCATAATTATTTCATTCCCAAAACAAAATGTACTGTCAAAGCTGTCAAACGTCAAAATGTCGCCGCCAATACATGTACAGCGAAATTAGTCATTCAAGTTTGAACATCGAGACTTCATTTAACGCTTGCAACGGAAGACAACGTTCTATGCCCGATCTCCTCTCATTATCGTTAGCCGCGACTTATCTCGCCGTCGTGGTGACAGCTAACTTTGATAATAATTCGGTTGTTTCCGCGGCACGATACCTTTGAACGTCAACCGACAATAAAATCACCTACGTAGCAATAATTCGCTATTGTTCTTATCTCGGTCATGCTTCGGAGACGTGTTTCAACTTGTCGATCTTGTGCGCATTTCGAAAATGTTTACGCGTCTACCCGCAAGATAGCATTTTTTAAATTCGCAATACGAATGAGTTTCGATTCACGATCGCGCGTAATTTAATCAATTTTAAACCTCAACTCGTCACACGGAAGAAATACTCGACTCGCGATTGTGAAACGAAACGAAATTATTTACAATTGCTTACATTAATGGATGGAAGAGATGAGAGTATACAATGAGATCTAATGATTACAGCACTAACGCTAAAGAGAACGTATGTGGAGGGTACTTACGAAACGTCTTTTCAAACAAACTACGAAAAATATTATTTATTAGTAAAACATGAATATGTACTTACACCATCACACTTTCGCTATGACTCACAAGACAACATGCGTAACAAACAAATCGCGCGAATTCATTTGTGCCAATTGAGAGCCGGAATAGAGTCCGGGACTTCACGTTCGGTGAATAAGGTCACTACATGGACAGTCTCATTGTTTTCTTTGGTTCAATTAAAACCACAGTATCTGGTAAACCTAGCCTCTCGGTGAAACGCCTCTTTTCAAAAACACAATTAATGATAAGATAAAACAGATATTCTCCACCGATTGCCATTTCAGTGGTTAACAAGTGTAGGGTGTAAAATCTAATTTACATCCTGCACTTGCAGTCAAGTACGATTCACTGCGGAAAAATTAATGGCAATAATTTGCAATAACTGTACAATACGTTAGGAATCTGATTTTTTTTATATAGTGATGTAAAAAACGTATGCAACCTGAAAGATTACCTTTCGATAACTCCTGAACACCCTCGCGACTGACGAACCGATACACGCACACACACGCGCACACACACACACACATACACAAAACACACCCTCGAACCCTAAATTTTAAAAACATTTAACAGTAGTTTGAGGAAGAATCCGATATCTTTTACATATAAGTACACTCCACACGCTTCCGTGTAAAACAATATAAAATCGATTTTAATGAAAAATCTAAAAATAAAACCAACTCGAAGGTACCGTATTTCTATAACTTCGAAGTGAACAATTATTTTCAGTGATCTTTTTGAATCGAGACTTAAACATTACACGAACTATCGAAGAAACAGAAAAAGCGATGACACTATAAAAATATATAATCCTTTATATTAAATCGCGATTAAAATACTTGGAAACTACTCAAATAGGTATTTATTTCATCGATATATGAATCACATGACTATTCTACGGGTTTAAAGACGAACAATACACTCGTTAAGATCCTGCGTCTTCACCGACATTATTAATATCCACCGACGTCCCTCCTCGACACGATCGTCGCTCCCATTATTTTTTTTTTTTTTTTTAATTAAACGTTCACACACTCACACCCCCGCACTAGGATTCCCTGTGTTGCGGGTGGCATGTACATACACAATTATCACATCACAAACACCCACGACCCGAGAACAAACATTTATCTGTCACATAAATATCTGCCCCGGCCGGGAATCGAACCCGGGACCCCACGCTCGGCAGGCAGGGTCACTACCAACTGGGCTACGGGGTCGTCGTTAACTTTCGATTAAACTATCACGTTCTACTGATTGGTTATTTTACGACGTGAACCAGAACGGAAGAAATTTCGTCTGCATGACTTCACAACCACCTTTAAAATTTATGGTGTCTTTACCAGGATTCGTTATGAATCCGATTTTTATAATAAAATAATATATATCAAAATACAACTCCTGTCTTTTCGATTCCCTTATGAATCGACGCAATCATAGGGGTCGATTTGACCATCTGATCAAAGGTGGTCGAATTGTGAAGAATTTTATTGTTCTAATTTACACTTTTAGCTATTTGTGGTATCCCATTCGATCTCGCAATTAGATTTCACAATACCACTCAAATAATCGAAGCAACGGTTAAAAATATACTTAACATTTTCAAGAAAAATCTTTCAAATTCGAAGCACGCGCATGCATATAGGTATAATAATTTTAATTTGACACTGAATTGCGTCGGTGGTACCACGGCATCAACGGTAACATAACGAAAGCCTTTGGCTTCCAAATGCCAATCGATTATTAAAATCGATACCGGTGTTGCAGAAATTTGGGCGACCAAAGAATTTCTATAGCCGATCGGCCATTCCACTCCGCATCGGAACAACGCGTAGCACGCCCCACGTTTTCTCTGTAATCAGAGACCACCTTTGTATCTCTTCTAATATTTAAAATTTTATTTCCTGACGTTTGCCCAATCGGCCATCTGGCGCATGTATAAAGATCATCGCACCCGCAAACCGATCGTCGGAAGGGGTTTCGATACCAATTTATAAACATATTAAAATCTCGTTGTATACGTTATATCTTGACAACTAAAAGTTAGTATTTAACCAAAGCACAAAACAGACGTATGATACGTCTGTTAGAATATTAACAACATAATAATATCATTATAAATTTCTTACATTGATCTCGCACTTAATTAACGAACGCTATTAAATAAGTTTGGAGAAAATCAAACATGAAATTACATTGCAACAAAATACAGACTGTAAATTACAAGTCAGCTTTTCAGTATTTCGTTAAAGGGTTACATGAAAATCTTCATACCGGAGGCAAACTATCCCAAATCACATTTAGCTAATTATTATCAATCGTGAACTTTTAAAGTCCTCGTGTGACCGTAATTAATTTCATTAGAATAGAATCATAAAATGAAATTAATAACATATAAATATGTAAAATGTTTAAGCATATTATATTTTACTTACAATGGGCTCGTACCCCCAGTAAGTATGTCCTACATTATCAGGTAGTAGTAGTAGGTAGGTACACTACGAAGGAATTTATATATTAAAATATTATACTTTAACAGACATTGCTAACACCACAGGTGAGAGAGCGAATAAGTAGCTTTTAGAAAGTGGACTTAAAATAGTGCACCTCCGGCATACAGGAATATTAAAACAAAACACAACTTCAACATATCCAATTACGCTTGGAGGGCTATTATACACTGTCACTTAAGTCCTCACATTTATTTATTTCCGACAACAGATAACCAATCAAATACAAAATAGATCTAAACAAGACCTAATAAAATTCAAAGTCCCATGTGACATATAAATCGTATGCCGTGTTTTCGATTCCGCTGCCACTTCCGCGGGTCATTTCGAACCTCGTTCGTAGTTAACAATTCAACACGTGAAGGCCGTGTTTCTCGATGTACCGCTGACGGGCATCCGCGATCATTTGCGACTTTCTCTCCTGGAAACAATATCGATCTATATATTAATTCATACACAGAAACGGTTATTTCTATTGTAAATTATTCTGGTACAAAAACTTAATTCGCTTTTATTATGTACTAGCCGCCAGCCCCGACTTCGTTCGGGGTGATCAAATGTCCACCTGGGATAGTACACCGTTCAAAGGGGAGGTAATAATTTTCAAACAGATGCCGTGGTTCCGGAGATTACTCTCCGCAAACACACAAACTCACAATAAACTCACTATTTTATAATATTAGTATGGACAAACTGACTTCTGCTGTTTCCTATATGTCACTGCTATAAAATCCGCATCCTACAGTCCAGCGAAGAGTTTGATCTATGGTACACTACATTACCTGGAAGCTGAGCTGTCTCTCCCGGGCGCTGCGGGGGAAGGTCCCGGTGGGGGCCGGAGTCACGTACTTGGGCGCCACGCTCGGCGCGGGCTCCGCTGCCGGCTCGGGCTCCGCCACATACGGCGTCACTCCCTCTAGGAAGTTCGTAATCGTCACGTCCACGCTGCGAGTTGTGGCTGTAACGTGATAGAAAGAAACACATACTTTTCATTAACATCATCTTTACCACTCATATATACATACAAGCAGAAAAGTGATACACGCAATCATGAAACAAGAAAAAGGCATAATTTGGTTACGTCTCCATAGCGTCTTCAAAAGGTTCAGCGTTCTTTTATAGGGCTTGGTGTGTGTTGCCCATTGGAACTTTTAACCGACGTTAAAGCACAGCTTATATATGTACAAGGGATATTATGGTATATACTTCGTTCAAATTGGATATGGAAACTTTGCAAACAAAGTGTTGCCAGGCAACCACAAACAAACAGGTGCACGAAACTTTTTGTTCTATTATCAATATCTATGACCACAGATTACTTTGATATTATAACGTCTGTGGTGGCCGGAAAGCCGCGTAACGTTCCGTTATTTTTTTATTGTTGTCGTTCAAATTCAATTTTATTTATTTTACAGCAGGTAAATAATTTAAATAAATACGAATTAGTCATGAATACAATCTAAATAGCCTTTACAGAATTTATAATAAATAAATCATGTTGGAAATTTTAATGTTATTAATTTTATTATTATACATATTGCGTGGAACAAAACGTTCTTGTATCGGAATGTAATACGACTAATAGTCATTACTAACTAACTAATAGTCACTTCTTTTTATAGGTATAGGCAGGCTTACCCCGAAACATAATGTTTTGTGAAAATGTTACAAATTGCTTTACGAAAATAAGGTTGCGGCTGCGTGAGTTTTTCAGTGACGAAAGTGTTTTATGACATTAGTTTTACTTCATTTTCACGCGGTTTAAAGTTCTTATCGATCAATACTAAGTTAGTTTAGGATTCACAAATAATATAATGAGTAGTTTAATTTCATTAAAGCATTTGATTTACAAATACAGCTCAGTTGGTGAAAACCTTACGAAAGAATTTTAATGGTTTGTTTACAAAGTTTCCATATCCAATTTGAACGAAGTATAGATAATTGTATTTTTGACAAGGACGCCTGGAAATAATAGTATCGAAACCAGTTCCGCACAGGTTTAAACTTTGTGTTATAAGATGAGCTGAGGAGTTTCTTTCGCCGTTTCTTCTCCGCATTGTTAAAGCACCTTTTCGAAACGGTAGTAGAAGCAAAAAATCGCGTGCACAAGTTTATTTACAGAATACCTACATGATCAAATTAATTAGAATACTGTCCCACTGCTCTATTTACAGCAAGACAGTTAAAGGCCACCAAGCTGGCCGAGTGCGGGTTGACTGATTTTGCTTAGAAAGAATCGGAGAGGGGGCCTGAATACTGACCCAGGTCCCGCATGATGTCTGCGAGCGGCACGCGCGGCAACACCTCGCGCACGCGCCGCGCGAGCCGCATCAGCTCGGGCTGCGGCTGCGGCTCGNCCCCCGCCGCGATTCAGATCCTCCCACTTGTACTCTGTTACCTCGACCTGCAAGGAAATTTACTACATTAAATCCGAAAATAAGATGTTTCAAATAGTATGAAGTAGCTTAAGATAACCAGCTCTATATATATCACCCAAAAAGTGAAAAACACAGAACCAGTGCTGCCAACTCGGACTTTGAAAAAGGCGTAGGCCAGATTAGAAAATTACGTAAAAATAGCAAAATTTCCATATAGAAAATACGTAGATCTACGTACTTTTTTTCTGAGTGGAATCAAGAGAGTCGGGTAGGTAAAAGTGAATAAAACGACAATTTACATGACCCTAAAAGTAATAGACAGCAGACAAAAAATAAATTAAAAAATATTACCGTCAGCAAACAAAAAAAATCTAGGATTGACCACTTGTAGATCATTTAAAAAAGTTTGCTACTTTTAGAGTAATCCTCAAAGTATTTAAATTATTCAATTTTTATTTTCTTCCCGGTCTGCTTCCCGGTCTTATTCAGTCACATTTTTTAGACATAATCCTGAAAATAAATTACTATTAATTACTATTAAAACTAAGTGAGATAAATATGTGAAGTTCATGATAAACATATCACCTGGAAACATTCACCCTAAATAGGCTATACACGGTACAGAACGTTTTAAATTTGAACAATGCGTCAGGGTTTTAAAACATTAAATTTTTCAATGACACTTTTTTTTTTTAAACTAATGGCGCGACGTGCTGCATGGCGAGCCGAGTGTGCGTTAGTACGAAACGGAACGTTTATTAACTTTTTTCGCGAAAGTAAAGGAAATTATCCCCTTCTGTTTATTTTGCAAATTTGGACAATTTTGATAGAAATTACCGTAGATTCTGGGA
Source organism: Megathymus violae (assembly GCA_003671415.1). Taxonomy (NCBI): domain Eukaryota; kingdom Metazoa; phylum Arthropoda; class Insecta; order Lepidoptera; family Hesperiidae; genus Megathymus; species Megathymus violae. Next base: position 537,886 of record PDGT01000072.1, read on the forward strand.
CTGAAGTTCGTGGGTTTGCAGGAGAGGCTTAAAATACCAGTAGATCTACGTATAAGGACGTAGAATTGGCAACGCTGCACAGAACAGACCTTGGCTTTCCATTTAGCTTAAGATCGACTATCTTATTATTCTTATATTCGACTATTTCTGAGAACAACACAAAAATGTACACTTCAAATTTAGAACACAACAATCATCATGGCGGCAAGATGTCAATGTCTCAGATTAATGTGAACTTATCCTTATCATGAGATTGAGAGTTGTCTTGTAACACGTATAGAAAGCCTTCAGGTTACCTCACGTAAGACAACTAAATCGAAATATGCAAACGCGTTACGGTAAAAAAACATGAGAGATTTGTCAACTGAAGTGAAACAAACAAGGAAACATTTATTGTACGATAAACTGCAGTACAAAAATTATTATAAGGTATTGATTATTGATTTATATTGCATATTTATTACTTTCTTTATTATGAGCGTTATTTTTGCCTTGGTGCCTTACTGTTCACTTATTCTGTTCTGCAGATTCTAAAAAAAGAATTATCATTAGAAAATCACCAGTCTGCATGTATCACTTACCAAACAGTAGACCCGAAGGTCCGCTACCAAACCAAGGAGTAAGAAACGATTAGTGTCAAATAATAAAATTGTTATGCCCCTTTGGTGCAGTGTTGCTTTGAATTAACCTTATGGCTGCTCGAATAACACTGTTTTAATATTGTCACGCTATGATCTTACAAGATCGATCTGTACACATGAATACATAAATGAACAATACAGATACACGGTATAAAGCAGCAACGAACCTCGAGTGCATCGGCGATCGCCTGCCGCAGTCGGTCGCCGAAGGCAGCGTCCGAGTGGTCGTTGCGGTCCACCGGCGGCAGCGCGCGCACCGTGAACACCGTGGCCGGCGTCCACAGGAACCACAGCGCGTCCGACCACGGGAACGCGCTGCGCGAGTCCGACGGACGGTGGACGGTCACGTTCGTGAACAGCCTCTCCACGGCTGTCGAACCACCGTCATAATTCTTAGCAACATTACCCAACAGAGGTCTCTTAGGGATGAATCCTTGATTTATGATTTTTAATCGTTAAATGGACTTTGAAAGAAGATATGAATTGAATCACGTGCATGCTTCGCGAGTCCAAGGGACCCTGCACGGTCACATACGTAAAAATCGCTCTATAGTTGCCAAGTTATCACTATCATTTTAAATAACATAACTAAATGGTGTTTATCTAGGATGAATAGGATGAATCGTACAACATTCAAAGAGAAAAATATTAATTTAATACAAATAATAATTCAAACAACCCTTATAATTTATAATAATATAACATTCTTTACACATAATACATCATAAAATGCAATAATGCTAAATTGGTGAGTATGTAGTACAAAATTATATACATTTTTTTTAGAGATTTACAATCAGAAATGTTATTCGTTGTAGTAATTTATATCTGGGTCTAGTCACCATTCGTACACACAATCATTGCTTGTTTGAAAGTTACATAATTATAACTCACTGATGGCGACAGGCTGCACCCGGTTCCCGAGTTGAAAAGGCCAGTCTGTGAAGCGAAGCAGACCCTTGCCATTTGTGGGCCCGCCCTCTGGTTGCAGAAGCACTGGTTTGTTAGGACACTCTGCAAAATGCTGCCTGCGAATATAATAAACGATACTTATTGACTAATGTATACAAGAGGAGAGATAAGAGAGGTTTGCAAAATTTCTTTAACATTTCCTTGTTAAGAAGGTGGGCCTGGTTGTCACTGTTAGGTAACAATCTATAAGCCATTTTAGCCATGGTCAAAAGGTGCCTTAAGAACTTCGGACTCTGAACTTACAACATCCACATTGAAGCACCTCGGTGGAGATACCCTAAGTAGGACAATAAAAATTGTCCTGAATTATATATAAAAAACAAGCTTGATAGTTCTTGCTTCAAAATTCAAACAAACTTTCAATCTCTATTTAATCCCTTTGGAAATGGAATAACAAAAAATCCTTCCTTAGTGGATGCCTACGTCATAAACGGAATCCACTATTCATATTATATGTTTGTAACTCCAGTAGTAAAGGTTCTGCAATGATGAATCAACCAGTGAGTCAGTCAATCAGGATATGTCTTTTTATTAATTCAACCTTTGGTGCAACATCATCACTTTCGCAATAATTTATTTCTATAAGCTTTTAAACATTTGGTGTACAATAATACTAAGATACTTCCTGAGTTAGGCAACAGTTATAGGTCATTTGTGTATGTCCACTAATTAAGAAATTATGTTATATAGAATTAATGTTTCAATCAGTAGTGGTATGCAGTTAGTTTAGTCGTACAATATTGTGTACGACAATTGTAACATACCAAGACAAGTGTAATTGAAACATTAATTCCTATTTATAATAACGTATTTACTTTTCCGCTAGCAACGGCAATTATCCGAGTTGAAAGTAGCGTCACAGCCTGGGTTTTTATTAGTGACTACCACCAGCTACACATCCTGTACCAACGGATAGATTGTGTAGATTCAGCACTGTTGTTTTGGAACATACATATTTCCATGATGAAGCATTTTATCTGATTCCATGTAAAAATTATAATTATATTATGCATAATTCGATAGTTTCATATTTATTAAGTGATATTAATAGAAGTAGTTAGAACATTTACAACTAAACCCACTTAAATAATATTATAAGTGATAAAAAAACATAGGCAAAGTACAGTATGAATTGTATTCTTTAAGACATAATCCTTATAATAGATAAGTCATTAAATGTTTTTCTTTAAGTTTGTAATTACTCCATGGTAATTACATGGATTATAATAAAAATAAAAGAAATGGAGAAGAAACAAAGTGAGTGTCGTTGTTGTTACGAATCTAACTTTTTATATTAATTTACTATCATTAATGCTTCACAATTAGTAAAATAAAATGTCACAATTACCTTAATAACATTGTAGCTCCAAAACACTTGCACTTACAGGGGGCTGCGCAAAACTGACCAATAAATAAAACGATTTTTCTCCTAGTGGCAGCTTGATCAGTACCAAACCATTGCAAAAGAGACAGTGTTGCATTGGAGTTGCTTTATATAAAAGATGGGTCACTAAAGAATTCAAGCAAATGATACCTTAATTTGTTACAATATAACATAGTATGTTCAGGCACACATTTATAAAGAGCTAAATATTCACAAAAAATTGTTAATACTAACATTTGAAAACTCTTACTTACTTTCTAGCAAACTGAGCAACATTCTTTATACCGAGCGTAGAAGCAAAAAATGGAGGCACTTTCCATTTTCGTAACTGAAACAATATCAAAGGAAACTTCAAATTAATTGCTTTAATACAGAGCTGTGCAAACATTTTTACCGTGTCAACCTATTGAGATGTTTCTCGGTTTTGGGTATACCCCCTGTTTACTTAATATTTACACTACAGGCAAGATATTAATTTCTTCTGTGTACTATATATCCCTATTTCGTAAGTAATATTATTATTTTAAAACTAAGCTTGTGTACCAAACCTTAGTATTAATTTACTTTGCAACAATCCACAAGCACAATGTATGATGGTATATACTACTATACATGCATAGAACCTCCCTCCCTTTCACAAAGCAAAAATGGTGAATACATTTTCATACTGAATTCTACATTATATGTATAAAATATTGACTATTTAATACTTACCTATTTGGGAGATTTTTAATTCTGCTACAAAGGTAATTTTTTTTTTCATAGTTTAAGAAATAGACTACAAATGTATTGATTTAGTTTTATGATTCTAGAAGAACTCAGTTATTCGTTTTTATAAATAATGCTCTTGTAGACTGAGGAGAGTAGTGTCATTGTGACTTACGCAACATGTATAACATATCATAATAACAGTTTTATGTTGAAGAAGTAAAAAATTACATACATAAGTGAATTTACAAAACACCTAAATTATTAAATGATTGAATTTTGAACTTACACTGATAGTGCCAAGCACATGAGCAGCAGCCAGAGAGTCGAGACATGAAACATAGTTGGCAACCAGGACACTGCAACGCTGATCTCTGCTCCCTTTCACCTTTACATACACTCCTGGAAACCCATATATTTGTTTAGATTACCCAATTGTTGCAACATCAGAGTAAGTGTTTTTAGAACCTAAAAGCTAATTTATCATCTTTTTAACACTGTAATAACACAATTGTAGTATGGGTGATATAGATAGCTATTATGCTTTCATTTATATTTTTATATACTAGGGCAAGTAACTAACAAGTAGGACTATCCTGCACAAGTGGGATATATTGTAACCTTACACATACAGCAATATGCAGTCTATATTGTTAGTACAAGATATGACTATTTAATTTGTATACATTAATTTATAACATTTAGAAATTGACAGTGAAAAGTTTATTTCAGCAAGAGCATCAAATATTACATGTGATCAACTTTGCTTTTATATTGTAGTTACATCATATATATACTTTTAAAAATCAAATATCGACTCTCACCAAATGTCCAACAAGCGAGTGTTGAAAGAACTTGCCTCACAGCAGACTTGTTCGGTAATATTATAGAAGCAATCCACAAAATCAACGCCAAAACTATTCGAAATGCCATCAAAACCAAGCCAAAAGGCAAATATAATAAAAACTGCAATACATTTTCACCACAAAACCTGTAAACAACAATAATCTGTCACAAGCGTCGAGGTGATAGCGACCATGTAAAAGAGACTTATAATCAACTATGCTTATAATCAAAACTTGCAGTTGCAATAAACTTTCCCTAGGTTTTCATAGTTTACCTGTCGTCGTTAATCAATTTATCCACTGTTAGAACCATCGTCTTGCAGTACACTCACAATAATGATGCTTCTCTCTATAATTCTCTTGTGTTAAGATAATGGATGGATTATAATAATATTATTATGAATTTCTCTATCTACGGTACAGAACAACTGTAATTTGATTGTGATATGTGTGTGACGTGACGTACTAAAACCACAGTTTAGATAGAAATTCTATGTATACAGATGAAATAATTATATTGTCAATGGTAAGCATAGTAGCCTATACTATAACACTATACATAATTATTATACATTGTATAGCATAGAAAATATACAACTTGATCCTAAATTAAAATTTAGGTATTTTAAAAACGTACTGTGTTTGAAACATTAAAAAATATCTTTGTTATAAAAGTTGATTTAAAAGATGTGTGCCAAGGAATTTCTTTCGCTGTTTCATCTCTTCATTATTAAAGTATCTTTTCGAAATAGTAGTAGAAGTAAACAAATACATCTATAATTTTGACTTTTATACTACTCAATTACTATTCTGGACAGTTCTTGACCCGTTTGACTTATTACCATAAAATATTTTTAAGCGTTTGGAATTTTCCAGTAATAGCAGAGTCTTCATTATTATCTTAGTCACCAATGCATTAGTGAAACAGGTGAAGATAAACAGAGATTACGGACGTTGATGAGAGGCATTGACCACTTATCACAAGTTCCAACTGCATGCTTTATGGACTATTTATGTTGAAACTTAACTCTTTGGACGTTCTCTTACTGGTATGAAACTTTTATATCGAATATTACACATGTTACTGATTACTTTTTTACTACAAGACATCACCAGTTTGTGTATTGTAAGTAGGTACATCACTTCGTGGGGAAGTCCCTGTCTAGAAACTAATACAACGACTAATCACTTTCTATTCTGTCTAGTTTAATTAGAAGCACACTTATGTTGTGTTCGATCCTGCGTTTTGTTTTTATGGCGAGCTTATACTATGCTGGATTTCACTCAGCATGGGCTTATATGGGCGATGACGCCGAAAGCTGCTGGGGAAAAATACCTAGCTTTAAAAACGCTGCAGGACAAAATTTGTTTCCAAATTTAAAAATAGTGATGCAGTTTTTACTCGTGCTTCCTTTCACTAACGCATCAGTACAAAGGAAGTTCAGTGACTTAAAAAATATTAAAACAGCGAACAGAAACAGACTACACACATGATACACGGTAGTTTCCTTATTGACTACTAGAGACAATAAAAAAACAGTGTGGTATTTTCAAATTTATACTTTCCAAAAAAAATGTTAAATTGTACAGTTTGGCAAAAGCCCTAATAAAAATGTATAAAAACTGTATAACTTAAATTTTTTTCTTTATTTCTACGTGTGTGGAATTAGTGGAGAAATTTCCTTCAATTATTGGGGAATTAGTAAAATGGGTATTGTCAACCCTGATTCTCGGCTACTCTCATCCTACACAGGATTTTAATAAAAATAATTAATTTTTAAGGTTCCTAATGTTGATGGTCCATTTTAATCCGTAGAAATATAATTGAAAACTATTAAATGAGACCAATGTCAGGGTATGAGTTTTCAATTACTGATTACTGTCAACTCTCTGTAACTTGGAGGCCCCAATGATTTTTGCCTCCTTCTTTCTATACTGCACTCGTAATTTCACTTTCTAACATGACCTTCATTTGCAAGATGGCTGTTGAGAAATCAGGCGATGATTATATTTTTATCCAAAACTTGGTGCAAAGATATATATGTAGATCTGTAACATTTTGCTTGCAACGTCAATATTTTACAATGAGGGTCGAAAGACTGCAAATTGTTCTCATCAAAGCCCACACTAAAAAATGTCCTCAATTCAAATTGTTGACGTGATTGAACTAGAAAAAAATACATTAAATGATATGTATGTAAAATATTTTCATTTGACTGTACTAAAATAGAACAGTATTGATGAAACTCCCGTGACTAAAACACGCGAACGTCAGGTTGAGAAACTTTATCGCGTTGGCGCGAAATTTGTCGCAGATAAAAAAAAATTTGAAGTTGTTTTTTTAATATAATATTTTTTTTAAGATGTAGTTGTCTCAGATAAAATGCCAATAAGAAAATTATTTTAGTGAATTTTCAGTGCATATCCATTGCAAGTATGTGTTTAGGAAGTTATGGTCAACGAGGTCAATTTACGAGCAATTAATATACAGTGGTTAACATTATTCAAATCACATTAAATTTGGTGGGCTTGTTCAGTTTAGTTAAAGTGATTATGGCCGATATCGAAAATCGAGTGGAAAAAGAAACTCCAGGTGTGTATGATATAAACAAATACCGTACACGATTTGATCTGCTGATCGTATGTGATTCTTAAAGAAACATTGAATTTTGGCAGGAAAGAGCTAGTAACGATGCTTACGACGTTGGCATTTGTACTATGATTTTAGATTATGATTGTATATGGGGTAACGATACATTTGTGACTGACCTAAAAGTTTACTCCGTAATTTATATTGAAATAGTTTCCTCGAATTATAGGATTTAAGTATTTAAAATTTTACGATTTGGTGCGTCTCGATCTTTAATATAATTATTACTTTTATGTAACTGTAACATTAAGTATGATTTACAAATCCGAAGAGTGCTCTGTTAGTGTTGGCTTTTAAGGATTATTTTCAGATTGATGTAGTTTTAGGTAAGGGAAACACTTTACACAGACGATAACTCAATAACCAATTTATTATTACGACTCCCAGTTGGTGGTGTTCCTGGCTGCCGAGTGAGGGGTCCCGGGTTCGATTCCCGGCCGGGGCAGACATTTTTGTGACAGATAAATGTTTGTTCTCGGGTCATAAATGTTTGTGATGTGATATTTATATATGTTCATGCCACCCGCAACACAGGGAGTCCTAGTGCGGGGATGTGAGTGTGTAAACGTTTTAAAAAAAATTGTAAGCTAACTCTCAATCAATCAATAGAATCAGATCAATAGAATTTAGAACAACTAGTCAATGTTACCAAATCAAAAAAAATACTGGGCTATTTTTCTGTACTACTTTTAATTCCAATGAAATTTAAAAGCAATTTTGGAAGTCGACGAGACAGTCATGCTTACTTAAACATTGATGCGTTGCTTTAAATGCATTTACATTCACGCCATTTGCCGTGAAAGCACTCCCAGCTGAAGGTAAAACCGTAAATAATACAGTGGAAAATGTTATGTTTCTCTTGCTGTCGGAATCCGATAAAACTGTTTTTTCTTTACGGTTGATCTTACACAAAGTAATCAGATATTTTTAATGGCTCAAAATGATAAGAAAGTTAAAATTAATTACTTGATAATGTCTACGGTGCTTATACTAGATATTTGGAAAAATTTGTCTCACATTCCGAATTTGAATGATGCTAATCTTAATAAAAAATCTACCTCACCATTTTTTAAGGTTCAATTTATTACAATAAATACCATTGTTCGCGCTCAAACTATTTGCTGTGAATACAGAATTCTCACAGGCATATTATGCTTTTGATAATTTCGAATTTTGTCACCGCTGAGATAATGTTACACTGCCTAGAAATTCCGACTTCATTAACTCATCATGAAAAGTAGTTTGAAAAAAAAATATGTCAGTCTCTTAGGATATGTCAGCCTGAGTTTTAAATAAGTAAAAAGTATCGATTTATCTACGAAACAAGAATGACAATTATTTTTGTTCATGTACTAAATTTTTAGTTAAAGGCGAAACTTTATATATTCATATAATTTATTTTATTTAAAACATAATTCTTGCATCCTCTTAAATTCGGCATTCTATCATTAATTGTACAATATAAATCCTTCAATTATTGAGTCGCACGGTAAGATTTGGACCCCAACGTAAATATATGTCACATCAATGGTAATCGTAATGCGCACATATACATTAAATAATACGGTAAACTCGGAACAAAAAAGGTTGGAGACATCATTTGATTATCGTCATCGATCTAGGTGGTAACACCCAACCTTAAGTCACGAGGAAGTCCCAAAGAAGAAAAGCCTTTGCAAGATTCGCATAGGTGAGGACTATTATTAAACTTGCAAATTCAGCTCCGAAGCTTCGCTTTAAGCTCAACAAGCTCACAGTTTGGGCAACCTATACAACTGAGACGTTTCATTGTCATTTCTCAGGATTAGTTTCTGATCGACTTTAAATATTATTTGTGATTGTATTTGTTTAATTAGTACATGTAATTGAACTATTAGATACAAATATGCGTGAAAATTTGTACAAGGACACTTCTTACTACTCTAGACAGAAATTTTCCAGCAGGCGTAAAAAGTGGAAAACTGATACAGTCGGGCAAACTTAGTGCGTATCTTGTTTATACGTATACATGCAATACATATATATCTATATATTATAACATAGTCTAGTTGGATAGGTCATTATTATCAAACGTTAGTTTAAGTAGAAATTAGTGACGCGTTTTTAGATACCGAGAATTTTCTAGATATTCTTACAGTAGAAGGTCGCGAGTTCTACGGTAAGTTTCTGTTTAAGGAATCTTGAATAATATTTTCAGATGTGACCTGCATGATACATCTGTAGACGTTAGAGCTCGTGATTTACTAGGAGTCAAAAAGATCTGGACCACTTGCTATTTAAGGTACGCTAGAATATTACTATTATGCTAGAATTACGCGCGAATACTTTCACTTGGTTCAAGATAGGTGTAATTTATAGAAATAATAAAATTTTATGGAACCAAATCAATACATTGAATATTATTGGAAAGATGATATATTCTTTACTTACAATATGGGTCTATTTTTAACTTATAGATATTGTGGGTATCTATAGTATTTTGTAATTGGGGAAATGTGCATTGCCCGTGGAAGGGATAAAAATTTTATATGAACCTTTAATAATATGCTTTTTTGCAACTAATGCAATGAAAATAAATATAGAAAATATACACAAATCGAGCGAAACCAGGGTTTACAACAATGAATTAATTTTTACATACGTATAGCTACATGGTATACGGTCGATAAAGAACACAGTCTATTCGATGTTAAACATATCGTAAAAAATGAAAAAAATCATCAAAAACATAAATTTATTTACTTCCTACATGTTTGTTCCAGCCGACAATTGTGCTCGGTGCTGTCATTCGCAGTCGGGCTACAGGGAAAAATGTATATTATTATCTAAGCAAAACAAAACGAGTATTCCAACATGCAGTACGCATCTTTTTTAACGCCCTAAACACCAATATTTTTATATTTGATAGTAGTATTAGGCGTTACGTTGCGGACATTCATTGGTATTAAATTAGTAATAATTTACTTTGCAACAATCCGTTAGTACAAAGTATGATGGTATATACTACTATACATGCATAGAACCTCCATCCCTCCCACAAAGGAAAACATGCACACGCTGTTTCAGGACACTTTCAGCATCTGAAGGCTAATTAATGTCTGCCTCCAAATTAAGCTATACTTAGACACCACAAAAAAAAAAAGAAATCATCGATTTCGACCCTATCAGTTAATTTTCTAGTTTATTTCAGCAGTTTACCAAATAAACCCCAAAGGGGACGACGTCGGCGTTGAGGACAATAATTATCGTTGTGTAAATCTTTACGTCCGAGAATTCGCTAGAATGTTCTCAGAGCTGAGTAAATCTGTCTAACTACGTTTGCTCATCGTGGTGGAGTACGGTTTTAATACCTATGATTCTGACAAGAGGCTGCATCTCAATAACAGAACGCACACAATGGTGCGTCACAGAAAGATTTTCATACACCAAAATTTCACAAACTGCAAATAATGATGACTTACGTAAACACTAAACTAATTTTAACGTTAAAAAGTACCAAGGATCGGCGTTCGAGAGTAAGTGCTTTGAAGTACGTGATCTGTAAATAAACTCATGGGCACATCAAATAGAAATGTTGACAACGGTACTTCAGTTGCTTCTTTAAGAGTTTCGTTTATAAAGGTCAAAGAAACTTTTTTTTTGAATGGGTGTCGTCAAGCACACGTTGTCATTGACTACTTGGGCAAGTCCTAGGAGACTAGGAGACCAGCCGCTTAGATGAACGGGAGATCGGGAGACGGAGAATAGATAGGATGGAAAAGAAAGCTTTAAAAACTAATATATATATATTAGTTTATATATATATATATATGTATAAGCCAGGACTAAAATTATGAATAGTTTATATATTTATGAAAATAAATGATGTACGTAGGTACATGTTGATTTATGAAAGGATAAATAAATGAATTTTTGGAATTACTTATTGTCTTTCTGAACACGTATTATCTACACTAAAAACATAAGAGATTTGGATGACACTTGGCAATTTTTAGCTAATATTATGGGTAATATTATCTAAGACTTTTTTATTCCCGAGATATTGATCTGTTCTCGCGAGATAATAAATAGAATTTTTGAGTACCAAGCTACAGCTATATAATAAATTAGTATGTTTCTAACTCACAGAACTCATTATAAGAAATGCAGGAGCTATTTCTAAAAGTAAAGCGCAGATTTTCTCAAGCGAAGAGAACACGGGTTTCGAGTTTTTATATGATTCTCGGAAAATCTTTGTTATAATTGCAAATTATATTATTAGGTTTCGATTTAGAGTTTTATCGCAAAGATGGCATTTTATCTATGCATCTGAATTGTGAATGTCTGTATATATGTGTGGGTATATATGTATTGATTAAATATGTATAATTGTATATATTACGATCATCTATAACTTCAATGTCATGAACAATAGTGGTCTTACTCGGGAATATCTCGAACTCGATCTGTACTATGTTTAGTACATGTGAATAAAAGCTCCTGTAAATAATTACATTTGGATTTAATTTATTGTTAATATAAGCGTCAAAGCGCGTAGGTTGCTCAGCGTTCCATAGGTACTATACAAATTCCATGCGTCTTCGATCTACTCGTACATTGCGCCGATAACGACATAGGTTATGTACGTACTGAATTTGTAACATTTTATGAAAACGCAAATAATTTTTAATGGTTAAACAAGAAATAGTAAATATTTCGTTACAAGTGATTCAAAATTATGTTTATTTACAATTGTTACCGGTACTAGCGCTATGGCGGGTAACTTTAGCGTGATCCCTGAGCGTCCTGATACGTGTCGAATGGCAGACGAGGGTACTTACTGGGTGCTTAGAATCCCCTCTAATAATGAAAGCTAGTAACGAATTGAAAGTTTTCGTTCGTTCCAAGAAATTCAAGAACTATCCAGCTCCAGATCATAACGCATGCCATCGTTCTAGATGCTGCAGTGTTAAACTAAATAAAAACACAATATAGTAATAAAATTTTCAACACACTGCTTTAGAGTAGAATATATAATTTAGGTTATAATTTATGCACAATGTTCTCTAGATCGTTTGTTTCAACGGGAACTGTAAAGGAATTGACGCTTACGTTACTGTAGGGATGTAAGTATATTGGGTTTAAGATATGTATGTCTGTTATTTAATATTTTATCAAAAAAGTTGATTTTATAATAAATAATTTTTTTAGATCTAATCTTTCTGATTGCCCGCCTGTAGTGAATGACGTTGCAAATAACTTGTTTTGTTATTTTCATCTAACAATAAATAGAAAATGTTCCTGTCGAATAATTCATGATAGTTGATTTAATTGACTTGTTGAATTACGTAAATTAATAGTTTTAGAAAATTTTATTTGTCATAACATGGAAAAAAGTGACAACGGTAAACATATTATATGTAGATCTAATAATGCTAATTCCAATATCCAAAGTCAGTTACTATCAGTTAGTTAATTTTGTAAATACACTTTTTACGTCATTTTTTGCTTGTACTACCGTTCGAAATGGCGCTTTGAAATTGATGTGAAGAGACAACGAAAGAAACTCCTCAGCCCATCTTTTAAATTAACCTAATGATAATTACAAAGTAAGTTTTAACCCGATCGGAACCTGTCTTGGTACTTTCATTTCCCAACGTCTTTGTCATTTATATACAACATAACTACGATATCGTTATGTCCAAGAAGTGTGGAATACGTAACACGTTTTGTTTCAACATTCGCAGCTGGCGGACAGGGCGACTCTTTCGTTCGGTCGTTTGTTTCCGACGTCCGCGATCCGCGAGTGCAGGTCAATTTGGAAAATTTTCGTAACGAAGTATTTTTCTCGAAGTCCGACCGTTGGAGACGACGGAAATAGACAGAAAAATTGCTTAGTTGGATGTTGAGATTATATTAAATTGTTTGACACGAGTAGGCTGGGTGCCAAAATTGATTTAATCGGACGGGTTTGTATTACGGGACTGTCAATAATAGATACTCAGTTCGAGGAAAGTTGTGAAATTAAAGTTTAGAGTGCATCGTATGCAATAGTGTAGGTAATTTAGGAACCTATTTCTTGAATACTTCTATTTTTTTAACTTTTGTTTCAATCGTGAGTCATGACAACTGTCAAATGTGTTTTTGTGCATTAAGCAGAAAATATTCCAACGAGTGAGCAGATGGTAAGTGATTATCGCCACTCATGGACATTTGCTGCAAATGTTGGGGTGCCAGCAACGGGTCAACGAACGCGTTGTCTTCCGTCAGAGTTATATTATGTATAGTGGGACTTAACATCTAAATAAATGATTCAGCGGCTATGCAACACGCACTCACTAGTCTTAGAGACTAATTTACTTATCTGATATAATTCAATTGTCCGATATGGAATATAGGCATAATTAATGCACCGGAAAAAAAACTGTTTAGACAAAATCAATAACCGATATATCCCATTCCATATATTATAAAATCGTTGTCAATAGATTTCATGAAATAGTAAATTTTAGAATATTTTTTTAAAATTACGTGAAATATTATAATTATTTTTGGTATTGGAAAATAAAAATACTACTACTAGTACTAGCCTAATAGTGAATAGAAGTCACTAAATTATATTTCATGAATAAAGTCATATGTGACTTAAATGCAATTCGTCAATGTGCTGATGTTTAATTTACTGAATAGTACTCGTAATCGTCAATATCGCTACCGGAATAAACCCCGGATTTTTTATTCCTGGAAATAATAATTTAGAGAAGTACATTTATGATTATGATTCAGTCAAAAATAGTCCATTCTCTCACTAATCACATTTTGATCAACATACGACGTAAAAAAGCTGCAATTTACGTAGAACAAAGGAAAATTAAATTTCGCGGAAATATCGAGGGTTCACCTTTTAAACGCAAATCACAATTGCGTTCATTAGAACAGTCGATTGACTTCCCGCCACAACATCAGAAAGTCGCGGAGACTCTCTGCGGTACGAGAATAACGCCAAGTTCGCCGCGGGGACACTTGGCCGGGCTCCAGCCGATATATTAATGAATCAAATACCTGTTGCCGTGTTATGTCGATGAGCGCGAAGTTTGGGAATTACAAAAGCTTAAATCAATTTAATTGCAAGCGGTAAAACTAATTTGTATTGGGAATTCATCGAGTTACAGAGTAATACTGTATAGTGCCTCAATTTAATTAATTACCTGCGTGAAACTAAGACCGGCAACCTTTGTTTATCTCGTTGTTATTTTTCTTCGTATGAAAACGAAAATGAAAATGCAAAGACTGTCAAAATGCACTGACAAAATATATGCTGTGTGACTCATACCCGTATACTATCGCATGTGGGGTTAAAAACTAGCGTTGATCATATGCAGTTAAACACGAATAAGGACAAGTTAACAATCGACAGATTATTCACCGATTTCCCATACATTTCCGTCCAAGAAGGAAGCGGCAAAGCTGTTTTTAAGTGCTTTTCTAATTTTGCATCTGAATTACGTTAATTTAGTAGAAAAATCCTATCGCCATGCATAAGTAAAAATCAGCATCGAACGGAGTGATGAATACGAAACTTGGCGACGATTTGTTTGGACTCAAAGATAGATTGGGCGTGTTACACATATAAAATCTGTTTTTTCATGACATGTTTTTCTAATTTGATACGTTTATAAATCAATCAATCATGATTAACGTGAACAATCAACAGTTTGTGGTACTCTTTGATGTTTTATAATCGGCCTGTTTTACTCCTGGAACATTTTTGAAGTATCCATGTGGATATACTCACGTGTAATGTTTATAATGTCAGTATTGACACTTTCTGTCACATATTACGACATTCACTGGAATGTCAAGTTCAGCGCGGGATCATTTGGAATCCTGCCAGAACTACTTGTTGCTATTCGTTCCTGTTTTATTAATTATAGTATCGATGGTTGTAAATTGCAATAATAAAATTTTGGATAATAACCTGTGTGAAGTTTTATTTTGTGGATTACGAAATAGTTGAAGTTGAAGAAGCAATTTATTTATCTTTACTTATTTGTTGCTTAATTTTTGTGTAAATGGCTGTCATGAGTGATCCGCGTGATCAACTTACCATCGAGTAGCATACTCCTCGAATGCTGGGCATTAATAGAAAATCAAAACCATCATTCAACGTAGGTAAAGATCAACTATTACTGAAAAGAAAGATTCATTAAGACGTATTTACGTTAGTTAAGTGTAAAGTTTTGTTTCTACGCATTAATTAGCGTATTATCGAGGAACCACTGCTAAGTTTAAAACAAAGTGTCAGACACAGAAGACATCTTAAATATCTGGTTATGAAAGTTACGAGGACAATCGTCGCTACAAATTAACGTTTATTTCCGACCCAGCCTTATACGTGTCCTTCCTAAATCAACTGCTAAACCTTGGCCTGTTTTAACTCTCAAACTTATGCATTATAGATTAAAGCGATAATGAATTGGCTTGAACTCAGCAACGATCTGTAGACCGGTCTCTGGATATTGAGAAGGTCAGGAGCATATTCCGACGTTCGTCTCTAGTCTCCGTTGGTCTCCAGTTTGTCCTAACGACTGCCATCTAACGATATCAATCGAGACCTTGGTAAGCCATCCGTTTACCATACTAGACTTCAAAATTATCAAAATTTAGCACAGGTATTAAGAACCAATTACGTAATATATTTCGTTTCTTTGTTACTTTCTTATTTTGTTGTTGTTGATGTTCAAATGGGCAAAAATAGTAACAGAATGACACCCCGGAAATGGGAAAAGAAACAAAGGGTGACAAACGAAACGTTGGGAAGATGACCTTAAAAAAGTGGCTGAGAGATAGTGAGAAAATTAAGACTTTAGAGGAGACCTTTGTCGAAGGAAAAGATGTGGATTAAAACCAATCATGTATAATATTTTACTAAAAAATGTGTATCAAATTGCATAAGATACGGTCGGTAAATATTAATTGGAAAACTTGTCACTTGTAAACATTGCGACTTTAAGGGCTTATTTTATTTTATTTATTAATTACATAATATAATTAATGTTTAAGTATAACTTGTAACTCACTGCGACTCTTCTTTTTTAACCGACTTCAAAAATGGAACAGGGTTTAATTCCTTTGTCTATTAGTATATGTTTCTTGTCTCCGAACTTCCATCTTTTATTACATACTTCCCGTTTGGTCTCACTTAAATGAAAAAATACCAACCCTAAGAGTGATAAATAAGAGCTGAAAAAAATCACATTCTTCAGATTGAAGTCAGTTTTTGCGTTAAAATATTTACTTGAAATAATTAAAATTCAACAACTTCATAATTCACAAGGTACCGCCTCCGCTTCGTCACGAGAAAATCCCGAAACAATTATTACTCGTTTTATATTTCTTTTTTCTTACACGTTTAACCCCTACACATAATCTTTCCTCGTTAATCATTTTGTGTACTGGAAAATACAGCACAAAAATGGTTTTTCAGATTTCTCGTATGGTAAGAAGAGATTCGCTTTATACCATCAAGTGACATTGTAAATTAATCGCGTTTTTCAAACTAATTTTGTTATCATAAATATACGATGAGACTGTACCCTCATTGGATAATGGATTGTGACGACATAATCTCGTATGTAATCACCCAGTGTTGTTTATGTTGCCTCCTCCGTGTTGGTCAAGTAATAAATAGTTAATTTAATATTTTTGGCACGAATCAAGCTATATATCTACGACAATAATAGCAAATGATGTCGCACAGGAAACGGAAATTTTCTCTCTCCCTTTGGTCATAAATTTTTATAGATTGATGAACTAATATAGTTTTAGAAATCTAGATATTTAATTTATTTTGGGTGCCGACAGGTGTACTAATTTACTTGAAATTATTTACGGGACACGGTTTCAATTAGAGCACGAAAAGTATATTTATTAAATAAATATATTACAACCACTAATAACTCCTTACGTGTTCAGTAATCTAACGGCCTTCGTAATAAATCAGTTGATAATAATATGTACATAAGGAAATAATTTAATTGTTACTGCACGTTTAATTCCCTTCGTTTTAATTCCAAGGACAATTTTTTACTGGATTTATTCCACGTTATTTACGCACTGGGCTTGTTAGAGACATAATATCTGTTACACTTATAATCTGTGATAGTTTTGGTATCATGGCGTATCTGTGGTACACTTCCTCTTCCTTCTAAATTTTCAAACTGTAAACACGTACTTCGGTACAATAAAATATGAATTAATCCAAATTCATCTTTTATTTAACTAACTATGTTGAGAAGTCGATTGAACTCCAACAGGGCTACTTACAGGCAATGGTTCTGGTGGATAACCTACAACTTAATGTTAACATTAAAAGAAATGTTAAATTTATGTTGACATTCGTGTGCAACGTAGAAAATGTTTGTAAACATGTTTATAAAACTGAAAATAAAGATCGTCGGTAATACGAATACCTTTTTTTAGTTTTCAGGTCAATAAAATATTTGACTTTTATTTTTTTTATCTTTAACTGACCCAAATTTGTTTTAACGACAGGTTTGAAATTAGAATGTTCTTTCGTAATCTATCTTTCCAATTTAAACTCCCTGTTTCATAGTTAATGTTCTTGCATCGCGTTCAAACGTTCTGTGCTTTTCATCAGCCCCACAACACTAATAAATCTCCATATATAGAATCAGCAATGAATCGCGAGGTCTTCCTGCGCGCTATGACACTGCCAATGAGTCGACTAGGCTGATCGGCCGATCATTATTCAATCAGCTTCCATTGTTGAATTATATGATATGAACAAGTTATGACGTGTTGAACTGGTTAGTTCAACAGTTTCTGAATCGAGTCATTTCACGAAGTCAGATGTTTGTTAGATATGATGATGCGTAATTTTCTGTCTCTTAATATTTCCTTATACACTAATACGACGATAGCCACACGAAGAACACGAAGACTGACAAGAGGCTGAAAGGTACTGCTGACAAGAGGTTGAGAGGTACTGCTGACAAGAGGCTAAATAACAGTTATTTTATTTACTTGTTTTATGTGGGTAGACATAAAATAGATCTTAGTACCTAATAAACTTAGATCTATCAACGTTAGTTACTAGTCTTACATTTAATAATATACTTAACATTTTGATTATGTCATCATTACGGCACAATAATTTGCGCACAAATTATATGCTATTTCTTCGATTATGTTTAATACATATATTTTTCCTGTTCAAATAATATTAAATTTTAACTAGATTATTATTAATGTTTAGCGAATTAGATTTTAATTGAAATATTTTACTATTAATCAAATCATTTATTAATTAATTCATAGTGGATTTTAGACACAAAATCTTACATAATAAGTTGTATGAATGCATGACACAGATAAAATGAAGACATGATTTATTATTATTATTATTATAAAGTATGTAGTAAAAAATTTATGTTAATAAATCGTCATAATCATGATGTTAATAGTCCGACACTTAACTATTCTATTTTCCATCGAGCAAGCTGTTGTTGACCTAACCTCGAGCATGAAATGATTGCACTTGGAGTGCATGAATATTGCGAAAGTCTTTCTTTAGCATATCAAAACAATATTTGTTTGATCGAAAATACACATGCTCAATTTAAAAGCACCTTTATGCTACCTACCACCTACCCAAGAATAGCTGTAAATTTATTTTTATAATCACACTAGGGCGGATTCAAAGCTCTGCATGTTGTAGATATGAAAAACATCAAAAGTCTGAACATTTTGTTTGAGGAGACTGCAATTAAATATTTCAGTTTCTAAATGTCATTCACCGTCAATTTATTAATGTATTTATCGATCCATGTTACACTTCCAAAATGGCGGTACAATCAATATTCATGAATGATATTCATAATTAGTTACCGACGTGTACCGGTGTCACTGGTGATACGTACACAAATAAGTTATTCAGCTGTCAATTTGAATAGCTAACCTCACTAATTACGATTTCGGTGTCAAACTCCACCGAGTTTATTTATCATTCATTTTTAAGCAAGGAACAATTGTTTATATCAATAAATATATTGAAAATGGGTTTTTTTTGCTGTGCTAAAAGATGTGCTGCCCATTCGATCACTTCATAATATTAGTCAAAATCGCTACAAAATGCACGTTAAATTTATATTCGGGAAGGAAATGTGGTCACGTCGTCGTCAATTACCCTGGAGCGTGGGTATAGGTAATAGGTACAAGTCACCGGCTAACGCAAATGTCCCATAAATAAAATAATACGCCTCACAATCCGCTGCCTAGAGATTATTTTATGCCGTCATTTTCACTAGTTTAGATTTCATCATTAAAATTTCTAGGAAGCGTTGCCAAAATTATAAAGGTTTTATGAAGAGGAGCCGAAAAGTAATGTATTGAATTTGGCTACTCAGGTTAGTATTGTTATAAATTGCCATTCCTAAAGCTCACTTGTCATGGCCAAACTGTCCTCCTTGTAGATGAAAATCCAGGAAATCATGATGTTATTAGCAAATTTCGTTTGCGCAGATATTTCTAGATTTGTTTTAACGTAGTTTACTATCACAAAATTTATTTAATCTGCAATATTTATGCTTATCTCTTAAACATCATTCCATAATTTATATGTAGTTTAACGCAAAACTTAGGAATAAAAATTAGGAAACAACATAAAAACAAAATTAAATAACTTATTTATAATTAATTAATGGACAGGTTTGCTTACCCTATAAATTTAAGAAAACTATAGCACTGTTATAGCACACACACACACACACATGATAAAATAAATGAATATGGCTGCCGAATAAATACATAAAGAAAAATATTTTATGATAACCGTAAATACTACGGATCATCATATAGTTTATTATGTGCGCAATAATTTGTATCTTCCTCATTTTCATCAAGATCAACACATTTTTGAGTTATAGGAGGCCTTACATACAGACAGACAAAAATTTTGAAAAGCAGAATTTGGGTCAGTGGATCTTAAAAAAAAACAGTACTTATGACATATTTATTAATGTATCATAAATATTCGCTTAAAAATAAAAATAAACAGAATTATCGACGGAGCCTACAGATTTAAATACAGGTAGATAGATAAAAGTTAAATTATGGAACCTAGTTTAGCCTGTCTAGAATTTTTTAAGAGTCAGTTAAAGGCACAATTTTCAGCATATTTCTTACAATTAAAATGCCGAAGTGATTTCCTCATGTGTGATGTCAGTAACAGGCCAAAAAACAAGCAGGATGGTAAGTAGTCATCTTGGTAATTTGTACACTTCTGTAACACATAAGGCAATATCAACAGAATGAGTTGTCGGCAAGACAGGAAGCGGGAATCCACATTTTAACTAGCTGTACCAGAAGGTAATCAGATGGATGATAAATAGCCCAGCAGGTAAGGAAACCTACAATCACACTCGAGTACAGTAGGGTTTAAGCCATATGGTACACATCCCACTGACCACCAGCAGAAGAGACCTGGTATCGTTGTATGCATAATTTGTAATAATATATAATTTGTAATGTAATCTTTAGTAGAGGAAATAAGTAAATAATAATAATAATTTTAGAACAATATTATTTGGCATTTTGATACAAGCATTAGACAAATTCCTTATCGTTTTATGGATGGATGGTCACAACTGTGCGGCCAAACGTGTTCGATTTTACCGCTATTAAGACGTCGATCTTCGATTTTACCACTGTTTTCGTAATACTGGAGAGACATGTAGACGAAATAAGAATCAAAGTATTTTGTCATTTTCATTTGGAGGGGCGCTAAACGACGAACGTTTTAACGTTGGGAACCCGTTTCCTTGTTAGGAATTGAAATGGCTTTATGAAGCGGTTCGTATTGAATAGTAATGGGAAGTCGTTACAATGGCCCTAAAGAGAGTACAATACATGTTGTTAAGTGCATTGAACTAGAGAACATTTTACGTTGTTAACTTGTTATAGTGTTTAGTGCATTGGAAATGGCCGTCGGCAAATAGATAATACTAATTCTAGCTTCGTTTCAAAAAAAAATTATTACGGCAGTTGCAGCCATGTGGGCAAAATTTTATTTACTATTCTCGTAACGTCATATCCATATTAATTTTCTATTCCGCGGGAACGGAGTTATTTTTCGGAATGGAAATAACCTACCTAGATTATTATCTATATGCAACTGGGCCAATTATACTCTTAAGTCTGTTCAGTCGTTCTAGCGTTACATGTGCACAGACAGATAGATCGAAACTCCAGAATAATATGTATGCATTGGAAATATTTTTTATGAAGTATTTATTGTAGTTTCGGTCTCGTTAAAATTGTATTATTGGTATAAATTGCGTATCACACACATTGATAATATCTCGAAGGAACTCCGCTGCTATACCATCAGGAACAGAGGATTTTAAAAATAAATTAAAAATCTGTAAAAATAGCACTACAATTCACGAATATAAATAATTAACATCTATAGATTGCATTTATATGCAAATCTGTCGACTGAAATGTTGTTTCAGGCTAATTAAACTTTAAATATCCTCATCATTCACACTCATTACAATGAGTCTATCTGAGTGTTGCGGATGGAACGTGCTGAGATTTATCGGCAGCAGGTGGTTCTCTGTATACATTGATTTTTATGATAGTTTTAAAAATGTACAGTCACAAATGAAAATTTATTACATAAATAAGAACACCTTTAAACACAACCCCAGTAGAACGGTGCCTGGTGCTTATATATGGAATCAGTAGAGCAATATATTTCAGACAAATTATCTGTACTCTCGTCTCACGGCGAAATCTCTAATGTATACGAAACTTGTCGGGTTAGTCTAAAGACTTTTGTGAATGTAGCCAAATTCTGGCCCGTGTTAAAACATGCACAAAGTGTAATTAATAAACTAATCTAACAATTTCGTCTTCGGATGCAAAATATCCATGTATTTAATTTTCACTTTTACATTATGCATTACATGAAGATGACGAAATGAGATTTTTATTTTCAAATTAACAGGTTGCAGCAATTAAAGAATACTGCAATATGCGTTTTGTATTATTAATATGCATGTAATTATTGATTTATAGTGCTTACGGTACAGTTTACCATTTAATATTTTCCATTTTTTTATTTAACATTCAATTCATAGGTTTATTATTGTTTTTTTTTAAGATAACTATGGTATGGTAATACGTATTTTATTTAGATATATCTTCCAGCAGACCCGTAAGAAAATAATAAAATAAAAGAGTAAAACTTATTTTATTTATTGCCAATATTTCGACCCAGTTTTTTCGGTATGATTTTGTTGTATCGATGGCGTAATTTGACGTTCGAAAACTGTTTGTACAAACCAACTTCGATTAAATGTTTTGTCATTCATTAATTAATTTCATAAATACAATATCCTATAAATGTTACATAAAATACAAATATTCATAAATGTTTACATATAAGGAAAGAAAGTGTTCTTTGACTGCTTTCTTTAATGTAAAATTTTGATACAGATTTAAGTGTGATATAATAAACATTTTCGTTAATATTATTTGTCATGGTGTTTCTTTTCTTTTTATTATTGTTTAAATTTTCCGTTATTTTCTTTTAGTATTTTGTGTTAAGCTTTTCCGTCTTTTATTTGTAGGATTTAAGGTAGCTTGTAAAAATATTTGTTGATATTGTTTTTACATTATATTGTTTGAACCACACGTTATTAAATATTTATTCTTTTTTCTATTGTGAATTCATTTCATATCATATGCTATTATTTCAGCTGAAAATGATTGTTTATCCTGTCTGAAGCATAACTGCGGTCTACACGTAGATTAAAAGCACCGCTCCCGATTCTAATTACGGTTCTATTTTCAAACCTCCGTCCGTCTAATAACATGAACGTTGGTTTTATCCGGGAACAGACTGCTTTTATCAAAGCGGACAAATAAGGAAAACTTTGCTCATTCCGTTTTATCTCAACATTTTTTATCAAACATCAACTTCATTTCTAAGTTTTTGATTACTTTAATCAGTTTTGTTAAAATTCCCATTTTTGCGAACGTATCTACGTTAAACTTCGCTTGCAGCAAAACATATAACAAACTCTCTCAATATGTTACGTCCTACTTTTAGACATAGGTATACAAAAAAATACTTCCACTAATCTAAATTATAGTTATAAAATTTACTTTCCAACTCTCTTTTC
This sequence comes from Megathymus violae, assembly GCA_003671415.1. Lineage (NCBI taxonomy): Eukaryota > Metazoa > Arthropoda > Insecta > Lepidoptera > Hesperiidae > Megathymus > Megathymus violae. The sequence goes on from PDGT01000072.1 coordinate 561,276, forward strand.
AAAACTCAAAATCAGCTCTACACAAACATGTGCTAGTACCATACGCAACACAGAGAAAGTGGCTGTGTGAAAGGATTTAAGTCAGTAAAAGAAAAACTCGTGATTACGTGCACAACTGTACGCGCGGTATTTCCGTAACAGCTGTGTTTATTTGACCGCCATGTTTAGTTTAGTTTTATTGCTATCATGTACGGAGAGTGACTGTTACACAAGATTAAGGTTAAGGGCGGCTCTTTAGTAACGTATTCGCCAGGATGGTGATTGGATACGATTGTTATTTATTTAATTTAATTTTCCCGATTGTAATAGCGGTGCGCGACAGGATAAAACCTTTTCCTGATGTGACACTTGCTCTATCGATTCCTTGATTTCGATGATGTGATCATAGAATAGTAGGTATTTCTCAGGTGGACTACGAGTTTAGAGTATATGAAAAAAATATCAATGTAGCTCAAACTAGGTCACAAAGAAAGTCTTTCTGAAAATTCGATCTAATGAATATTGTTAAATAATACTTATCATACAATTAAATACATAATACACTTTCGGATAATGGTAAAGAGTTTTAAAGGGGAAGATGTATTCCATTACCGGAAGTCGGATAAGTCGAGTATCCTTCCAAAACTTCCGTTTGAATATTAAAAAGAAACTTGGTGTGTTCTATGTTCTTGAAGTTTGAATTCTGACATTAGTTAATTATGAAAGACCGACCAGTACAAAGATAATATGTAACTATAAAGTCAAACTACAAATAATCTTAACAGTAATCCACGTGACAACTACAAGTAGGTACGTTGAATTATTTATATGTGATTTATAGGGGATGACATTGGACACAGGGAATGTGTTCTTGAATTAATTTTTAACCGAGAATTTGCTGTGCCACAGACGTTTGACTTAGACCCGATCTCAGTAACTTAGCTTGCAGCTGAGAGATCTGTCTACGAAACGAATATAAAATTTTGAAGTAGCCGATTTATTGCAATTATCTTTTGCGCGGCGGAAACAGATGTGCAATATACATTTTAACCTTAAAAAACGTTCAGGAACATTAAAATGAAAAATATAACGTTATTTAAGCGGGCATACGAATTAATACTCGATAAGCAGAAGTGATTTTGAAAAACTTGCAACTGTTACGATACTGATTCCGTTCAGAATAATTGGCTTCTATTCTTCTTCTAAAACCTAATACAGAAATCTAAGGTTGTTATTACAAAAATAATATTTAAGGATAAAATTAATGGCAGTTATTACAAGTGAATCGAATATCGAACCGTGTGTACCCGCGGCACGCGGATTAAGTTGTTTATATTTATATACTGCCAACTACCAGGGAATGGGGTATTTATTATGCAGTGTCTTGAAGGTGGAGTTAACCAAATTGACTATTGTGTTTTCATGAGAATTTCTAACTAGAACCGTATGTACAATGTACCTAACTCAGTCTAGTAGACGGTATAGTGAAACAATATCATTTTATTCCTATGTAGATGATCTATTGTAATCTATTTAATGATGTCCATGCTTATTCATGTGCAGAATTAAGATTTAAATATTTTTTTTCCTATTTTTTTTTAGAAGACGCGAAGAGTTTCTTGATGGGTGCGAGCAAGATGGATAATTCTAGAGCACTTAATAATAGTGACGAAATCGCTTTTGAATTTGGAACACCTATTGTATTAGAAAGTTTGAACGCAATCCTTTCGATAAAGTACTGGCCGGTGATAAAAAACGCGCTTGCCGACGCAGCATTGGTAAATTAAATAAAAAAATATACGCGGGAACTTCTTATTCGTTTTTTTGTTACGTTTTATCAAAATATTACAGGCAATTTTACTTATTCATCATTCACGAATACCCAAGTGATAAATAGGTCAACGACATTTTATGTTCGTAACAATACGGTTACAATAAACATCCAAAATTGTGAAAACGTATCTAATATTAATATTAACATAAATAAAATATATATATAAAATCTAATATTAACATAAATTTGTAATTTGGTTATGTAAATAGAAATATTCGTCACTACTAAAAGCATTTCTTATTTATTTTTTTCATAGAGGGGAATGTAAAGCAGAGTGTGTAGAGCCACACGGTACCAAAATTATTTTACCTCGAGCGACGTACTTTGAATCCCTCGCTATGCTTAGGATTCTACTCTAGAACCTCTCAGTACCCTCGGGATTCTACTCTAGAATATTTCGCTTTGCTCTGGATTCAAACAATCGCTCTCGAATGCAATCCATTATTTTGGTCACTTGTGCCACAATTTACTATTTCATTACCAATAAACTTAGGAAAAAAAAGCACAATCTCTGCACATGCGTCGCAGGGCTAACGGATTCGCTGGGAAGAACTACATGTACAGACAAATTTCGTAAATTCGGCTATAAAATAAATTATACTTTTGTAAAATAAATTTATATTATGTGCAAATATTACTACTATATGTACGAAGAAATGTTAGTTGTTAGAACTTATTTATAATTATAATTGCATTGTTATACGATTGTATTTATACAAGCCTTTTTTAAATTGTCTAGTATTCATAATTATATGTACTATTATGGTAGTATTTTTTTTTAATTTCTGTACCATACTAACCGTGTTTCTAGTCATAATGAGTAAATACAATATTAATATTAATTCCTTCTGGTTTTTTATTATATTTTAGTAATTTTACCAAGTTGAGGCAACCCTGCTAGAAATCCATTTAAAACACTATCTATTCGCCTCTCATCCTTGTCATACTCTTCATGTCTCTATACCTGAAAGTCTTATTACGTAACCCCCCCAAAAGTCGCTAATGACATAATTTGAAAACACTGGGAATAATTATCTACCTTGAAACACTTACGCAGAGAAAATTACTGTTCAGTGTTTATTGTTTTTTAAATTAAAAATGACAATTCTGCGAGGCTTGAAATAGTTAAACGGCTAGCTATTGGGACTTTCAATTTGTGTGTCTATTTGCTAAAAGTAATTTATTCTTTTGTATAATTGCTGGCGTTGTGCTCGTTAATTTACTGACAAGTTCTATTCTTTTTATAATTATATATCATTAAAATCGTACAAAAAGTAGATAAATATCGCTATAACAATATCTGAACTTCACGCCTGTTAATTTAATGTCAATAGAAATATAACGCGATATGTGTGGTCTATTAACGTGGCTACTCGAGGCGAGGCGAGGATAATGTCAGTACTGTGACGTCTCCACCGGGAACATTCACAGCAGTAAATAGAATGTGACGAATGTCGCCAGATCTCCAGTTAACGGTATAAATATAAATCGTAGCAATATTCTTCTTTTTTCTTATTATTAGTGAATGGTTGATTCAAATCCCATCGGATGGTACGTGGTGATATTGTAAATTCACTGAGTAAAAGCCTATTCATTTTTGAGTTAATTGTATCCACATTCTGGTCAGTAGGTATTAAAACAGAACATATAGTAGCATGAAGGATAAAAATATAAATAGCTTTAGAATTCATTGATAGTGGAAAATGTTTATTTAATTTATGATCTACTTACAAGAAAACCTGTATTTGGGATACGTCAATAATAAAAATTATATATATATTTTTATTATTGAAACAATATTTCGTAATATGCCATTTCTTTTAATTTTGGAGAATTATTTATATGACACAAACTGATCATGGAGGTCTGGGGGTGCCATCACACAACTAATATTGTTGGAAGACAAGGACAAGAAGACAAGGGACCAACCTCGCAACGTTACTGTCAACCAAATGATTTGGATTCACTTCCACTAACAGCCCACATCACCGCAAGGGGAATTGGCACGTTAGATGTTCTTATGCTACCTAAAGACATCTGACATGGTTTTATGATTGCTATCAATCGATAAGTTAAGTTTTTTTCCATATTGGGGCGGCTTAGAATACTCCCCACCAATCCCATGCTGGCAGAACGCTATCGTAAGAGACGACAGAAGCCAGCCTGCTTGGTGATAGGGTTTCGCGTAAGGATTATATCATCAATACTATTATTAAGTCATTAATATTATTATTGGTATTATTATCTTTCCGTAAAGCCTGCCTGGCTAGCTACCACCCTCCTGCTTGAGTCAGCCGTCAAACGACTCGTCGTGTTCCGGCTGGGAGCTTGAGGGCCAATACCTTCTTTTTAACCTTCTTCTCATTTCCTGGCCGACAACGCATCAGTAATACCTTTGGTCTTGTTGGTGTCCATGGGCGATGGTGACCACTTACCATCAGGTGGCTCGGCTGCTCGTTTTTCGGCTATTAACATAAAAAAAAGTTAATATTTTTTTGGTTTATAAGTAGCGTCGTCCTTCGTGGAGTGAGAATACACCGTGCTGAACATTGGCACTGCGGGTTTAGCAACATATCCCCTTTAGTCTTTGGGCTTTATACCAAACAGTTTCATCCTGTCGGTACTGGTACACGATGAAAGGGTTCTTCACCTGCCTGGCTCTCGACCAACTTTTATAATCAACCACGAAATGTTTGAAGTGTTTCGGTTGTAGTGTGCGAGAGCCAGCGACGAGCAAGTTACCCGCTTCCTTCTTGATCATCAACGTATCCGTGATGCCTTTGGTGTTACGAATCACGTGGTCAGTCTACTCGTCGATCGGATGTTTACAAAAGTAATAGCTACCAGCGATTATCCACTCAACTATTGCGAAGGACGGAGTTTAAGTCGCTTATCAATCGATCTACACGAACCATCGGACTATTAGCGTTTCGATACAAATCTTCAGAGTTTAAGCGTTCCACGCGACATGCTCTATTTGGGTATACTATATTTTGGTTTATATTATCGTTATCTATAGGGTCTGGAAATTCGTAAACTATAATCGAGTTGCAGTTACTAAACTAAGTAAAGGAACAGCTTCTACACCTGTAACTACATTCCATGTGTGTTACAAGGCATCAAATTATTCGATTATATTATTATTGATCAATATTTCAAATCTAATGTTATGCCAAATACCGTCTAATGAACAGGATTTGCGTAAGTTAACGACCACGGCCAAACATCCTGAAGTGAATCGTTGCCCGCTCTTGTGTTTAATGAATCACGCACGAACGGAACCATAAAGGTCGTTCTACTAGAACGCGATTACGTGAACAGAATAGACGATCCATGCTAGGAATTGTCTCTGAACAGTGTCACTCGTGCAAACTTAAGCGATGTTAGCTTCAATTATTTTATTTCAGTAATGAGTTTTGATTGAGTTTCATATCGAAGTTTCGTGTCGAGAAGTAAGTATTGAGTTAATAGGATTAAGGAAACAAAACGTTGTAACATTCTCATTCGACAATGTTTTAACTCATTCCCATTAAGACCATGTTCGTTGAACTGTAAAGTCAGGGTATGCAATACTATTTCTAGCATAGCCATGACCACGATGCATGCAACGAGTTCAAAGTGTAGATGTACCATGGGCATATTGCATAAGGCATATGGGCAAATTTTGAAATTTACTGTGTGTATTATTTGAAAAAATTCAAGAGATTCTTTTTAAAACAACATTTTTTTATACCGTTTTATGCGTGTGTGTATTATTACAAAAAGCAATAGATTCTTACAAGGCACATACCGTTTATGAAGGTATTAGTTACATACATTCTAGCAAACTACCCTCGCTTCGCTTCAGAAAAACTGCCTTACGCTTACAAATAGCATCTGCATTGTTTTAGGCGTGGGTTTTTCACGTTCTGTGAATTAGAAATTCATATTTTTTTATTTATATACGGATTGAAATGAAGCGAACTTTAAATATTAAGTGATGCTTATTGTAGTACATTAGTGAAAACCGTAACGAAATGGGATGAGCTGTTTCTCAGATTAGCGCGAACAAACGCACAGACAAACAGACAAATATTCTAATAACTATCAATCTAGTCTAATCTAATCTAATAACTATCTATAGAATACCCTAATAGTAGTTTTTCTCATATATCCTTAATATAGAGAAAGCGATCAGTTACAATTTTATTATAGTACTAGCTGTGCCCGTGACTTCCTCCGCGTGGAATTTAACGAAAAAGTTATTTAGTAAAAATAAAAGTAGCCTAAGTTACTGCTTATTACATCAGCTACCTACCAGTGAAAGTCCCGTCAAAATAGGTCCAGCCGTTTCAGAGATTAGCCGTAACAAACTGCCAGACTTATTTTTTAGTATAGATGTACGATTTAGATTATAGTATAGATAGTGGGTATTTGGAAGTTTTGATATGATTTATCATTTTATATGACTAATATATTTCAGAGATGTAATGGAGCTCCGTAACCGTAACCAAAACTATCAGATATCCGAAATAAAAGTATATCCGAAACCGTAACCGAATTCGATAAAAAAGTTTCGGATAATTTCGGATAGCGGCAGAGTCTAAATAAAGCACGTTATGACAGATTTACGCCGACCGACCCGATACATTAGCCGCGTCGTTCTAATTTTACACAGTTTTTATTATTTAATTTGGTTTTTTCTGTGATTGTAATACCACATAATACCTAAAAACAAAGTAAAACTGTAAATATATTATTATTTGTTTCAAGTCGTGAATCATCTAATATTCGTAATCGAAATTATCCGAAACAATCGAATAATCCGAAATGATTTCATATCCGTAACCGTAACCGAAACCGGAAATATATTATTCATATATCCGTATCCACATCCGGATCCGAAATGTCATATCCATAACATCCCTAATATATTTATCACGCAAAGGTAACAGTAATTGCGTCATTGCAAAATCGTATAAATATATTTGGGTGACGCTTCAGCAATATTGATGTAATTCGCGGTTGTTAGTTTAGATATAAATCCGTCTAAAATGTTGTGTTTAGCATGAAACTGGTTGATTACTTCACGCGCCCGGTGCTTTGAACGTTATCATTGGTGTGCAGAAGGCGTCACTTGATTTTAGAGTTCCGCGAGAGTAACGTGCGATGAAGAACCGGAAAACTTATAATTATCATCTGTGATTAAGTATCTTTATATGGCATTCCACATGTGTAATGTCTCATTGCTGTCAGATGTATTGTTAGTTATTACAAAGAAGAACAAAGTTACTCAGTAGATAGACTAATTTGTAATGCACGCGGTGATTCTTAGCAGTATCGCTGACAGGATTTGTCTTATATTTTTGGCTTAATCTCTTAACATCCCCACATGTGTACACTCGTATCAGATTTTAATAAACCAAACTACAATCTTACTCGTATCTTTATTATCGTCCACCCTTTATTCATATCTATTTAACTTAAACACTTCATGCATATAACGGAATTGTATTAATATTATGTCCATGACGACTCCATAGCCCAGTTGGTAGTGATCCTGGCTGCCGAGGGAAGAATCCCGTGTTAGATTCCCGGCCGGGGCAGACATTTATGTGACAGATCAATGTTTGTTCTCGGATCATAGGTGTTTGTAATGTCATATTTGTGTACGTCCATGCCACCCGCAACACAGGGAATCCTAGTGCAGGGGTGTAAGTGTGTAAACGTTTATTTATTTATTTATATACTGTATACCTTAAATGTAGTATGAGTTTTATTCATCCATAGCACGAGCGACTTCGTTAATCCAAATTACCCATTGTGTGACCGCAATGGGCCGCGATGAAATCATGACTGGCATTAATCCGTTAATTGTTTGTAATGTCGACGAAATAATTCAAGACTACTATTTTTTGGAAAAAAAAATAAGCGCGTCTAACATGTGTATTATATTAAAGTTTTTAAGGAAAGAAGTTATAGTACAGCATATTTGTGACTAGCTCAGTCGCTCTTTGATCCTGTAATTTCTGACTTGTTGAAGAATTAACAGTTTTAATAGAAAATAATAGTTTTCTACCAAGTCTATTTTATTTATTTACTTTTGTTCTCTGTAAAAACACTAAAAAATTCACTTAAAACCAAAGAAACCAAAGGAAACTAAAAAATACCCTCGATTTTTAATTAAGGTAAAAGGATCATATTTACTCGTAGTACACATAAACAATATTATGTAGCTTTAAGAGAAACTACCAAAATACTGTAACAGAACGCTAGGTATAAATACTAATATAACTTTTTTGTTCTATAAGCTTCCCAAAAATGTACCCATACCTACCTACAGAAAATGTTCATTATTAACAGGTAATTAGATTCCTAACAATTCTCTCCTTTTTCTGACAGCGCGCACGTGTACGGATTATTTGTTTCTTTAGGGACGTTTTGTCCTTCAGAAGAAGATATTTAATGTAGAAATACTTCTATATCTACCAGGGCTACGACGCTGAGAATACATGATTTTTTGTTGATTTCATTGGTACGCGTGGTTTGCGGACTCAGCGCGTTTACAATCTTATCTTCTTACGTCCATATGTCTACACAAGCACTAAGAAGAATTGATTCAACCTTAAGATTGAAATTTTATCGTTTCATGATCAATGCTGCAATGGAAAACACTTTTTTCACCCCAATAAACTGTATTGGTGAGGGCGATGTATACAATTTTACAATTTACTTACCCTACACACGCTGCTCGTAGATCTCTTATACTTCTTGGAATGAGTCTCACCTTGCCCAATTATTATCTTAGTCGTCTCATGATCGACTGTAAAACAAAGTTCTTACGGCGGTAATACTACTTGTAACAAAGTTGTTGTCATCACCGATAATAGAACTTCACTCACTTTTACTTAGACTTCAGGTTTAAAAGTTACTAATTTTTTATACGAAATGTTATATAATTCTCTTTCTAGGCAATAAAAATAGTATCTCCACAGAGATCGTCGAGTCCAAACCAACCTCCTCTGTTCGTGGTGAAAACTGGACAAGGTAATTGTTGAAATACGAGGATGGTAAATTGGCTTGGGCGAACGATGAAAGAAGCACCATTTTTCCCAAAATTATTATATCCAATAAAAAGATTTCTCACCGTTCTGCAGTTTTAGCATTTGTGTTATGTTTTTGCGATAGACGAATATTTTCGCATCACATTGATTGTTATTGTTTGGCAACGCTCGCCGGTTATTGGATGTCGTGTTTCGTGCTTATTGCTTGCCTAATCATAACGCTCCGCTCGTACTCTAAACACGAGGCTTCTGCATTCTGTATCCGAGCAATGATAAATCAGAACTTTGAAACGAACTAGTTGCCAGATGGATGATGGCCGACTGAGGCATTGGTTAGTACGTCTACGTTGTCATTGAATTTTTGCAAGTTACGTATGTTTCTATTAACAAATATAAAGACTGCCAAAACACGAACACCAATAGGAAATAAATTAATAACACAATCGAATTGTAGAATAATGTTAATAAACACATTTCATCTGTTATTGACCTGTATCTATGTCAAATAAACAAATGATGGGAGGGTAGTCAAGATTTTTTACGCCAGTTATCATATTAATGCGCTGTCACGTCGTGTAAGGTTAGGAAGCCCTCAGTTGATTTATGAGGGGAACACTCGACGCTTATTGGTTGACGTGCTTGACCCTTTTTGATCCAGATCTGACTTTACACAAGTTAACGTGATTGCCAACATCACCCATAATGATAATAATAATTTTACTCTTGGGCTCGGATTTCCTCTAACACTGTGAGGAGTAAAGACAGACCACTGTCCAACACATTGGCCAGTTTCAGATTGCTGGACTTTCACACCATCGGGAACTTTAAAGAGCACTATCAGTTAAGTGGACTATCTCACGATTTTTTCACCGATGTAAATGATACTAAATTTCTAAGTCGTCTATAACTTTGAAAAATTAGAGGTACATGCAGGATTCGAACTGGGTCATCTGTTCGGGAGACTAGACATTCGAGGCAATGAACAGTCACCACTTATAACAAAATTCCAATAACGTATATTTTCTTGGCCAGTGATCTTTCAGTACCTATTTCAGATGGCTTGTTAATTAATCGAACCCATTCTCGTTTTCCTTGGAGAAAAATAATCCTTATATCATTATCCGTATAACAGAAGGTAATTTGTATGTTTTTTAATATTTTATTTATTTATCTAAATTATAGAGTGGATTAGAGTGTCGGTAGTGAGTGATGGTCGTCTAATGGAGTCAATGACCAGACGTGACATTAGACAGTAGTAAAGCGCCTGAAGCGAAGTGAAGGAAAACCTACGCTTTACATTTAGGAATACGTTTTTCTATCTCTGTGAATTAAAAACATATTAATTGATTAAAATCGCTGCAGCCAGCTGGTCAAAATTTTATTTACTGCTCTCTTAATAGGATGTGCATATTAACTTCTTTTTCTTATCCGATCCATTTCACGGGATACAAAGTATCCTAGATTATGACCCATAATTTAAACTACTTAAATGCTAAGTATCATCCAAATCTGTTCAGTGGTTGTAGTGTGATACGTCTGGGATTTGTCTGACCAAGACACGGGTAGACAAAACTTCAAAAAAAATTTGTTAAAATTGCCAAAAATATTGTAAGGACAGATCAGACTCCGGTACAGTTTAATTATTAATATAGATTTTTATGTCGAATGATAATTAACATTTGTGTAGTGTTTGGTCAGGGCCAGCTAATAAAATAATCAAGGGGCACTATCAATTCCGATGTGATTTACTATTAATAAAATTTGGAAGTACTCTTAAACTATTTTATCAAAATGAAGTAAATATAAGTCAGAAATAGTCAGTCAGTCAGAAGTGAGGTATAGTGCACTTTTTATTTGAATAAGTGTTGTCCGAATGACTACAGTACGTAGTACGAACAAACCATACCGAATTTGTCCGTATTGGGGCGGCCTAGAATACTACCCCAATTCGATGCTGACAGAACAATGTGTCGTAAGAGGCTACAGAAGCTAGCCTGTTTGGTGGTAGGGCTTCGCGTGAGTATTGTATTATTAGTATTATTATTAGGTCATTAATATTTTTTTTTTATAAATAAACGATTACACACTCACACCCCGCACTAGGATTACCTGTGTTGTGGGTGGCATGGACATACACAATTATCACATCACAAACACCCATGACCCGAGAACAAACATTTATCTGTCACATAAATATCTGCCCCGGCCGGGAATCGAACCCGGGACCCCACGCTCGGCAGGCAGCGTCATTAACAACTGGGCTACGGGGTTGTCAATATTTACTGATATTATTGTTATTACGGATATTATTATCTTTCCGTGATGCCTGCTTGGCTATCTACCACTCTTCTGATTAAGTCAGCCCCCAACCGACTCGTCGTGTTCCGGCTGGGGGCTTAAGAGCCAGTACGTTCTTTCTTTCTTTCTTCTCATTTCCTGGCCGAACGCATCAGTGATACCTTTCGTCTTGCTGATATACATGGCGACGGTGACCACTTACCATTAGGTGTCTCGTCTGTTCGTTTGTCAGCTATTTACATTAACAAAAAGACCGCAGTCTTTACAGAGACATTCCTTTACATAGAAAAAATTATATAGCATTCGTAAAGAGATAACACTTAAAATAAACGATATCTTTGTCTTTAAATTATTTGTCCTCTGGGACGTTGGCAGATATTGTCGTCGAGACACTTTAAACAACAAGATAATCTGTATTGGATACTTGGCCTTAAGTGAATTTACAAAATTGCGCTTCTTTAGAAATGGCAATGTTCTGTTTGATCTCACTGAAAATTAAAGCCGTGTTTTTTCGTGTTTAGAACATTACAATTCATTCAATTAATTGAATATCTTCGTATTTGGATAGTGTCACATATTGCCATCTCACGAAATTTCGAGGTACCAGTAGGTTTATTATCCATTGGCAGTAATGAAAATACCAGAAAAGTTTACGAGATAGTTGTATATGACAGAGAAGCACGCTAGTATTATAGTAATTATAAAATAATATCTGTTAATATAAAATCGCGTTTTTAAGCAAACACAATTATGTAGGTGAAAGTAGAATCAAAACCTAATCTAAATTCAAAAATTAAATCTATCTAAATTCTAATCTAAATTGGTAAAATTCGTTGGAACTGGAATTACCCGAAATATTATAATATGTATTATTATTCTAGCGGCCCCCTCTGTCGATTATTTATACATGATTATTCAAAATTTTATATTATTTTGTCTTCGTTAGAAACCGTTAGGTTTATTGATACTGTTAAGAAGATTCTCGAAGTCGGCAGGCTTACGAAGTTTCTAGAAGGGTGGCCGACCGTTACGGTGAAAAACAATGGAGGCAATAAAAGAGAAACCCAGGTAGTAATAAAAACTAGCTGGGTCACTTCAGGCCAATCTGGCCCGTATGCCTCAGGCAAAAGGGTCGAGATTAGCGTACACGAGGGCCGATATGAGGGTGTTTACCTGACCCCCTATTGTTATGACGATTTCCGGGAATTATTGTTGTTGTTGTTTACTTCAACGAAGGGCGTGGAAAAATATGGAAGCCCGGAAATCGGTATAAATAGCGGGCATGGTCGCCCACGGGGCATTCGGTTTTCGAATACGAAGCGAAGAGTTCTCTCCCTACGAAGCGAATACCGGCGATCTACGAGTGTAACTGTCATTGTGAAGTGCGTGTGAAGTAAAATAAAGTCTCTGCGGAACTATTGTGGCATTTTTACGAGCCTACGGATCCTGACACGTAACAATACTTTATATAGCTTATCATCTCGCAATCACGTTTTCCCACGACCAATTTTCATTAAGATCGGCTAAGCCGTTATCTCGAGACATACAGAGAAGCTCAACAGATTTATATAGTACTACAGATATACAAGGGGAATATATCAAAAAAGTCACATTTTATAGAAAGGTTACACGTAACTTACTTCACCGAGCTAACTTGTGTAGCAGCTTAGTCTCACTGCGAACCATAATAAAATGCTTATGATCATAGGTGTAAAAATAAATAAATAATCAAAGTAACCGGAAAAATGCGCAATTTAGCGAAGCAAGCGGGTAACACCTAGTATGGCAGTAAAATTAAATGTACAGACAGAACCTGCAGTTTTATCTACATAGTAGTATAGATAGTATAGCTTATCATTTGCGCAATCACATGTTCATGATATTCCTGTGTATTAATTTTCATTTCGACATTTTTGAGTTACAGAAGCACAAAGTTATAGACAGATCAAAATTTAGAAAACGATAGGAATTATTAGGTCAACGAATAATAGCACGAATATTTAATACATTATATGACAATACAATTAAATGTATGAACAGAACATAGTAATTTATATACATAGTTTAAATATATGTACAAAAGTTGATCCATTCCACTGGCGCATGACGTAAACTTTTATTAAAATACATTAAATAATATCTTATTCATTAATCGAATTTCATAAAGTAGAAGCTCACGTATGACGTGAGGTTACATATTTTTCTGGAGATACGTATTATTAACATACCGTTATTTGGAGCGTGCCCCGCGGCGATACATTCGGTATTATTGCATATGTCGCCGGCCCCCGTGAATCTTTAATCCACATCAGCCAACTGTCCCGAGCTCGTTTAGCACAATTGACCTCTAGTTGCTATCAAACGTGATTACGGGATCATAATTTTGTTTCGCTAAGTATACAAGATTACGCCAGTAGCAGGTGTGATGGATCCTGTTGAATAACGGACGGACGAGGTAATGGTACCAGGTGCCGTGCGATCTCCGTCGTTGGGTTCATTCTCTCAGTTGAGTTCCGACGTTACGCGTTCTTATAATTAGGTTCTTTACCTGATGGAGAATCTGTTGAAAATAGGATTCTCGTTTCTTTTTTTGTGAGAAACGTATTCAGAAGCCTTTGTTGTTATTGAAATGGCGGGTGGCCTGTCTGTTTGTTTGTCGTTTGTTGACTTAAGAATGGCAAAAAATTTGAGGTTAGGATGAGTAGCTGCAAAGTGTAATAAATGCTGACCATACTGGCAGACATTCTATACTGGCAGTATCTTATATATTGACAGCATGTTTTGATTGCTTTGATTGAATTAAATTTTTCACAAACTATAGTATAAATGAAGTGTTTTAAGGTACAAAAAAGTCAGTTAAACGTGGTCTTGATATAAATCTTCAGTGTTATTTAAAGCTCGACTTTAGGATATTAAACAGGCTTCTACTTTATATCCCGGAAATGGAAATGGACTCAGCGAGATATCATGCAATCTAAGATTACCTCAATTTCTAAAATTAATTAATTGAAAATAAAAATACGATCGGTATGTTCACAAAATGCAAGACAATTTATAATTTTTCCTATTTACCCCATACATGTATGTATGTTTGTTCCTGAATATGTTATAATATAATATTCGTATCTGTTACACAAAAATTATGCAGTACTTTTAGAGACTTAAAGGTCTAGTGACAGTGTGCTTCATTTAGGGGACGTGGATTAGTGACACATTAATGAAAGAGTTACATTTAACTCGCAAGGTGTAGTGTAGCAATAGAACTGACTGACTTTAAGTGATAATGTGATCCTTTTCTAGTTTGCATACAAATGTTCGTTCATAGAAATGACACTAATAGGTTGATTGTTTGTTTCCTGTACGAGATGCCCAGGTTTAAATCCTTCAGGCATCGGTAATTCTGAAAATTAGTGCCTGTTATAAATTAATTATCATTTGCTTGACGAAAAATGTCGCAAGGAATCTTTAATTCTAGAGAGTTCATTTAAAGGTAAATCAGCATGAGAGAAGAAACCGGGGTTAGATTCCGGAATGGACGTTTACGGCAAAAATATATGTTTGTTTGCAAATCTCGGTTGCTTGTGATTTTATTTCGATGTTCCGTGAGATGTGGTTCTTAAATGTGACAGTTTATTATGGGCGACAATCAAATGTGTGCGGGAGAAAAAAGACATTTACCGAAACTAAGAAACTAACTAAGTGACATTATTGTGGAGACGAACGGATATTTTTGCTGTGTTTGAAGTAAACCGTCACATTTGAGTCTGCGTGTATATCAAACATCAAAGCTGGTCATAATTCTCACTGAACGACCGTAAAGCTTGGTGATACGAATTATTTTTCTTTCGTTTATTATAATTATTGTTAGGAATGACGTATTCGACGTTTTGAGTTTATGTAAATTTTATTATACAAGTCGTTTCCTATTAAATTTATTTATAGCCCTATTTAACATGAATATTGTAATAAAATAATACAAGTTGTCATAACTATTATTTGTCGTTAAATAAAATTAAGTCAATAATTCAAATATATTTACAAGTTTAGTTTTCTGGATTTGGAATAGATGACTCAATTTTTCATCTATTATCATACTAACGTACACGCAGTCAAATCATAAAGTTTGCTACAAGTCACCCGAAGTTGGATTCATTCAATTAAGTCTAAAATTATGTCAATCATAATTGCTCATTGTTGGACTCGGAGTTTAGAATGAAGAGGGTTGTATTCCATTTTCAATACTGTGGTACGTTATCCAGCCACAAGTTCAAACTTCAGTTCAAATCGGCAAATTCAGTACGCGTTCACCGCTCGTAAGGGGTGGTCGTATCGTTGTTACTCTCCCTGAAAAGTTCACGTTTCCGTCGTAGATTTTGTTCGGTCGTGTCAATTGCTTGTTATTGTAATTACTTCGAAGTAAAACATGTTTTTCTAATAGTCGTTAATGACGTTTGGTTAAGATGGATCTCGAGGGCAAGGAGGAGAGCATTGAAGGTACTTAGATTTGGTTTTCATTGCCATAACTTTTGTTACAATTTTATTTGCTGTTTATTTAAATTGCATATATTTCTTTGAAACCATCGCTTACAATATAATAATAAGAAAAAAAACCGTTCAAATTCTGGCATATATTATGTGCGTAGGTGCGTAATCACCGACCAATTAAATATTTCAATTTCCATATTCAACGAATTCTATTCAATTATAAATTTTAATTAGCCTCGATATTTATAAAATCGCCGCATGTGTTATGTAGTTCTACAAAATATTATGAGGTTTGTTTATTATCGCGTTCAACGTGTATTGTTGAAGTACATACATAAGCGTAATGTGTTTTTATTGTTCATTAAAGTTAAAGAAAATATGAAAAAGGTAACATTGTCTTACTAATATATTAGTATCATTGTATTATTAGTATCATTTTGTCGAAGGTACTGCTACAGCATCCTCATTTCACATAGTTCGCCAGATTAAATGAAGACAATTCTACAGACAGGTCCATACTTTTATCACATGCATTCGAATTCTAACTCTAATAGTTATTAGTATGTGCTGCCCTCTACTGCTGACAGGTTTCTATCAATGTATTTTATTACGATTTTTATGAATGTAAATACATACATTGTAAAAATAATTAATATTAAATAAATAATTAATATTACAGTTTTAAAAGAAAACAAATACGCATATCTTTTCTTGTATGATAAATTTAAATATAAGATTTTCATACAAGCATTTTTTCATTTATTTCATTTAACTTGAAGTTTGTTAATAAATTTTAAAATTGTGCGAAGGAAAAGGTAAATTGTTCCAACATTATTTTGCCGAAAACTTGAAACTCTCAGAACATCCAGAGCACAAACTAATCCGGGATAGTATATCCGTAGCGTTGGAGTGTAGATATCTTTGGCCCATTTAAATTTCTTGTAGACACAAATCGTTAGCATCATCATTAGCACACATTTATTAGCACTCTGAAATAAATTATATTTTTGACTCGTTTGAATGGACATTTACTGCGCTCTAGTAGGTAAGTCCAATGAAAATATTAGTATAATTTAATATTGATAATATTGTTCAGCCGATACCCGCGACTTCGTCTACGTTGCTTAATGTATTGACAATATGTTATGTGCAGAGCAAAAAACATAATAAATACACATCACTGAGCACGTAGAGCTTACAAAAGTCGTTCTTTCTTAAAACTTTATATTAAATTAAGATATTAAAATATTTATTATTACATAAGGGCCAAGTGTCTAAGAAATAAAACATAGAAAACTGAATTGAAATCTATTTAGTAGTTCTAGCATTTTATTTACGTAGTCACTTATGAGTAAGTAATTACTGTAATAGAACTAAATGAAATTAACTATAAAGCACGGGCTAAGTTTCAGAATGTCAAAACGGTTCCCTAATTTGTGAAGTTTGTGAAGTGTATAAGAGCAGTAATTCTAATTCTTAAATTTCTAGTGACTCTTTAATGTTTCAGTTGATTTCCTACATCTAAATAGCCGATTGAAAGCAATGTTTTCTAATATATTTGATAATCATTACATGAAAAAGGTTTATTGAAGATTTTTAATTTACGATTTTTCCCTTTTGCAAATGGCTTTAGAAGTGGTTTCAAGTAGAGATGTTATGGATATGACATTTCGTATCCGGATATGGATACGGATATATGATTAATATTTTACCGATTTCGGTTACGGTTACGGATACGAAATCATTTAGGATTAACCGATTGTTTCGAATAATGTCTGTTACGGATATTAGATGATTTACGACTTGGAAAAAATCTATAATGTATTTACAAGTTAAAGATTTGACTTTATTTCTAGTTATTATGTAATATTATAAAAACAATGGAGTTAAAAATTAAATAATAAAAACTGAGTAAAATGAGAACGACGCAGCTAGTGTATCGGCTCGGACGGCGAAAATCTGTCACAAATTATTTTATTTGGACTCTGCCGCTATCCGAAATGATCTGTAACTTTTTTAATGCATTCGGTTACGGTTACGGATATATTTTTGTTTAGGATATCCGATAATTTCGGTTACGGTTACGTTACATCTCTACATCCAAGCATCTGAAAACATTATTTTACACAGAGTATTAAAAATGTTGTAACGACTTAGGATTCCAGGTAGCTAGTACCTATTACATCCAAGAATATAATATCATCATTGCATGCAAGGACAACAACAATACTGGCTCAGAGACAGTTGACTAACTCGGCTGAACTCAAAAGATTTTATTATTAGCAATTTGTTCCTAATATATGTATATTGCGTATTAACTACGGTTTTTAAATAATAATTTATTCTTCAAGCCTTTTGAATTATATCGACATTCCACTTTTTCATCATCATATTTATATTTTAAATTGGCTACTTCATATTTAAAGTGGACAGACAGGTTGGTCCAGCTTTTGTATAATTATGAAATAAATGTGTTATTAACAGAATATATTTTACACTGCTATTAAGCCGTCCGTTATTCAAAAGGACGCACAAGCAGGGAGGTTGACTTTGAGTTAAGAATAAATGAAGTCCATTGCATCTGTTATGTATACTAATAACAAAATTCTAACTGATCGCTTCCTGTACATGAAAGATATATGAGAAAAACCATTATTACCGGCCTTTATTAACGCAATAGAACACAAAACAATAGTTGTTAGAATTTTTGTCTGTTTGTCTGTGCGTTCGTTCCCGCTAATCTCAGAAACGGCTTACCCGATTTCGTTCTGGTTTTCACTGATGTATCGCAGGCAGCGTCACTTAATACTTAAAGTTTCTTCAGTGCAATCCGTCTATAAATAAAAAAGTTATAAATTAATTTAAAATAATGTGGGGCGTAGTTTTTCTGAAGAGACGCGAGGGCAGTTTGCTTGTTCGTATATAAATACATATTTCCAAATCCAGTATTAATATACAAAAGATAATCTCAAGCTTAATCGATTCACGTGTTACATTGACTCTTGACTTTGACATTGCAATTGTTTTCAAGGTGAAAATAGTTAATGAATGAATTACTTTGGCACTGTATCAAGATGACTTACCGGAATATAAAAAGTAATAGAATCTTATTAAAGGGGATTAAGGTTTAAGTTTCGAGAATACGACGATTTGTCCAATGTTTAAAATCTAATTCCGCGGCCTTTTTGGTGTTTTCATCCGGGAATAGAAGTCAAATTAGTTCAATTTTATCTGCCTTTTATGAAATTTAATCCTTTAATAACGTTATCTTTACTTGGTTACCGATAAAGAGACCTAAACTTCGTTTTTTCGGAATTTGGATGTGAAAATACTTTAACAACTATTTTCATTCACAAATACACTACACACTGATCCAATCCAGTTCCCTGCTATGTGGAAGCCGTTTTGTTTTTTTTGTTGAGAGAATATCTCAACTACGTGTGTACGAAAAATCGTATGTTAATCGCGTTGTTGTGTATCAACCATTTGTTAGATAATCACTTAGAATATCGCTAGTCCATGGCCGGACACACTGTACGTCAATAGGATTTTGCCTGTGAGAGAATGAGATAGAGTACAAATATGGTGTTCTGTTATCTTTGTCTCCTCTTCGTTCGTAGCTTCTCTACATCTGAAAACCAAACATTGTATACATGTATGCTTGTATGTGGCTATGCATTGTCGAGCCGAACTAAGAAAAAGGCATTGTTTAGTGAGTATAATGTAATATTTGACGACCCTATCGTCCAGTTGGTCCAGTGACCCTGCCTAATGAGCGAGGGGTCCCGGGTTCAATTCCTGGCCGGGGCAGACAAATAAATGTGACAGATAAATGTTTGTTCTCGGGTCATAGGTGTTCGTGATGTCATATTGTGCATGTAGATATATATATATATATATATATGAAAAAAGGGCGTGGTGTTTTGTTTACGTGTTTCGTTTTTATGAATTTTACCTTTACACAGTATTCATCTCATTCTCTTGACATTTAGTTTTATATTATGTTGGATACTTTTTGCTTTTTTCCCGGTATTTTCCAAAGCAAATCAAGTACAGTTAAAAAGTAGTTCAAAAATAAGTATGCAACATAAGAGAAAATCTTTATTTCTTAATAAACATTATACCTTAAAATATGCATCATTAGCTGAAGTTTCTTTTTTGTTCTGTTCGAGTTACCAATGAAAAATGCAGCTGCGCCATTGCGCCAATAGGACACGCTGAAAACCTGCGGTGAGAGCCGGTGTCTCTAATGCTTATTGTGTTCCTTATTCGTATTTAATATATGTACAAATTTTTCGTTTCTTTATAACGTTGTTGTAGAAATTAGTGTTTGGTGTTAATGGTTGAAACAATTTGTTAACCTTAAATAAAATGACGCGATGGATATAAACATTAATATTTAATAATGACTAGATTCTAGATATTAATATTCGATTAATTTTATTTTTACAATATTTGACGTCATTTTGTGTTTTATCTGCAATATATAAACGTTTGGGATAATGGATTCTTTGGACGGATTTTAATCTCAATGTTTATTATTGAAAACGGATGGAAGGATTGTAGGCGTTTAGCCACTTAGAAGTATATTACCGTATCGCGTTCTCATTTGTAATGGACAGATTTTAACCGCAGTCTTTAGATAAAACCTGAGGCGGTGCTTATAAACAGTGTCACATTTTAATAATAACTGACTGTATGTAGTAAGTGAGTTCGATATAACGATGATAGATTGGTAGAGTAGAGTATTCATTGGATACAAATTATAGATAACTCGTTATATTTGGAGTTTATACTGTACAATGTAAATATGTCGGGGATAGGCGACCAATATACATATATCGATAGAATAGAGATTTAAAAAGCTGAATTAAATATTGAAAGCGTGATATTATTAGATACAATACTTCAATGTTGGTATCGTTGGAAATTCTGTATTTATTTTGACATACGTTATTAATGTTATATTTTGACTTTTCATAGCCATATTTCTTTAGGCTTATCGGTTATCTTAATTAATTTTCAATTTAACCTCCATACGTGACACATTTCAAAGTATGAAGTGTTCATTATTTCCCTGATGACATCGTTTGTGGTTATTTAAACTATTTGTGTTAACTTTGCGGTTAACACTCGTAGAGTCTACCACCCTGATGATGCTCTGTTTCGGTGCGAAACACGTGTTATAGAAATATATTAGGTTGGGGAGAAAGTCTTTTCGCTTTTTTTATGAAAATTCAACACATTTTTTAATAAAGTTTTTTTAAATTAAACTAAAGTATATAAGTACCATTTTGTTCGACAACTTTTTGCCATTTTGTGGGTAGGGACTCATGTCCCTATGGGACATGGGATCATTCCCATTGCTATAGAAATTTTGGGGTCTCTGATCAAAAACCTGCGTCAAGTAGTTTTGGCAGTCCTCACGTGATGTTAACCTGACACTGCCTAAAGAATTCTGAAGAGACCGACACAGGTAGAAATCTGAAGGTGCAAGGTCCGGGCTATACGGTGGATGCATCATCATCTCCCAGCCAACGTCTCTAAGTTTTTGCTGAGTCGCCAAAAATGTGTGAGGTCTAGCGTTATCATGATGAAAATTCACACTCCTTCTATTGACTGATTCCGGCCGCTTTCTCTCAACTTCTTGCTTTAGTCTCATCAGTTGTTCGCAGTAGAGTTCAGAATCGATGGTCCTGCCTGGCCGTAACAGCTCATAATGAATGTTGCCCTTCCAATCCCACCATACACACAGCATCACCTTGTTGCGAGTTAACCCGAGTTTGGCCACAGTCTGTGAAGCCTGACCGGCCATTGCCCACGACCTTTTTCGCACGTTCTTGTCCTTTGTGATCCACTTTTTATCACCAGTTATCAGCTTCTTCAAAAATGGTTCGGTTTCATTACGTTGTAATAAAGAATCGCAAATGAGCACACGGTTCATGAGGTTTCTTTCAATGAGTTCGTGTGGTACCCAAATATCGAGCTTTTTTGTGTACCCAGCTTTGCCCAAATGCGTTAAAATTGTTTTGTGATCAATTTTCAGTTCTTCAGCTACGTCGTAACTACTGATATGCCGATCTAGCTCCACTTTTTCAAAAATGACATCCATTTTATCCGTGACAGGGCGACCAGAGCGACGAGCATCTTTGACATTAAAATTTCCGGATTGAAAACGCTTAAACCAATTAAACCTACTCTCACAGACACTGCACTAGGTCCATAAACATCACAAATTTTTTTCGCGGCCTGCGTTGCATTTTTGCCTTTTTTTTAGTAAAATTTTAAAACGTATCGAATTTCTTCATTACACTCACTCAGCTTGGCAGTAAGCAATACAAATGAAAATCACACATTTTCCAAATTTGAATTTGAAATTATCTTTTTTAAAATTTAAACTTTTTAATGATGCCAAAACCGGCCAGATGCAAATGGTATAGTCAAAGAGATTTTATTACAAGTTCATACATACTAAAATGCGAAAATACTCTCCCCAACCTATTATATCATCATACATTGTTTGCGGATTGTTGCAAAGTAAATTAATACTAATTTAATTAAAGGTCAAACAAATTTTTAGTGAAATATATTATTATAAATAGTGAACCCATGAGATCGTAGTAATGATGTTGCCATTTGAGGTGTTAGGGTCATAAGATTTATATGAAACAAATAATTTCTAGGTTGAGTGAATGTTTTAATGAAATAATATTTATTCAAAGTTAGTTTTTACACTTTTCAAAGAAGGAGCGGCTAGCAACTCCCAAGGGGTTTTTATTTGTGGTGTATATATATACATATATGTGGGTAAATGTTAAGAAAGATTCTTAATTATGAATGAATTGGTTTTTTGTTAAAAAATACTGTTATTGAGTGACACACACAGTACATTACACACAACCGTAGAACAACTTTTTTGTTTATGTTAAAAGCCGACAAACGTGCAGACGAACCACCTGATGGTAAGTGGTCACCGTTGCCCAGGGGCTACTGCAAGACCAAGGGTATCACTGATGCGTAGTTAGTCAGGAAATGAGTAGAAGGTAAGATAGAAAGTACTGGTTTTCAAGCCCCCAGCAGAAACGCGAGAAGTCATTTAGCGGCTGACTCAAGCAGGAGGGTGGTGGCTAGTCGGGCAGGCTTTACGGAAAGATAATAATACCAGTAATAATATTAATGACTTAATAATAATACTGATAATATACCTAATCCTTACGCCTAACCCTAGCACCAAGCAGGGTGGCTTCTGTCGCCTCTTACGACACCCTGTTCTGCCAGCATGGGATTGAGGGGAGTTTTCCAGGCCGCCCCAATACGGCCGAAAAACAGCTACAAATAGTTAATATTATAAAACGTAAGTGTCAAGACACAAACGACCGCTTCACACGATGGAAGAGTTAACACACAATTTATATAATACAATATTTTATGGACGCCTTATTGAGACTTGATACTCGTTATGATTCATTGCGGACACATTTCACCAGGATGTATTGAACATCTTTAATGAATTCACGAGTTTGGAAATGAAAATTTCTTCATGCAAATTGATTTGATGGAAAGCGTCCGGATAGTAATATAAATGCGGTCTTTATATAATTTCTCTTAATATTAAACTGCACATGAATTTGAGCCTGGGAGACGCACAATAACTCTGTAATCTCAAAAATTGCACTCAGGGAGTATTCCGCGAAAAGACTGTTAAGTAATGATACATACTCTTAAAATATTTGCTTTACTGTGCAAACAATCATTTTTAAGTCAGTATTTTCCCTATAAAATAAACTTTGAAATATTTATTGAATAATAATAATAATTCTATGTTCGTGTGTATGATTTTTTTTATCTATGTTCAAATATAACTTCATTGTTTATAAACTGATTTTGATGATTATTTTTATTGTATACAAGAGGGCTCGGAGTTGGTTGGTCCCCTTTAAATATGGTGAGGACCTGATGATGGGTTCTGAAGTATAAAAGTGGAACTTTTCAAGGAATAGCAATAATTTAGCTGTGTTTAAAGATATTCAAACAGCAATAACTCTGGAGTTATGCAATTAAGATAATTAGGTATAGAAATCAGGTATATAATATCGAAACCTTAAATTATCGCTAGGTCATGACCGGACACGCTGTATACACTAGCGGCTCGTCCCGACATCGTTTGGGATCAACAATTAATCAATTGTATATTACATTTGATATACATATAGGCTATATGTATCCAGAATAAAGTACCTTTCAAATGGTAAAAGAATTTTCCTAATAATTGCATTGGTATCGGAGATTACTTCCTGCATGTACACAAACTCACAAAATTCGCACTCTCTCTTTATAATTTGAGTATAGATATACAGTTAAAAACAGTATCAATCACGTTTTTCGGCTATCGATATATCTACATGTACTAATACATGTTTACATGACGTTAATCTTGGATTTACCGATAAAAGTTATCAAGCTGTTGTTATGTTTATGATGTACAAGTTCCTTATAATTTTGATGACAATGATTGATGATAAGCCAATGTGATCGAACACTCGGGCCCGTGTATCAGTGCAAATAAGTAAGGAAGGAGATAAGTCGGCGTTTACAAATCTCGGAGTGGAGACTGATATTTTCGTAAATAGTTATGTTGATTTCCGGGTTACATCAGCGATGGCCGACAGCCGTTCCTATGGTGTTGGTAGTGACCATAATAAGCCATCCTAAGTTACAATTCCAGTTTTGATATCTATGTTTAATTGTTATTCACAAGCACACGTCACAGCACATATGCGCAGATGAAACGCGCGCACACATGCACGCAGACAATGTATTTTACAAGGAACAATCTTCAATTGACATAACGTCGTCGAGGTTATGGTTCCTACTAATTAAACAGGCGATGTTGTGAGAACAATAAAATAATTTTGAGTTAAGTTTTTTGCAAATAGCAACTGCTCCATGTCCTCTCTAAGTAATTGCTTTTTGATATGGATCTAATGAAAACGTCAACTGTGTGTCGTTAGCGTCGGAGGTGTGCCGTCCTAAAACATAAACACTAAAACTCAATTTGCGAATTATGTTTTGAGATATACTACATTTGCAAATATCAATAACGTTTATAAATGAAATGTTCTTTGAAAATATTGGTTCATAACAAAAAGTACTAAACAATGTTTCATACGGGACTAGTGGGGTTTTTTTTCCATTCCCAACAGTACTGCAAAGTTTAAATGATTGGACGGTATTTGTTGTATAATTTAATTTCCCAGTCGAATCGTTTCAGGAAATATTTAAAGCGGAACAGATCAATGTACGCTACTTCAAAGAGAAAAGACAAATTCTTGAATTTCAGGGCAAATACAGATAATTCGTTTAAACGTGTACTATAGTGGTCCAAATTCTAAGTAATTTATTATTCAGTCGTAAATTTTTTTCATCGATTGTCAGAGTGACAATTTCGTTTTTAACAATTCTGTGATTTAATACATTGTCAGCTGTCATTTCAATTAGCTTTTCACATTTTGTTGCTTCCACTGTCGGCTTTGATTTCTATACTATAACCTCCCTATAAATAAATATGTCAATTATCATTAACTTACTGCAGCGATGGTTTTTTTTGCTGAGTGTTACAAATTTAAAGTGTAATTTCTTAATTTATACCAGGAACCTTAGACATCTTAAATGAAACTGATGTTGAAAATTGTTTGGTGAGACTGCTCATTTTTTAAACGAATGTACAAAGTAGGTACACTTGTAAGTTTCGCTTTATTGGCATCAAAATAAACCTGCGTAAAATATTTCTAATAAACACATCTTGCTAGTATCTAGTGTTAAATTACAATCATGATATTGCAGTCTGGCAATATGAAGCAGAAAGAAATTAATGAACAAACTTGAATCGTATGCAGCAGGAAGTATGATCCTTGTAGGAAGTATTTCAATGACATAACAAGTACCAATTTGGTTTGGATATTAATAGTACTACATTCTAACAACCACTTTTATGCTGTCGGCATCATCATGGACCCATTCGACATCGAAGATGATAAGACTAGTATTAACCGTCAAATTATGATGGGCGGGATATTAATTTAGATTATATAGTGAATTTTTAAATAAATAAATAAACGTTTACACACTCAGACCCCCGCACTAGGATTCCCTGTGTTGCGGGTGACATGGACATACACAATTATCACATCATAAACACCCACGACCCGAGAACAAACATTTATCTGTCACATAAATATCTGCCCCGACCGGGAATCGAACCCGGGACCTCACGCTCGGCAGGCAGGGTCACTACCAACTGGGCTACGGGGTCGTCAAAGGAGAGATAGGAAAGAATAGGAGATAAACAGATATATCTATGAATCCAGATCATGAATTTGCAATAAGCGTGGCAGAATCTGAAATTAACGTCACAAAGTTACAATTTTTCTAACAATCCCTAAATAGGGACATTCGCGTGTAATACGAATGACAATTCTTCTGTGACCTTTTTTACATTGCGTGTTGCCAATTTTTTTTAGACGCCACAGTTTTGACTGCAACCCGTTTTGTCCAATTTGCACCAACGCATGCTGTTGGCAACACAGCAAAAGTTCCACTGTTGAGCTCGGATCTCTTCTTGCATTGAGAAGGTTAGGGCTTTTGTTCACATGTTGATTGGCAGACTTCATTCACTTTCAAGAATACTGCGGAGGACTCCAGATTCCCCCACATTGTTTTCTTTCTCCAAAGCAACCGGTAATTAACTCCTTCAAGCGCATAATATTGTAAAACTGGAGGTACAATGTAGTAAGATCCGAACTCAGATTCTCCATGCGGAACGTTAAAACCATTTGACTATTACTGCTTTGCTTTTGCAGTTTATTGCTATTATGTTAAATTAAACAGAAAATAGAGCATGGCAAGATAAGCAACGATTTATTTAGTGACTAAATAATGATCATTGAAGAAAGAAGCCGTCGTTATGCCCATAGTAACACTTAATCACGTGGTCCGTTTGCTCGTTTGCCGGCTGTTATGATAAATTATAGCACATTGGGGTACTTTAGAATTTCAGTTTAACAAACGACAGACGACAATTACATATGACTCATGTCCAATTTACGTTAATTTTTTGCGTCAGATTGCTTGACTTGATCACGACTAGTTCGCTGTGGTAGACATCGACCGGCCGTCTTCTATTTTGACATGGACGTTTAAATGTACCTAATGCTTGAACCTGAAATACTAACGATGTGTTTATCTATACATCCAGATCTATCCTAGTAAAATTTTACATACAATAATTCTGTATATGAAGAATATATGAGAAAAATATTCTTAGGGGCCTTTATCAATGCAATAGAACTCAAAACAATAGTTGTTAGAATTTTTGTCTGTTTATCTGTGCGTTTGTGCGCGCTAATCTCAAAAACGGCTTAACCTATCTCGTTATGGTTTTGACTAATGTATTACAGCAAGCATTACTTAATATTTAAGTTCGTCTCATTGCAATCCGTCCATACATCAAAATAATCTATAAATTAATATATTTCTAATTCACAGAACGAGAAAACCCAGCCCTGAAACAATGCAGGTGCTATTTCTAAGCGTAAGGCGTTGTTTTTTCAAGCGGAGCGAGGGCGGTTTGCTAGTATATAAATCTAGTATATAAGTCTGTCATTTTGTTAAGTATGTAAAGTAATTATATTGTATCATTACCAAACAAATCGTTTTTAAAATCCTCGTCTGTTAATTCGTCTTTGTATTTGTCCGGGCTGTCTTCGGCTTCACAAAGCATGCCTCTCCTGGGATTTTAGTTAGCGGTCAAAATGTAAGCAGTTCAAAAGCGGGTCACCCGCTTGGTGTTCAGCCGGTAACGCAAAGATGATGAGTTGGCTCTTACGGACGTCCATGGGCAGCATTGACAACTTACTATCAGATGGTCCATTTGCTCATTCGTTGGCTTTAGACATAAACGCTAAATAGTTTAAATGGTTTATCCAAGTCAGACGTTAGTATCGAATCGTTATATCTACACACTAGTTTCTTCAATCTGCTACATAGCCTTAAAATTTAATCTTTTCGGTTGAGAATTATTTCTCAAATACTTTACATATATCGTATTCGATATTAGTAAAGTCCACAGATTCCATTGGGCCTTTGACAAATGCCAAATATTTCTATTACTAGGCGATAGCATGAAATGTCGGTTGGCGAAGGACCCTGGAAATTGTTTAGGGAAATTTTGTGCGTCTTTGATTTATTTGATGTATTCCGAATAATTTGAATCATTTTGGTTTTGTTTTGTTTTTTGATGCTATGGATTTGAATGTTGCACAAAACTCTAATTTTTCGATTATAAATTATAAACCAGTACAGTACACATAATGATTAGAAGAGGAACTAGAGTTGCCAACATTGCTCAAAGGAATAGCTGACTGAAGAAGCGATGGGAAAACTAGATATGATGAAAAACTGATAGCCATCAGGAAGGAAAAGTTGAGTGAATCTTAAGCGATGACGACAAAGATAAAGAATATGGCGGGTAAATAGATTCAAAAGGCTCAGGGACAGGTCAGTTTTTTCTTAATTAGGAGAGTACTATCTTTGGCACTGAACGCTTATAAAGCCTGATGAATAAATTTTGCCTTTAGGGACGGTTTAACCCAGCTATAGCAGGAGACAAGGTGCGGAATGTTTTATAGTCCAAAGTTTTAATATATTATTACGTGCTACTAAAGTTATTATTGGGGTACTGGATTCAAATGAAATTGTGGGCATCTTTGTTCCACTTTCATACATTTTTATATAGTTTATAATATCTATAAACACAAACTTACACTTACGTATTATATTATGTTTATATTTAATATACATTACACATAACCTTCATATCATAAAACTACAGAAAATTTGGGTACCTTCATTTTTGCATCGAAAAAATACGATTTCTAATGTATATCAATAGTAACTGAAAGGTTACATTAAGTTACTGCACAAATATCTACTCATTTCAGCTGCTTTGAGTTTATATATCGTCTTCGTTCTGAAAACCATTCACATAATGCTTCTTTCAATCTTCTTTAACCCTTTTAATTCGATTCTCCGTCGACAGGTGTAAGGTGACCCTAAGTGGAAGAAAATGTCGCTCTATGACAGAAATACACATTCCATTGTAAGACAAATGTACATTGTATTATATTTAAAGTAAACATTTACTTATTAATGAAAATAATTTAATAAATTTCTGATAATTACAAATAAATAAAAAGTGACCGCAGTGAGTGAAATCACCGCCTTAAGCCAGAGAGTCAGACCGCAGTCTGTCAGACTGACGTTAATCCGTGTGACCTATTCGTAGTCCATCCATGACTAACTACTTGTTGTAACTGTTGTCACTCTCTCCTAATAATGTACATACGAAAACATTGTTTTCAGAAAAGGTAATTTCAGGAAATTGAAATATTTTTACAGTTTCTACCGAACTGAACACTCGGAATGTTTTCGCATGATAATCAAATTCTAAGAATAAGAAGAAATCAAAATGCTTAATAATAAATACAAAAAAAGGCAGTATTTATATTAAGTAAGGTGATTTATAATATTATTCGTGAGTTTCATGTCTGCCGAATCGACGCAGAATAGAAATGTTTTTTGTTTAAGTATTATGTATAAACCCACTCTCGGTTAGTTTCTGGAAATATGATCCTTTTATTCACTTGTACTAATCACACGAAACTATTGTTACTCGTTTTAATCAGTCGTTTTATAAATTTTCACGTTAGCTTCATATACCAAACATTTCTACGTGAATTACTCTCTCTTAATACAAAGCCTGCGTTCAGTGAAAATCTGTGTAGTAGCTTTGATATTGATAGATAAGTTGATAGATTGAGATATGAAAATCTCTAATTGAAATTCAAATTCAAAATCATTTAATCATATAGATATTTAGTAAATACACTTATGAACGTCATTTTTTTGCTTCTACCACTGTTTTGAAAAGGTGCTTTCACAATGAGGAGAAGAAACGGCGAAAGAAACTCCTCAGCACATCTTTTAAACAACATATGGTAATTACAAAAGTTTAAAGTTTAAATCTGTGCGGAACTGGTTTCGATACTAATTTTGTCCAGGCATCCCTGTCATTAATGTACTCATCTATACTATAATATCCCTTGCCTATAAGTTGTGTTTTAATGCGACGCTTAAAAGTTCCAATGGGCAACTCGCGTAACGACTTAGGAATCTTATTGTAAAAACTGTAGTCGTTTTGAGATTATGGCATTCAAACTACACAGTGGCTTTTATACAAGTCAGACGATCGTGTAGCTCAGTTGGTGTAGTAGTTGAATATTTTAATATTCGCAAATGTGTTTTGATAAGCAAGCAATCATATGTATATAGGTGGTAAAGTTATTGAAAGTGAAACTTTATCAAAAATCATATTCAATAAACATTTATAAATATTAAATAATTGCGATCTTCAGGACATGAATATTATGCTTCGTCTTTTTGTTTTCTAAATTGAAACTTCGTTAGACGCGGCATGAGATAACCCATACTCGTATAATTTCCGTTACGTTATGTATACCCGTACATATATGAATATGAATGTGGCTGAGTTGACCTAACTCGAAAATAAAGATGTCCTTAACAGCCTCTCATCGACATAAACGGACTTGTTATGGTGAACTGGGAGAAAATATGGGGACGGGGCCATGCATGGCGTGGGGGAGACGAATGAATATTTTTTGTTCCGAAGTAAATTTTTGAGGGAAGTAAATGTTGTTTTTGCCTTTTTTTTTCTTTGACATATTCGAAATATACAAATAATGATTATTTGTATTATTATTTTTTATTATAATGATATGTATATACATACATATTTATTATGATTTATATTAGGTGTAAAATTATATCATAATTTTTACTTAATACGTATTTTTAGGTGTTGGACTAACTTATAAATATTCTTGTAGATCACGTAAGAACGGTGATAATGGAGGGTGAGTTAAATGCTTCTATCGCTACAGCGTTGAAATATGCATCCAGAAGAACAGATCCATTTCCCGGGTTGAAAAGTATCCTAGACTTTGAACCGTAATATAATTTTCAAATATGCCAAGAATCTATCTAAGTTTGTACATTGATTTTAGTGAGACAGACTACCAGACGGACAGATAAAATTTCAAAACATTTTGTGTAGGATTCTGTATCGACAATAAAATCTATCTACATTAAAATTTTCACAAAATATTTGACGACCAAATTCGGCCCCGTTACATTTTTATTACACGTAATTTTTATTTAATATATCAGAATATTTAGAATTGGCATATCTGCGTTTTTAATATTGGCTATATGACAGCGAGATTTGAATTACATATTTTTTAAATATTACGCTTCAGTCAGCACTTATTAGTCGCTTGGCGTTTTCAGTCACATTCAAACTCAAATTAATTTAAGCATTTAGGTATTTTTAAATACATTTATGCACGTCATTTTTTGCTTCTACTGCAGTTTTGAAAAGGTAATTTAACATTAAAAAGAAGAAATAAGTTAAGCAACTCCTTAGCACATTTTTTAAACAACACATGCCAATTACAACGTATGTTTTAACCTGCGCGGGACTGGTTTCGGCACTATTATTTCCAGACATCTAGTCATTAATATATTAATCTATATCATTACATCCTTTATCTATTAGTTGTTTTTTACATAAAATAAGTTGATGCTTGACATCAATCAATTAAGCTGTGCTTTAACACGTCTCTTAAAAGTTCAAATCACGTATCAACTTTGGAATCTTATTGTAAAAACTAACTCCAAGCCCCATAAAAGAACGCTGCTGAATCTTTTGAAGACGATATGAAGATGAAACAAAATTATGCTTATTTCTTGTTTCACGATTGTGTGTAACACTTTTCTCACACTTGTACATATAAATTTTGTTTCGAATAAATACTAATTTAGCATAAACATATTGACAGGCTACGGTGACTCGGATTATATACAGCAACCACCCATAGACAAACTGATATTTTTGCGTTTGGCTGGGTTTCTCCTGGTTGTACTAATTCTAATTTTACGTACATGGTTTATATGTATATATAGCTAAAATATTCTTATCAGTGAAATTACGCATCAGATGACACACAACTCTTTGTAAAATATTTGATTTTTCAAGCCAATGGCGGATACAAATTGTGCACGTGTACATGGCACGAATCAATTGTTTCCAGTAGCTTAAAACTTAATGTCGATCTGAGATGCTTTTATTAAATCATCTTGATCTGTATTCTGTGATACAAACAAAACAGTGTAACTTGCATCATTATATTTGTATCCAGTATTTTAAGACTAAGTATCTAAGTACACTTCGAACTTTTAACGTTTAAATCTGTAAGTGATCTTGTACTGTCATAGTCAAAAGCCGTATCCGCCAAAGACTACAAAGACTGGAAGTAAACAACTAACGTTTGGATATAAGATAGATGGAATAAGCAATCTCAGCTTTTGAAAACGGCTTTAAGCTTCCAAAGAGCAATTAAATTGCCGAGCGCCGGTGCTGAAATTAGTGTGTGCTACGGCCCCGACAACTTTGTGAATATGGATTTTTTTCCATTTTGCAAGTTTTAAGGCGCTTTATCAACCTTTAAACAATGGCACCAGGTTCCTTTCATTAGGTCGGTAGGCTCTGTTAACCTCGGCAGTACTCGTCCATGGTTCTAATGTTCTTTAACTATCTGATTGGCTTCCAAATTTCTGCAATCAATCGCAAAATGTTTTGACATATTTAAGTGCTGTATTAGAGAACCAGTTAATAAGCGACTTTCCTGTCTCATTTTGTTGTTCAGCACCGTGTCTGAGCCACCGATGGTGTTACGGATATCTTTGAGTTGTGGGGACCTTACCATCAAATAGCCCATCAGCTCGACTGTCGATTATTAACGTAGTAAAATTTTAAATTACTATTAATTTACTTAGCAACAATCCGCAAACAATGTATGATGATATATATTTCTATATCAATAGGTGTTTCGCTCCGAAACAGAGCATCATCAGGGTAGTAGACTCTACGAGTGGTAACCAACCGCAAAGTCTTTGACTTTGAAAGTAGACTTTGCGGTTACCACTCGTAGAGTCTACTACCCTGATGATGCTCTTGATAATACAATCATTTTCCGCTAAGTAACGCCTGATACTATCAACTATAGTAAAATCTTATCATCTATACTTTTTCAACATTGTCCTTTTGTTCACAGAGGAGGAAGGCACAGAGCTAGAACTGGAGGCGCTATACAGGCGGTACTGCGTCCGGTTGAAGCACGCTCTCTTCGTTTCCGCTCTGTGCGTCACATTACTCTGTAGCTTCACACTGCTATGTGCAGTATGCATATTACATGCAAGCGTAAGTATTTTGACCATCATTAATTTGACCGACTTCACACACTTTTGACATCTGTATAGACAACACTGACATTTGCAGATTTCCTTCACAGGCTACTACTGCTCCTTCAATTATTAATTATTTTGGTCGTATTTGGGTTGCTTAGAATACTGTCCCCAATCCTATGTTGGCAGAACAGGGTCTGTCGTAAGAGACGACAGAAGCCAGCCTGCTTGGTGGTAGGGTTTCGCGTAAGGATTATATTATCAGTGTTATTATGTTATTACTGGTATTATTATCTTTTCGTAAAGCCTGCCTGGCTAGCTACCACCCTCCTGTTTGAGTCAGCCGCCAAACGACTCGTCGTGTTCCGGCTGGGAGCTTGAGAGGCAGTTCTTTCTTTTTCTCATTTCCTGGCCGACAACGCATCAGTGATACCATTGGTTTTGCTGATGTCCATGGGCGACGGTGACCACTTACCATCAGATGGGTCGTCTGCTCGTTTGTCGGCTATTAACATAAAAAAAAAGATATTGTTGCTATTAAGTAAAACGGAAAAGCAAGTTCAGAATAAATATTTAACTGACTGCAGTTTTAAGTGAAATAAAAACACTCGAAGAGCATCACAATTTGCTTAGGAGTGGGCGAACTGCTCCTGAAAAGCTTTCACGTCAAGTTATCAGAGTCGACCGGGAGACGCCGAACAATGCTGGCAGACTCGTTATATATAGACACAATAGTTGAGTCGCAAAAACTGATACCGTTCAGATTCAGTTGCAGAACTTTGTAAGAAAACATTATAATTGAAATGGATGTTCTAATATTTTTAACAAAAGGTTGTCGATTGAAAAATAATCTTAATGTCCAGTTGTAGAGAATTGTTAAATACGGGTTGGTCCGTTATACATTGTTCTGCGGTAGGGATATTTAAATATGAAATAATGTAGCTTTAAAAGTATAGACTTTATTAATAGTAATTTGAATAGTGTCATAGCTATATTAAACGATAAAACTAATATATTATGTGAATATAACCTCACTTCAAATTCACAACGGCGATTTTACGTTTAGTCACTAGACCTTGCTTCACTTCGAAAAAAAAAACAAAAATGCACCCAAAGTTTCTCATTCTTTATCTGACGTTGTATCCATTTTTCATGTTTACTCTATATATGTATGTATTGATCTACCTCGTGTAAAGATAAGTCTATACATAACACAACATAACTAGGTAATACTTCTTAAATTTTACGCTTGACTAAATTCACACATTCATTCTGTTATGCTCATTGTTGGCTAACCTAATTGTGATGGCGGAAACACCAACGCATTCAGTTACCAGGTGTGGTAGTGATCAAACTAAAAAGAGTTTCAACCGTGCTTCAACAAATAAGTGTCCTTTGCTCACATTGGAATTTGCTGTATTTAGGTCTGTACCAGTTGTTTAATTACTTTAGTTCAGACAATTTATTTAAAATAGCAATCTAATTAAAACTTTGATCGAGGGAAGAATAGAAAGCCTGTTAATTGGTAAATGTATATTATTTATTTTTTCTGATTACGTTCACTTTACACTCGTGTGATTGTATTCAGCGATTTGTTATATATTACGTAGTGACGCTATTGTATTCTCAGTTTTAGGAACAATTTGACGTGCAATATGTACTTGAGGTATAATAAGTACTTATCCCGAAATTACATGCATGTGTTGATCGTACTCGACCTTGCGTCTCTACGTGAGAGGCTATTATATTCAGGTAGATTAGATTCAATTAGATCTGATATCAAATAACAACTCCATGAATCATCCGTTCACTTATCTTTAGCCATATTCAGTATTCCGTTCGACAGATACCCACACGAACTCTCATCAATGTACGAATGAACGAAGGAATGAAAAAATGAACGCATACTGGATGATGTAAAGTTCGTAAATCGTTCGAGCCTTACGTAGGCAACAAAGGCGGGCGGTCATATTTGCCATTTAGCTTCACAAAAGCCGATATCACTGATGCGAGCCCTGAGTTGGCGATAATCGAGCTGCCGAGCGAAGAGGTTGTTGCAAATGGTTCATCATCGTAAATCCGGATACTGCAAATAGCCTTGTGTGTTGAAACACTTGCGTGCCTTACACGTTAGTTTATGCGGTCCAGTTTATTGGAGAAACTAAAGAAATTAATGTCGACAATGTTATGTTCAGAATAAACTAAGTTCTGATTGATCTGGTTCTGGAGTTTATCTGGCTCTTTGGTCTACGAATAAGAACCAGAGGGAGAATCATCGAGATTAACTTGGGTGTGGCAGAGCCCAGGGACCTCAAGCAGGAGGATCTTGCACCAATTTTAAGAATAGCACAAGTAGAGATGTGGCGTATACCCAGAATCTTATTACGGTACTTTTATTTATTAAAAAATCCAAATTAAGTAAAAAAGGGGAAGGATTTTTCATCTTACAACTTATTTAAGCTCATTTTAAAAACAAATAAAATTTTAAAATTAATTCGCAAACTGCTTAAAATTTTGTTATATGCTCACACCAGCATCTTCTTGTGAATAAAATTTGTTCCACATGATACTTAGGAGATCCTGAGCTCTAATCTCATTAGTCCATAATCGAGTCGTCTCGAGAGGGGTTATCTAACACAATTTATGTAACATGCATTGGCAACAGAGAGCTTTCATGACTCCATATTATTTACAAGTTTGAAAATGTTGGAAATAAAAATAATATCGTAGTGTTTCTAACTTCATATACTAATATTTCATTATATATGTGTACGCCAAAGTATTTAATTAATATTTACTAGTGATATTATTATATTTTAGAAAGTACATTTTAACATTAAAACCATCATAACCAGAATAAATAAATAGTTATCCTGTCTGTATTAGAGAAATGCTTAGAACTTTTTATTTATATCTCACTTCAAAGTTCATATGTTAAACAACTAACCACCTGTGATGTGTCACATACTTCTTTGCTAATTCCTAAATTTGAAAATTAAAAGTAATAAAACCATTATAATTTGTACTTTAACTTCCTGAAAGAAATTGTGGAAAAAATAGTGAAAAGTTATTTTTTAGTACTAGTGTACAATAAAGTGTATTAACTTAATAAAATTATGTTAGAAGTGGGAAATAAACTATTATGTATTTCGTACTTGTTACTCTTTTTTCTTCTTCCTCATCATGGATGAGGGAAATCTCGTACATTTTTACGGCAAAAAAAGTTACGGTTACGATCTTATAAAGTATATTATTATATTGCGATGTTATAAATAGGTTCAAAGCCAATTTGTTTTAAGTCAGTTGACAAACTCGTACAAAGCGCGTACTCTACGCAGCAAATATTTAAACAATGAAGACACGATTCGTACTTAAGACAGCCAATTATAAGCAACCAGTTGCTCATTTATTTCATATCATTGTAAACAAATAAGCCACAGCACATTTATTAAATCTGCGGTTTAGTGTAACTAGTCTAACTAGCTGTACCCTGCGCGCGTTGCTACGCCACCAACTACAATAAACAGTGGCGCCATCTGTCGAAAATTGGTCGTACCAACTCAGAAACCTCCGTGGGCCCGTGCACAACAACTTTGCTAAAGATCATCACATGATCAAATGCGTAGTTTACGATTCTATAGAGGACATACAGACAAACATTCATTTTTATATACAGTAGACGTGGCAACGAACCGTTTTAAAGGCAATATATTTTAGAATAATTAAACAACAGTTCATTTCGTAATATGAAGGGTGACAATCCATGGGATATGTTGAGAATTTCCATATAGCCTCGTCATTATGAGATTGCACTTTCTCGGAAATATGCTGAGGTAAGAGGGAAACCATTTTTACCTGTATAGACAGATAAAAGAATTTATTATTTTATGTTGCCGTAGGCATTCCTAATGGAATGTGATGAAGAAAGTAAATAAAAGATACCTAGTGCTTTTATTAGTAAAGATATTTCGTTTACCAAATATAAAACCATTGATACCAATCAAGTAAAAAATATTTATTGAGGCGTAGGAAGTTTTTTGTCTTTTTTAATCTTCTACTACTCGTAATTCCATTTAGGATCTCAACTTACAAGCTTTATCTAGTCCTAGAAGATAATTCGATTACCAAAAATATTTAAAAAAGTGAAAAAGTTGTTCAAACGCTTCCTAAAATCGGACATTGGCATTTTCACCAAAAACCACTAATCTGAGCGAAAATTTTGAATTCTAGTGATTGATACAATCAGATTTTACACATGAATGTCCCGATGATGTCATGATTTGACACAAGATGTCCGTCACATTACAATTTTTGTTTAAATGTAGAACAGTCTCGGCTTAACGCAATACTAAAATCTAATTTGTTATTTATGTTAAACATAACTCATGTATTTTTTTGCTGTCACGTGAACTAATTTAAAGCGAACGAGAATAATTACAAAAAAATATATATAATCTAGAATAAGGTAGCTAGAAAAACCTAAAACAATAGAATTCATAGCCCAAGATATATTAAATAAATTTCCATAAGTAAATTAAATAATTGACTACCTTAGCACACAATAAATTATAAAGACCTTAAAAAACTTTTGCAATGGTATATAAAAATATTGAATAAGATTAAAGTGAATACGCCTTCCATGTAAGTAAATGCCGGTTAAAAAGTAAATCTTCTGCCGTGGGCTCCTCCAAATATGAGTATTTCATCAGTGAACTATTACTTACTTGTGTGAAGAGTAATACCGTGAGAAAACCAGCACACTGAAGATTCACCGCGATGTTTTCATAAAATAACAATAGAACAGATAAATAGTAATGTTTAAAGTAACATGGAAGATTATGATTATTAAATGGCCGAAATTTTACTGTAATTAAAATATATATCGATGGTTTAACCTGGGTTTTTTCTTTGTTCTTGGTTTTTTAATTTAGAAACTAATTATTCAACTTCCGTTTAATTTTACATAATACCGACTTTTAAAAACACTAACAGAATATTTAAAAGTACTTGTAAAGACCGTCCCGTTATTTGAAAGGCAATTAATTACAACTTGTTCCAGTATCATCGAAATCTATGTGGTCTGTTTTAGTCTTTAGCTCATGTCATTAGACAACTTGTCATTTTAGTGTTTAGCTCATGTCAACTTGTTACATAAATAATGTTTGGGTGTCTAATGCTTAATTATCCTGAATAATAGTGCCGACTAGTAAAGAGATTTACGCTATACATTTAAAACATGTCGCTGATTAGGCCTATCAGGCGATGAAGTGTGTGCGTGGAGGCCAAGAGTGGTAATGTTTGCAAGTTTTTTGAAATTTCTGCAACAAGCAAAACGTACGTTGTCGAGAACAATTTATTTAAAAAATAGGAAATATACTTATACTGTTTTCCTGGGGCATAACTACTACTCGTATACCGAAAAATTATGAAGTGATGCATGCTCCATCAAGTGTCTCTTTATTTCGGTAAAACATTTATCGGGGCCAGCAAACAGTACAAATTATGCGTTCCAGCTTAGCAATACATTTGTGACTGATGTCAAATATAACTTTAGTTGTGTTCGAGGTTCTTTATAGGTATCATAGAATTTCAGTAGTCAGCAGGTCCACTGGTTCTTGCTTTTAAGCGATAAAAAATAATAAATATTAATGAGTAAAACCTTCCAAGACTAAGAGGGTATTTTTTCTTAAATCTTATAGACATAATTAAAATAAATAATTTAAAGCTTTTTCCTAACATGTTGTATATTATTATTTAATGACTTATCACCATTTCGTTTTTGTAATCCATTTGTCGTCGAATTTTTTTGACTTATTCAGTAGCTTGTATTTGACGTGTTGCCCGTAAACTTAATTTATGTTACAAATACCATAAACTTTAATTAAAACTTAGATATAATAAGAAGGGGTGCGATATATGAAATATATATACATTTTGTATAGATTTCAATATCATATTAAGTGATCCTTCGTGTTGTATGATTACTGGAGCCCTTCGATTTGGATTAAAAAAACACATTTGGATAAATTTACAATGCGGATCTTAACTGCACGCAATTAATATTTTGATTTGACCTTTTTTTTTATTCAAAAGGATTACTCACCATCGATAGGTATGGTTATTTTTCGGTAAACTTTAATACATAATTCTTAGTGTCTCTTTATAATAAATACGGTAACAGATATTGACCAAGTAGTTTAGCTGCCTTTATTGAAGCTGGGAAAGTAGTTGATACAACTTTAGCTCGGAGATTTGCTTCTAGAGTAAAATATATTTATTTTTCTGCGGCTCTAAGTGGTTCTGCGTCACGTAGTCGGACATAAAGTCTCGTGTGTAATCCGGAACGTAAGCTAAGTCGGCTAATCGTCACTGGACATTTAGTACACGGTGAGTTACTTATATAAATAGAGAAAATGAAATATGAAAAGAACGTTTACAAGTATAATGATTAAATCTGATACATAATAGTATTACATATACAAACTATACATATACATGGTTACTGGTCAAGTGGACCACCTTTTTGATTTGAATGCGCTATCCAAACACAACACGAAACGCTTCCAAACGAAATTAATTATTATATGTATGTTCTTAACAATTCTCTCTCGGTCCTCTATCGGTGTAATACTATTTTCTTGGGAAAGAGTTCTACTAACTACGCTAGTTAACAGCACTGAGGCCGTTTGCTCTAACGGGTTTGAATGAAGGATATTTTTTTATGAACTCTTCAACGCGTTGCTTGGCGCTCTGTATCGATCGTAATAGATTATGAGGTGATAGGCGTGCCTCAGGGATATTTATTGGTCCCATATATATATATATATACATATATATATATATATATATATATATATATACCTACAAATCTAAGCTCACACTTTGTTAATTTCTGATTTTAGTACTTCCAAGTATTAATTATAAATTTCTTGTTAACTTGCAGGGGTTTTTCTTTTTAAAATTGGTTAAATTTTTTTAAAGCATTTTATATAACTTAAATTATTCATAACTTGACCAAACACTGTCTTGTGTGAAAAATTGAAAATAAATAATTTTAGTGAAAAAGATTATAAAATACATTTGTATGTACATAAATGCGAAAGTGCTTCTGAGCGGATGTTAAGACGTCGTTCGCATTTGGTGTCGCGAGACAGAGATCGTTAAGGCATATTAGAGGGCTTTGAGCGATATAATCATTGACTCTTGTTGGCAAACGATCCCACCACGTCTTCATTGGAGAGTTGTTGGCTTCAGGCCTCTTTAATCACGTGCAGAGATCTAAGCCCTGCATTGGGACAAGCAGGCAAAGAAAAGCGTAGCAGATTCAGAACTCACAAGAGAAGAAAGAGTATTTATTTCTTCGTCGGTCTCATATTGGAATGAGTTTTGTGTAAATTCACAAAACTTGGTACAAAAAAAGATGTGAATCAATTCGGATGTTTCGTACAACATTATCGAGTTATATATAAACTTTAATTATATACGCTTATGTCTTCCGCCGCTGAATGTTTCAAGGTAAAATCCAGATAATTCACGTTAAGCCTGCTTAAACTCAGACCGGTAATTAAAATTACTACTTTCTCCGGACGACATTCTGTATAGCCTCTGAATAATGAGTCATTTAAAAATATTAGCTTCATAATTAATATTTAAACTCCTTTACTGTATTTTTAGGCTTCCATAGCTAGATGACAAAAAGGAAGAAAAGGAAATTTTGTCATCTCTGAAACTTAGTTTAGTTAGTGGTCGTTTTAGTTAACAGGCACTAGAGTCTTTGTGATCTACTCCGTGTACACAATATTCGTAATTAAAATCATCCAATTTTTGTTTGTAATGAGTTACATTCCGTGCTTACAACTGAGCGGTGATAAAAAAATTCTGAACTTAGTGGGGTATCTGATATATAGGTTTTCAAAAATAATGTTTTACGTTGAACAGTCGGATTATACGCCAACTAATTTAGAAATATCAAATTGTATGTTCAGGAATTTAATAGTTGCTGTGATATGATAATGAGATCTATATGTCAGTAAAGGCCTTCTTCCATTCTTCGGTCCAGAGCGACCTCGAAGAAAGTGACCAGTAAGCTCCATGTGCTACCGAAACTAATGGCGAGGTAATATCGCCAGGTCCTTTCTAGGCTCTGTATCACCTGGTTTTATTCCGAGGGTACTAATGTGTCATGATAAAGTTCTTAACTCGCTTGGTTAGAAACCTTCTTTCTTCTAAAACTGTTTCGGTTGAAGTAGCGGAGTGCCAGGCCCAAGTCTTGTTTCTCTGGCAACGATGTTTTTCCTTTTATGGATGCATCTGGGCGGCAGTGAACCCTAACCATCAGGTAGGATTCCGCGCGTTTGCAGGCATTTCATGTGCAACGAAGTTTGTAGACTATGGGTAAAATAATATAGATTAGATAAATATATCAATGACAAGGACACTTGGAAATAAACAGCGTCGTAGCCGGCTCTGCTCAGGTTAGAATTACAAAATATTTCTGTAATTGATATAGTGGGTACATCAATCATTAGGTATGGCTAGAGGCTATACAGAGGGTTTTATTTAGCTGTTTCCTCTTGTCCAATATAAAATATCTTGAAGTAACTTTAGGAGAAGCAAAATAACGACGTTCATAATATCTATATTAATATTATAAAGAGAGTGCGAATTTTGTGAGTTTGCAAGATTGTGGTAGGTAACCTCCGGAACCATGGCACCTATTTAAAAGATTCTTTTACCATTTGAAAGGTACATTATTCTAAATGGACATTGTCAACATATCATGTACATACATCTATAAATTAGCATATGTGTTTAACCCGAACGAAGTCAGATTCGGCCGCTCATATGAATATACTTCTCGGGAAAAGAGTTATTCTTAAATGCACATAACATGCCTTTATTTTGCTTAAAAAGTTCTAACCCCTTAAACCATGTGACAATTGTTTTTTAAACGTTAACACACTCGCACCCCCGCACTAGGATTGCCTGTGTTGCGGGTGGTATGGACATACACAAATATGACATCACATACACCAATGACCCGAGAAAAAACATTTACATAAATCATCACATAAACAAACATAAATAAACAAACATCACATAAATGTCTGCCGGCCGGGAATCGAACCCGGGGAGACCCTTCGCGCGGCGGGCAGGGTCATAACCAACTGGGTTATGGGGTCGTCAATTGATTTTTGAATATGTCAATAATTTTTATGATACGAGTATGTTAATACGTGAAATATATTTGTCCTATTCGGCCGCACACTCATCTCTTCTTCAGTGGCACAATATATTCTATGCGATATTTCAACATCACTATGGTAAAACGTTTTATCCACGCAAAAAAAAAGATAAAATGTATTTGGTTACGAAAAATTGTTCCTTTGTTCTATGTAGATATAGATCGAAATAACCCTTATAATAAAGGGCTTGATTCTTCTTTCCGACCTTTTATATAAACATGGTTGTTGGACTAAGGAATCAGATATTTGCAGAAGTTATTTCGCATTTTATTGATGTTTTACTGAGTAATATTGCTTTATAGCGTAATGAATATATTTTTAAAATACATATACATAT
Source organism: Megathymus violae (assembly GCA_003671415.1). Classification (NCBI taxonomy): domain Eukaryota; kingdom Metazoa; phylum Arthropoda; class Insecta; order Lepidoptera; family Hesperiidae; genus Megathymus; species Megathymus violae. Next base: position 603,876 of record PDGT01000072.1, read on the forward strand.
GTACATAGAAATATGGCCATAACCGCAATCCTAGCCAATACATTTACTCCTATAGTAATATCACTTGCAATATTATGATAAAGATCATGAATGAATGACTTGAAGTTATTAGCAGTCCACTCCAGGCCATTGGTTCAATTTATTATATCTGTCTACCATAATTGAGGAGAATCTTTCGTACCACCAGACTACTCACTGACACAAGTAACGGAAGCTCAAAGCAGTACAAAATCTTCGGAAAATAACTGCTACCTAACAATGACAAGTGAGATTAACGGCTCAATTTTTGATAGCGAGCCGTACTTAATTGTTATTTCTGCATTGTATTTTTTAAGATGAGTGAAGTTGCCAACGGTTGCGTCTGGGTTTTTTCTGAGTGCAACCCCGAATCTGTTCGGTTCGTCATACTAAGGTTAACTATATTATTGTTATGAGCGTTGAATAGCAAATATTTTTTATATTTTTAACGTTAGTATGGCGTACCGTTAAAGTGCCGTGTCATTTTATATACGCCTAATGAGTTTTAGCTGAGCTTAATGAAGTCGCTTTTGATTTAATAGCCAACCTGTCATTCTTTACTTCTTATATCGTTCGTTCGTCACATCGATCTCGTAGAAGACAATTACTAGTAACAAGGTAACATATGTTTCTAAAGCAAAGTAAACGCTGTAGGCTCCATGCTTCGTAGAGAGATATCATAAAGATGTCAGTCCATTACCGGAGGCGGTGACCCGGCAATCCTTTGTTAGCATTGCTTACTTTATGCGAACGTCGAGCTTCCGGCCATGGAAGATAATGGTTGCCGCAGTTAAGCGTGTTGTATCTTGTGAATTGGGTTAGAGTCTTTTAGATTTATCTTAGCATGTCGGCTGCAATGCAACGCAGGGTATCGTATTACATTGGTTATCAAGTGGGTGCACATATCCGAATCCTTTGAGAGAAAGGAAAGCTGCCTCGGAGGTCAAGCACTCCCTAAGCCCGTCCCAATCTGCTGTCTTGTAGTGCCACAACTGAGGCTTTTCTACTGAAAACTTTTGCCTACTGGCCAGCATTTTTGTGCGTCAGAGGTAGGACAGCACTTACTAGGCAGTGGTCTGAAGATCCGAGGGGAGTTCCGACCACCATTTTGTTTTTTGGATGGATGGGAGGTTAGCAGAAGGTCCAGCAAAGATCGATGAGAAATCCTATGATACGAGATAGGGATAGTCGTTCGACTTGGACTACAGAGCCCTGTGTGGGATTGTGTAATATTTATGAGTCATATTTCTGAGTTTCTTCATAGCAAATCAATCAAACCCGTAGTGTAATATGTAAGGTCAATCGCTGAAGTCGTTCAAAAGTCAAATTTTATTTGGCTAAAATTTTATTTCTTCTGCGTCCTTACAGGTAGCATATTCAATTTATGAGTATTTTTTAATTGGGTGTGTTATTAATTTTTTTCATTTTAGTATATCAAACATGATAATTCCCGGTGGATCGGCTCTCATGTCAGGGTCTATCTATATATAAGTAGGCAAAAACAAAATGTCATTACTTTTTTCTATTTGCCAAGAGATTTCTACTTTATTTAGTAGCTAAACGAGCTTTAGTGTTTCAATGATAAAAAAATGAAAGGTACGTAATTTAAAGCTAATGGTCAAATTTCGACCATAAAACGAACACTAGTATATTTTAAATACGTCAATGTCAAATAAAAAAAATATTTTAGTCAGCTGGTACATTAAATAATACCTTATTGCAAGTTTAGTTCTAGGATTTTTCGTCGCATAATACCTAACTGCACGTTTTGTTCCAGGATTTGTCATCGCAAGCGACAGCAATCGCTGTGCTATCAGTGATAATATTCGTATTATCCGTGGTGCTGGCGATGGCGTTGCTGCCAGCGGCGGCTGAGTGGGAGGCGCTGGCGCTGTCGGGCTCCGTGCTGGTCACTCTGTGCCTCGGCGCCGGCACCCTCATGGCCACACACCACGCACCACTGCCGCTGTTCGCGTTGATACTGGTAATTTAGATAATTAAAAAAAATCAGCTCAAACGTCAATCTGACTCCCTTAGATAGGTTTTCATAAGCATATAAATACTATGTTGAACAATATCGGGTTTAATGTTTGATTATATATTTCGGATTTGTTTCAAAATTTTAGTACATTTTCCTTAACATCTATTAATCTTTATATTTAAAAATAGAAAATTAATATATCTACCTAGTGTCACTAGTAACAGCTCTTCTTTGATATGTTACAAGATCTCTACAATAAACGGCTAAAAACGCAATTCGCGTATCAATGGCTTTCACCCGTCATTTACCGATTGTCGCCTGACTTTGATACTTCCATTGATTATTGAACGAAGCCTGATTCTGACCGACATGACGATCAAAACACAAATAACACGAAAAAGTACAAATACTGCCACGCGTATCAATACATATATATACACTGATATTAGAGGAATTTCTATCATACGTACAGAGGGGCGGGTTTGTAACGTGTCGAGAGAAATAAACGTTCCCTCTTCCACTACGATTCCCTGTACCGCAGGTGCCAGACACATGCATTAACAGGTAACAACACAGTCAAATAAGCGCCGTGACCAGACATTTATCTTTATCTTTTATATATATTATTTTATATATATATATTTTCATACGTATAAAATTTAGTATGGACATGTTACAAAGGTAGTTTTTGACACCATATTTTGGAACTATTGATATAAATGAATATGTTCATAATTTACAGAACAAGAAAAAGCAAATGAGATGATATATAATAACAGTTTCATCGCTGAATGTATTTTCAGTTTGATTGGCCTGATTTCAAAATGACCGTGCAGAAGGCAGTGGTTTTGTTTAATTTTGTCGCCTTTTCCCATATAAATTCTATTATATGTAAGATAAATAATAAAGTTCCTCACAATAAAAAAATCTTGTAAATTATTTTTCCCAGACAGCAGCGAGGTCGTAACCTGACTTATGAATATGAATAGATCTTTTTTCTATCTACTCAAATATCGAGGGTCGCGACGTTCGCGGAATGGTTTTTTTTTTATGTAAATAGCTGACAATCGAGCAGACGGGCCACCTGGGGGCAAGTGACCACGGCTATCCATGCACTTCCTGAAAATTAAAGGCATCACTGATACGTTGCCGGCCGAAATGGAAACGATAACCCGCTTATTACAGGCTCGCGGATACTACACGTAAAATAATTTCACAATCATTCCAGAACTCGGGTGGTAGATAGATAGGAGGGTGAGATTGACTTGTTTTATTTGATTCCATTTGGTATTTCCGCTTTCTGCTTTGTAAAGGTTGTAAATGTTATTGTAATCAACCTGTATAAACAACTTGTTGACTCGATTGGCGCATAAATACGAATTGAGTGCCTATTTTAATTATGCTGTTTGTTTGTTATATATTTTAGTATTGTTAGGTATATCGGTTCTGAATTAACTTTCCGTGTAAATGATTTCGAATATTCAATACAACAATGAGATGTAGGTATTCGTTGAAAACAGTTTTAACTACATTGCGTCATTCGAAATTAATTGTAATTAATCTTGAATCGATATGAATAATATTATTTTTATCACGTTGTTATTAACTCGCTTTGGTTTTCTGTTCGGGTGGAATTTTAATATTAATATTACGTTACCTTCCCGAGGGGAGAAAGGCTTGAAATTTGGACATAGCTGGAATTAAATTACAATATCCCACAATCAAAAAAAATTATGGTGGACGTAATAAAAATAACGGTATATAGAAAGTTTTTTATATGTAACTAATGAAATTAAATCATTGTTATTTTTCAATGTATAAAATGGTTTATGATAAGTTATAAAAATGTTAAGTTTTAACTAAATATGCTCAGTGGTTTCAACGTGATACCGTAACAGACAGTAGGCAAAAACGAAATCCAAGTATGTGTGTCCGATTCTTTCGATAACTAAATTTACCTACATAAAAAAGTCCCAAAAATATTTACTGTACTGTTTATCATTAACGTTGATATATTATTAATAATACGACTATTGTAAAATCCATCATTTGGTTGTATCGTGACGTTGAGTTTGTAATTAAATTAAATATTCAGGTAATTATATTAGTAAACAAATCTTGTTTCCTTTTGATTAAGTTAAACTTTCGAGATGTTCAACAACTCTGTATAAATTGTAAATAATTGTTTTACTTTGTCTGCTCTTTCTTTATTTTTTAGAAATTCGGTTTTTAGTAAGTAAGCTCAGGCTAGCGACCATGCCCGTTAAGGATCAAGCGTGAAATGGTTTTTGGTTGCTACATCAACCCCATCATATTTATATCTATTGTTCAAACTTAGGAGCAGGTGTTATGTGGATAGACATAAGTGCCACTTTGCCTAGGCCAGATTTGGATAGCTTTTAATATGTTTTAACTGATACTATTTTTACATATCCCACAATCTATCTTCAGAATGGTATCTAGACATCTCTCTCTTCTGTTTTGAATATTCCTCCTGTTCCACACAAAGCTGTCGCAGATTAGAAGTAATCAGTTAGCAGTGGAGCTGCAGCTTGGTTGAATTTTATTCATGAGATTTTTCCAGAGTAAAATTTTAACTTCTGTTAAGCAAATGTCAATGATTTCGATTTGATATTGGTAAGATAACTTATTAGAAATTGTACTAAAGTGGAACTTGTCTTATTTCGTATGTATGTAAATTGTATATGCTCTGCAAATACGTTTATTATGGAATCATTTTCATATAAACATGGCGGCGTCTGTCGCTGAAGTGAATTTTAAGTTGGATTGTCACAATTATTTGCAAAGTTATAATTATAATTTATTTAGTTAACCTCTGTAGGTAAAGGAAAAAATACCGCACTGACGGCGGAGGGCTGAGGGATACCTTCAAAAAATGTCCAACGATTATTTATCCTTATTATTCCTATATCGGTGTCGCTTTTGCTTAATTTCGTGGGCGAGAATTTACAAATGTCTTCCATTATATTTAGATCTCGAGGTATGCGGCTGAAATATTCGACTATCATCAATCAAATCCTAAAGAAAAATAATCGAATCCGAATCGGATTCGCGTGGTATAGAGTTCTGTGGTGTAAATTAATCAATCTACATATTTTTTTTTCTTTCTTATACAAAACTTATGAATGTACAATTCAGTAATACAGTGCACGACACAATGAACCATGGACCTATATTCCTTGTATTTTTGATTTATGCTCAGTAATTTCAGTGATGGATATTTCGCAAGAATATACGCAATAATAGTTAATAAATGTTTATTGTTCGAGGAACAAAACACACGTCACGTACAATTTCATATAACCGACAGACTGAGAGAGAGAGAGAGAGAGAGAGAGCAATAGACAACGTCATATATTTTGTCTCATCGATTACATTGTAAGCAGTATGTACGTTCCATTTATTTAGACATTCAGACATTGCACGAGGATGGAGAACGGCAATTATCGTGAATTTTTGTTAATATGTTGTAATGAATGCATTATAAAATGTTTGTTTTTCTCATTATAAATTCTTTTTTTTCTTTTGATATTCTTACAATGAATTTGATCTAAATGATAGATTTTTTATTTATTCACCAAGAGGTCAAACAAAAAGTTAGAATTCGTGTATTCGTCATTGGACCATTTTATATCATTACCAAATTTCAAATCGGGTGTAATTGATGAATATACAGACAGACAGACGCGCAAAGAATCCTGGAAACCGTTTATCGTCGGATAAACAGAACCCTAAAATTACTGTATATGATTCGTAAGCTCATCTTGGGCATTTAGTCGAGCTACTGCTGATTTTCAGTACAGCCTGTATATTATATTACTAAAAACTTTTCAAATATCACAATCATTGACGACCCTGTAGCTCAGTTGGTAGTGACCCTGCCTGCCGAGCTAGGGGTCCCGAGTTCGATTCCCGGCCGGGGCAGACATTTATGTGACAGATAAATGTTTGTTCTCGGGTCATGGATGTTTGTGATGTCACATCTATGTATGTCCATGGCACCCGCAACACAGGAAATCCTAGTGCCCCCTGCACTGTGAGTGTGTAAATGTTTAAAAAAAATATATATCTTAGAAAAGAATATACAATCGCTCCTACTAAATGATTCCTTTTGTAAAATACAGATGCTCATGAAAGAACAAATTCTAAACGTTTTTGATAACAGATCTAGTATTGTAAATCAGAGCAAATGTCAAGTCCACAGAAGAAGCCACGCTGCAAATTGCTAATAAGCAGGTCACAGCTCCCCAGGAATATTAATTAAAGAATTCTCTCTCACTCGAGAACTTACCGGCCGATCTTATCGCCCGTCAATAACGTTCATTAATTCGCTGGAATAAAAGCAATTTCCTACGAATGGTATTCTCATACCGCTGTCGTTCAGTCGTTCTCAAGTTAAAAATATATCTGCAAATTATTGTATATTTAGTTTTTAGATGTTGGCGTTTAAAGACCTTGTTTTATTTTACAAGCTGTAGTTATAAATGAATGAAAAGTGATGTACTTGCATGTCTTGAACATGATAGATTGAATTTTTTGCAACGGGCGAGGCGCTGCTGTGTTCGTTTAAGGTATTTGAATCTCTACAAGTAACATAGTTGTGGTTGCATGGCCATGAATGTTAGAGTTCAAAGTCATAACACGGTCTTCTAAATTTCGGTTGTCTCTTTAAAGTTTCTCTCCAAAAAAAAGGATCTTGCAATATTTGTAATTGTTTATCGAATCCAAGGAGATGCGATGGTTATATTTACACGTTAATTTTGGGCGTTTATTTTTGTCGTTTACGTGAAACCGAGTCCTGTTTTTATTTTTTATGATGAGAGCTTTCTCTCTGATGACACTTTTAACATTTTGCGTTTTCCAAGGTGGCAATTATTAGACTGGATTACTGTTTCATGTAATTAGTACCTGTGGTTGTGCTACACTAGCAACCTGTGTGTGATGATCATTCTTAATTGACAGCGACTTCATAACAAGTAAAGACATGGGTGTGAGTAAACTAGAGCATTATATATAAACTTATTTGCGGATATAAAGGTGTTACTGTAAACTCGAACCGTATGCAGTGATAGTCTAACGGATGGAACATCGGTCTCTGGGTCAGTTACGGGGGTCTAAGTTCGAGTTACACGCGTTTCGCATATTTAAAAATTATTCATCATCTGCGGCGGTGAAGGCACACGTTGTGATGAAAATTGCGTAGGTACCTGAGAGTTCTTCATAATGTTTACAAAGGTGTTTTAAGTCTGTCAAACTGCACTAGGTTAACGTCGTGGGCTTTACATTTACATATGAGAGAAGACCTTAGAACAGTGGTGGAGTAGTTATGGGTTGTGATGATTATAAGTCCAAATTGTATGTCGTCTTAGATTTTAGTTAGGAATTGAAACGAGCTATACCACTGTCAGCCTTTGCTTTTAATATCTCTATAATAAATTTCATATAAAAGTTAGGGGATTAGGTCTTAATTCGATAGATCGAACTCAAAACTAAAAACTAATCCATCTTACTGTACGGTACATATAAGGTGTCGTAAGCAGAACAAGGTTGTTTGATGATTATTTATTACTGTCTCGTGCATATAATACCTCTGAAAGGTCTCAAGTTGTCAGACACCATGTCTTGCTGAATAAGAGACGATGCCTCTCTTGCACCGGAGAGGGTAGCTTTGATTCAAGAATGAACATGCCCTTGTCGCCTGTATAAAACTAGGTGCATAAACAAGTAAAACAATGCGAGAATATAAGCTCAAGGTTGTGATTCATGCGTGTTGTGTCACGTTTATATCGCGGCACCAAGCTTCCATAATTTAATTTTTTTGTTGTAAATTGCCAAATCTGAGGTTGCTTATTATAAAACTGTGCCAAATTTAAGCTTACAACAATGCCAAGTGCGCATAATTAGTTGCACGCTATACGTAACTCAGGTCTTATGAGAAACAAAAGGTAAATTGTAAACAAAGCAATGAACTCAGATCACTTTTTGATTGTACTTATAAAGGTATGTTTCTTTTAACTTCAAGGAACTTTAAGGAAGTCAACTGACTACCATCCCGGTGTAATATACAATGTATATCACAAGCGCATACAGAAGAACCTACAGTATATATATATACTTTCTAAGTCTTCGTGTTTTAGGTACCTACGACGCGCGTTTACAAACTTGAAAGTCTAAATAATAGTTGCTCTCTTTACTCTTTACGATTTCTCTTTACTCTTTTATTGAATGATAGTCGTAATTCGACTTTGTTTGGTAATACTAATTTACTCTGTGGTAAAGCCTTCCAGGTATGTGTTAAAGTCACAGTAGATGCGTTCCGGAGGACAAGTTAAGTTGTTGTACTGCTTCTGATAATTCGATATTTGTATTTAAGCGTTTCCGGAATCCATTCAATCGTCCTACGGTTTCCATATTGAACCCATAATAATAATAATATACGTTGGCATGGACGTACACAAATATGACGTCCCAAACACTCTTGACCCGGGTACAAACGTTTATCTGTAACATAAATGTCTGGCCCCGGTAGGCAATCTAACCAGGAACCACTCGTTCGGTTTGCAGGATCACTACCATCTAGGCTACGAGTACACCAATAGACCTTTCATCGTTTATATGGATTTAGTGTGATAAAGTACGATCTGGTTCAACTTGAGAATATAACGGTATCGCTCATTAATTACACTCAAACACAACAATATACATACATATATATTACTCATATAAAAAAAACAATCATAGGTACCAACTTAACGATAGCATTCTGAAAACAGGCACATTGTCTTCCTGTAGCTAGTACTAAAGATGGTTTGAAGTTAAAACGTTGATATCTGTCAAAAATTATATATATAAAAGTAGGATTGAGAATAACAATAACATTTGTTTTTACATGTAGAAATACACAAAATATACAAACGAAAAAATATCATCAAGTTAACAGCAAGCAAATAAAACAAAACAATGAATAAATATTATACACTTGTTATTTGAGTTGTCGAACAACTTCAGTTTTTTTCACTGTACTAAAAAAAACCTTTCAACTAATTTGATACCTACTGCATAATGTTGAAAATTTAATTTCTGTTGTTACAGTTGGCTTACCGAAATTTCCCAGCGCACAATTTTTTCATTATTTTTAAGCCGCCTACAGTGTTTTATTTACAAGCAGTTAAAAATTTACCGCATTCATTACGTTAACAATTAATTATAAAATCCAGGGTTTAAGTAATTTCCTGGCTCTTTCATTAACATATTTTAATCTACGCCGCCTAAACTTTCGAAGGGCCGACCAGGTGGCGTTGGATAGGGAATCCTTGGTCCTGTTGGATCGATACCCGACGTCACTTCAGACCAGAGGTATTTTTAAACCCCAACGAAATGTTTCCGTTAGAAGGTTCAATTTAAATTATTTGTATATCAGAGACAGTTTTGAATACGGTTGTTAAGCGAAACGCGGCACGTGACCCGAGTGTTGTCAGCACCGTCGCTATGACAACGCCTAGCTGGGGGACAGGCGCCATAGCAGGCCATACTTGTCTTTCATTGTGCTGGGGACTAGTGCCTCCCTGCAAGGAACTGTTACTCGTTTCCTTTATAATTATCGTTAACAGTGAATTCTTGTTGAAAATTATCCGCTTATCTGCTTAAATTATCAATTATCCGCCCGTGAAGACCCTGACAATGAGGCCAGCAAGGCTGTTAGTATCTAACTTATAAAAATGAAAAGTACATGAAATCTTGTTAACAACGAAAAACAAATTATTTTGATATATTGAATTATCTGATACTCGGTATTAGGTACACTCGGCGATTTCCTCAGGCGTTTTCAATTTACTTCTTTGTTTTCGTTCGAGTCTGAAACTTTTTATATTTATTGGGAATATGGATTTGTACAGCTTAGCAACATAATACGTGGTTGGATTTGATTGACGTCAATGGGACATTGTATGAGCGTTTCATGTTTACAATGGCCAAGTCGCATAAAATTCTAGTAAATAAATATTTATTATGTAAGTCTAAGAATATCACATAGTCATCATTATAAAAAATGGGTGCGAATTTTGTGAGTTTGTGTGTACGCGGAGGGTAGTCTTCGGAATCGCGGGCCTTGAATGTGATGATTGTTGTGTTTTTTACCGATATTGACACTCAATTAAATGATCATTTTATTATGATCCATGTAATTGGGCCGAAATCTTGGTAAAACACAAAAATCGCGAGTATACGTTACAGTAAAAATTTTAATATTCGCGATGATATAAGTTTAAATTTTAATAAATTTCGTACTTGTCAATCGGAACTTTGTTAGCTACAAAATATGTATAGTAACTTATATTTTCTATCCCCCGTTAATTGTTCCATTTCCCAAGGAGAAAATTATCCCAGATAATATTAAAAACAAACGTGTCAAGCAAATCTTGATCTGTTCTATGGCTTTCGCATGACATGTGCACATTAAATGGATGGATTTTAACCTCTGTGTCGCTTAGAGATGTTATGGAGATTCGTAACAGTAACCGAATTCGATAAAAAAGTTTTGAATAATTTCGGATAGGGGCTGAGTCTAAATGAAATAACTTATGCCGGGGTTTCGCAGGCCAAGGTGATACATTACCCGCGTCGTTTTCATTTTAGACCGTTTTTATTATTTAATTTTTGAAGTTATTGTTTTATTATGTAATTTAAATATCACATAATACGTAAAAATATAGTCAAAAATTGTAAATATATTATATTATTTCTCCAAGTCGTAAATCATCTAATATCCATAACCGAAATTATCCGAAACAATGGGTTAATCCGAAATAATTTCATATCATTCGTAACAGCCCTAATTAAAACTATATTCATATTTTACAAAAATAATTATTTAAGACACACAGAAGCGTTGTATATCTATAACATTCTGTTTCAGTACAATGTTTCTTATCCCAAGGTGGCGACACAAAATTAATTGCTCCTTCGTGTACAATAAGACATAAAAGATACCTCTTTATTCTTCATTTTGAAATGAATGAATTGTTCCAGTCTACAAATTGTATAACAAATTGTAAATTACTGCGATGAAGAAACTGAATTGAATTAAGTTGAATATAAACTTTCGAATAATAAAATGCAGGATCTCTGAACTTTGTACCCTTAACAAGCATAAGCCAGTAGCAATATTCTCACTGCGATTGGTTTGCAATATGCGGAGTTTGAATAAAAAAGAACAGTCGTATCAAAATCAACTTCAGATACAAATAGGTTCTTTTTTATTTAAATAGTCGACAAACGCGCAGACGAACCACTTGAGGGTAAGTGGTCACCTTTGCTCATTTACATTAGCAAGATCAATGCAAGATGCGTTGCCGTCCAAGAAAAAAGAAGAAGGAATAAAAGTACCGGCTCTCAAGCCCCCAGCCGGAACATGACGAGTTGTTTGGCGCCTGACTCAAGCAGGAGGGTGGTAATAGCAAGGCAGGCTTCACGGTAAGATAATTATACCAGTAATAATATCAATAACTTAATGATAATACTGATAATATAATCCTTATGCGAAACCCTACCATTGAACAAGTTGGCTTCTGTCGCCTCTTACTACACTCTGTCTGCCAGCATTGGATTGGGGGGAGTATTCTAGGCCGTCCCAATACGGTGGAAAACATCTGAACCCAAAGAACATCTGTTTTCTTTATTAGTTTGTTTCTCTGTGGGTGTTTTGTGTTTATATGGTGTTCAAACAAACGACTCTCACAAGGAGAGATTTTAAGACCATAGTCCTCTACGCTAGTCAAGTGCCGATTGACAGAACTCTCAAATGCGTAACTCTCACGACGTATTTTTCTTCGAAACGAAGTAATCGTAAGATTAATTTAAGAAAACACAATTGAAAGTAATGTGGGATATGACCGATAAGAACTTAAGTCCGCCGTGCGGGAGATCGATGTTTAAATCACAAAGTTATCATTGTGTTTCAAAGATTGCGCAATGGTTAGTAGCGTGAAAGGTACAAAAATATAATCCACTTTGTTCACTATTGGTTTAAATGGTAAAGCAAAACTAGAAATATGTTATTGTGAGGGAAGGAATATTCGTATTAGAGTGTCATTTAAAAAACCAAACCAGACAGTATGCACAGCGAACTGCGCCGACCAACTCCCGGGTTACAACAATAAGTACGTACCGAAGTACTAAAATAAAGAAACAAGCGCAAAGCAATTGTACCCACCATCCGTACGATTCTTTTATTTTCCGCTCCTAAGTTTGTTCTAAACTAGAACTTCTTTTGTTCTTATGACAAGAGACTCGTTTTAATTACAAACCATTTCTGAAATGTAATACTGTTGGAATTAAAATTTAAAATCGAATCTTATTATTTACGACTTGTGAGTTAGTTGAACTCTTTAAAGTCGTTTTATGTTTCAGATAATTCTTGTTACATATATTTGAATGTATTACATGGAATTTGATTGATTTTTATTCATTATTGATTAATCAATGTAGTGTCATAATCGTATATTTAAAGATTAAACGAACTTACCTGTTCATGAAGTTCTATTTTAATTATACGAAGTGCTTCGTTCGAAGAGATTAGTAATCTAAATGATTAAATTATTTTAATTTTTAATTTAATCAAATTATTTAGGTTACTTATCTCGAGTATAATTTAGGATTATATAGATTTACACGACTTTGAATCCAAAGGGATTTATCTAATTCCCTATGTAGCCACTGTTCCTTATTTTCACTGTTGCTCGCATTGGACACAATATTCAAAAGTATTGGAACAAAGTAACCGGATATTGATCAGCTCTTGTCCTTCTAAACAGCTGTTTAACGGGAACATAAAATAATTATTCGCAATTAATGGGTAGGTTTGTAAATTTCCTCGAAAATAGCAACTTTGTGATGATGGTCAAATTACATAGTAGTTGAGAGTGTTAAATTTTAAATTATTCACGAGATTTACATAATTATCTACTTGGATGTTTAGAGTATAAAGATTAAAATACTAGTCATTTCTTGATACAGTAGGGAACAATAATAGTAAAATATAATACACACCATGTATTTGGTAGCCTATTGGTACGGACATTGGAGTTCTTCGCGATAGACTCGAGTTCAAACTTTGCACGCACCTCCAATTTACAGTAATGTACAGTATTGTTAGATGTTTCAGTTTATTTTATTTTATTAATAATTTTATTTTACATTTTTAGGAAAACTTATAGCCTTCAGGCAATATATATCTGGAATAATATAAAGAAAATAACATTTGAACATCAATTAAAAATTTTCACAAATAGCGATGTATCAGTATTATGTATATTAAAAACGGAAAATGCATATTGCAAATACATGTTTAATTAACGTTTAATTAAACCAATGTTAGCTTGCCATGCGTCATACGGAAACCGCATAATGTCGCGTAACTATGTATTTGCACGGCATAGTCTGAACTTGCTACTCTCGAAGCATTTACTCAGTTAAGCGGTCATTGAAATTGTAATCGTAGAAGACACTGACATTCTGAACTGGTTTTTTAGTTGTTAATAGCTCGAAGTTTATCAGAAAAAATGTATTCGCTTGACTAAATCGTTGTCAATGGGTCTTCCGAACTCATCGATGTAAATGAATAGATAGAGCCGTGCGAATGTAATTATATTTTACTGTTTATAAAGTAGGTACTAATAAATAGAAGTTTAAACGTAACAGAAAACTATGAAAATAATAATTTGCACAACATTTTTTAATTGTTTAGAAAATAATTCCCCATAAAAATTACTACATTTAGTTTAGATATCACCTTTGAGGTTATATTGTATAGAATAAAAATATTTTCGACTAAAAAACCACAACATAATTGAGACCACAGCAAACTACTAATAGGTAATCGTTTGTTTAATTTGGGCGTAATTGTAGTCCACGTTGATATATTGCACAGGTTGTAATAGCATAACAGGGGAAAATGTGTTTAACAAAATGTTGCTGTAAAGATGCATTTTTCTACTGATTGTCCTCTGGTAATTTTACAAACCGACATTGCCACAGGAAGCGCGATCATGTCTTCGCGAGCAGGTACATTTTCGCCTACCCTGCGTAATAAAATCATATGTTCGTAGCTTTACTACACAAAAAGCCTTACGGATTTTTTCTTTTAATAGTTACTTAAGCTACATACGGCAAGGACTACTTTTAGATTTCTCAGAATTATGCAGTCGACCATGTGTGCGATTTGTACCACATCCCACTTCATCAGACTCCCCCGTGTCCTCGCGCAACTCTTCCAAAGTTTAAAGTCTATGAGATACACGATAATAATAATAAATAATATCACTTAACTTACGCCTCAAAAAAAAAGAAATACACGGTACTATACGTATGGTTATGGAAAAACTTATAACTAAACTTAGGTAAAAGGAGGCAGGCAGTGCAGCTTTATCTGACACGGGATATTGATCCCGCGAAAATCACTTTCACTTCAGCACCAACCCCTTACGGTCAGAGTATTAAGTTCTTAGCTTACCAGCTTCATAATCACTTCAAGCTTTCAGGTGATCACAAAACAGTTGAGCATTCGTTAAGTAATAATAAATTTTCATCCGCGCGCCAAGATTCTCTGTTCCGCGACCGGCAAGAAAATAAACAATCAAGACATCACAAGCAACAACATCCGAGGACAAATATTTGTCCGCCGCAAACTTAACAAATCTCGGGCCGGTGACGGCTAACCAAACGGTGCTATTTCGTAATATCGTTTATATTGCTCTAATTTACAATAGAAGCAAAATTTACAACGTATACAATTTATCCAAGACGCAAAGCAATGCCTTTAGGCGAATGAATTTTCATTGAATAACAATTGTAACAAGAATTATTTATATTTTGATAAAATTAAACGTAATGGAACTTCAGATGTTCGTGCGTTTAGATTAAATAACAATTTTTTATGGCACTTCTACTACGGTTGGCAAGTGAACTCTCGTGCGCATGGTCATAAGCAACTGGGCTATGAGTATATCCAATATGTTCATAAGTTCCGTAATACAAGCAAATTTTTTTTTTCAGATGGTGCACACCATGATGCCGCTAGCGCGGTCAATTGCATTGGTGATGTCAGCGGCTCTAACCCTGGCGTATATGGCGCTTGCTATAGGGCTGGGTCCGCAAGGCCAAGAGAGTCAATTCTATCAACAGGTATGATTTTACTAACACACTTTTAACACGCTTAATGGTTTTTTTATTTCTTGGAACACCTTTTAAATTTTCCCTTTTTTATATCTTTTAATTATCTTGTCGCCTCACCTTTATATTATCGCCATGTACGTGATTATTATTTTTTTTAATTTAATAACGATAACATTCATGTAAATGTATTGCATGTATACATTTAAATACATATAAAGATTAAATATTATGATATCCATGTTCTGTATAATTTTCACAAAATGGCGACTTTCTATATCGTGAATTACAATGGCCATGACATATTTACCAAGGAGGTTATTTTAACGTTATAAGTATGTATAGAGTAAGTATAAGTATGTATGTTATATGTTGTAAAGTTACATTTTCATATCGTCTTCAAAGGGTTCAGCTTTCCTTTATGGGGCTTGCAGTTCGTTTTTAGAATAAGATTCCTAAATTGATACGCGAGTTGCCCATTGGAACTTAAGCGTCGCATTAAAACACAACTTACAGGCAAAGGATATTATAAGTATAGATGAGTGCATGAATGACAAGGATGCCTGGAAAAATTTGTGTCGAAACCAGTTCCGCACAGGTTTAAACTTATGTAATTACCATGTGTTGTTTAGAAGATGTACTGAGAAGTTTATTTCATTTCATTATCCTCATTGTTGAAGCACCTTTTCGAAACGGTGGTAGAAGCAAAAAAATGACGTTCATAAGTGTATTTACTGAATACCTATATGATTAAATGATTTTGAATTTGAATTTGAATATGAAATTCATTTATTTCGTATCACAGGTTACAAGATGTCATCCCTGGGCAAAGTGCATATCGCGAATCTATGTTGTGAAGTGTAATAACAGTTTAACCTCGATGAACTGTTAATAATAATTTTAAAATTATTAAGTTAGTCATCATTAATTATTATTAGACAGGTCATAGTAGCACAACAACAAATAACTTTTCATCTGCTAATTAATACTGAAAACGTATTCTCAAAACAAATCCACTAAGAATAACAATAAACAAAACTGAAAATTACTCCGATTTTCATATGGCGACAGACCGTGTCGGCTTCCCGCAAAACCAATTAAGTTCACCTTATAGCTTCGACCGCATGTATTGTCATTGGAAATTGTGTATTGTGCAGTGTTCGCCACAGATAAAAAACACATTTTCTTCTTGACAATCTCTCTTATCTGTATTACCGCCCGACCAACAGCAAGGCTAGTTGCCAGGGGGCTTTCGAGTCCCTCGAGGAACTTCCCCGGGCATTGAGGATTCCCTCGAGACCCAAACCCGCCACATTTTAACCAGCGCCCTCAGGAGGCGCACTCCGTACAGGATTGATTATCTGTACCTACTTCAATCATATTGTTATATTTACAGATTTCAAATTGTTATATTTCAAATTGTTACATTAACTTCTGCTTTTTACTCCTAAGACTGGAAATTTTCACATAGATACGAGTATTTGTCTGGGATACGTTTACAATAATGAACCTTTGCCACAAGACCCCGATTTGGACTTATCTATAATAGTATTGAATTCAAACAGCACTTCTGTGTGATTAAAGTCTGCTAGCAATCTACGCTTTTTATTATACGTTCGTGATATTAAAACACGAGGATAAAAAAAGTTTGCTCAATGCTATATAGTTAAACGGGACGCCCATTACTTATTGAATATCTGTGAAAAGTTTTGAATAGCTTAGCAACACTGCGCCTGATCATTGTGAAAAGCAATACTGTGTATTTAAAAATTTACTATGATAAAGACCGTAGGCGCTCACTGAATAAGTGTAGAAATTATTTTCGTTAACTGTTTCAGCTTGATTGTGAATGACAATCTAATATTCCAGCTTTATACTGTAAACTTTGGCAATAATACTCCACCCAAACGTATTCGGTTTAGTTGACAGAAATTGATTGAGTTCCCTTTCATTGTTGATTTACCTACTTTGTAGAACAAAGTTAATTTTGTATGATTTACGTTTATGAATTATATTTATCTGGAGGAACAAATGCCAATTGGACGTCTGTTTTAACATTGTAGTATTTAATATAAACATGACCTCACGTTCCGTGGTTTTGGTATAGTACCACTGCATCATCGGATCTGAAGAGCTGGACCAGGAAGGCACCGAGGAGGACGAACGGGCCATAATTACAGATTTTTTTTGTTATGTCCACTCCAATTATTCAAATAAATACAGAGAGAAAAGTGAGATGTTAAAGGGGCTACAGTGATATTAATTTTGTTTTATATCGATTACAAAATCCATGTCACTTAACAATGAGCCTATTTGACATTAGATCCTCTCCACAGCTGACCTGCGAGTTATCTCTTCTGCTGTCGGCGAGTGGCATCGGCATGTACTACCGCGCGTTGACTGAGCGCGCCCATCGGAACACTTTCGCGGGCACCAGGACCTGCCTGGAGCAACGTGTCAAGCTGGAATGCGAGCGGGAACAGCAGGAACGACTGCTGCTGTCGGTCATCCCGGCTTATATAGCCGCCGAGGTGAGTCACATGACATTAATGTTACATACAAATATGTTTTAATATCGGATGCAAATCTTGAACATTGTAAAAAAATCGTATTTCCAAATAGCTTTTCAGGGTTTTTTTGCTTGTTCATATTTTTGACCACGCTATTTGATGTTATTGTTAAAATTGATATAGTCATGTAATTACATCTTCATTACGGTGGTCAGCTAACCCGTCGGATGTTAACAAAACTTACATTGCTACTAGTGAGGACTGAGGACTATGGTTGAACGTAACTTGTACTCGTATAATACTTTTGGTTTGTAATGCTATTCAATTCGTAACCTTCTGACATTGTTTTAAGACCGTTAGCGCCAACAGCCGAGCTCATGAGTCCCGCGACGTGACGTGCCATTCACACACACAAACGTAGCTTCGGTACATCGCATCCTGATATATTTTGAAGTACCTATCCATATTTTTGCTATATAATATAATTAATATTTATTGAAGCTGAAGCGCAGGTCCATTTGATGTCATGAAAGTTTATGAGGTTAATAGGATTTACACTTTGATAGTGTCCAATAAAGAGTTATTTTTACTTGAATATAAAAATGTAGGTGTATGTATAATTGAAAATAGTCAATACAATTTTTGTAAGTTAATAGCTGGTTACCGAGTAGCTATACTGGCCAGCTGATGATGAGCGGTCACCCTACCACCCCACCCGTGGATGTTAGTGGCACCAACGCGTTGCGAATTTGAACTTTAATACTCAATTGCACACAGATTACTACACTATATAACCACACACACACACAGAGAGAGAGAGAGACACACACACACACACACATGCACATTACAAACAACGTAATATTGTAATATAACTTATATGTATTGTCGTTAACGCAAATTCTACTCCAGCGTTTGGTTTACGAGCTACGCGATGTTATTTCAAGGTCTGAATGTGCCGGGCAGAAACCTAGCGGACCTAAGTTATTATTAGTTATAATTTACTCATATCGTTTTAATTACTGCCACAGCGTGTGAATGTATATTTTTACGATTGCTGTTATTAAATCGACCCCGGTTGTTTAAGTTTAATAACTTATTGAGTTTATATGATCCCAACAAGAGATTTTTAATTACTTTTGTTATAATGTCGTCATCACCTGCCCTACCTTATCCCATTATCTGGGCTCGGCGCAGTATGTCTTTTCCTTCCATTCATCGCGTTTTCCAGTCATAGTTATGTCCACTCCCACCTCATTCATGTCACTCCTAATAGAATCCATCCACCGTTTCTTGGGCCTTCCTCGCGCTCTGTATCCATTCACATTCATATGCAACGCTGTTTTGGTCACATGGTCTTCATCCCTTCTCATGCCCAAACCAAACCAACCTTCTACTTCTTACTTCATCTATCATTCGCACTACTTGTACACCACCCCTTATATACAAATCCCTGACCGTATCACCTCGCGTCACTCCACACATCCATGTCAACATTCGCATCTCGGCAGAGTGGAGACGTTTCTCCTCACGCACTTTACAGATGGCAGTAAAAATGACGAGAATAAGGTTGGAGCAGCTTTTGTGGTTCGAAAACCTGATGGACAAACTCTGACGAAAAAGCTCAAACTCCACCCAAGCTGCTCAGTGTATCAAGCCGAACTGTTGGCCATAGATCGCGCTTGTTCATGATCATTACAAAATAAAATATCAGATCTTGCAATTTTAACCGACTCACTTTTCAGCCTTTACGAACTAAATAATAAAGACAGCACTAACCCTCTTGTTTCATCAATCCACAGGACACTTAAAAAATTAAATTCATTTTCCGATGCTACATTTATATGGGTGAAGTCACATACTGGACTTATGGGTAATGAGGAAGCAGATAAGGCGGCCAAAGCGACAGCAACCTATATCTACCGTACGAATACGCCAAGTTTCCCATAAGCTTTGTAAAACACAAAATAAAAACGAAAAACATAGAAGATTCCAACGCCATATACTGGTCTGGAACAAAAGGAGAGCAAACAAGCTATATGTGCCCAAACCTAGAAACGATCAACAAATTACATGCGATAATAACACCTTCTTTCGAATTAACCCAAATCCTCACCGTACACGGATATCACTTAGCCTATCTACATACATAGATTCAGAATAAAGTCCACTGACAGATGCCCGCGCGATGATACATCATCCCAGACAATCAAACATCTAATAGAAGATTGTTCACGATATTTTGAATCCAGAAATAACCACATATCCTTATGCGCACTTCATGACATATGTAGAAAATCTTTTTAGTATCAATGAATTAATAAAAGAAGAAAGTTGTTTGCATACTTACGTGAAGCATGTGAAAAGAATTATTAACACTAAAAGAATTCAACAAAGACATTCAATAAAATACTATTTATCATTATATTGGTATTAAACATTTATTTGTAATATTAACAATACACATATTTATGAAACAATACATATTAATTATACATTACATTTGTATCTTGTAACATTTATTTCATATTTAAATCAAAATATTTATAAATAAACACATATTTACAATTTATAAAATCAATAAAATAAAAACTATTAAAAAAAAACAAACAAGTTATAAAATCTCGTAACTCGAATTGAAGTGAAGAGTCGCCCGTATCCAATAGCGGGGGCTTTGATCTGAAAAATGAAAGAGCGAAATTAAATATAGGAATCGTAAATATTCCTAAAAGAAAAAAAAAAGCCGCCCGGCATTCCGGGCCGTACATCATTACTTGTTTTATGTAATGGTATATAATATAATATAATTGTAAATCTCGTCTTTAAGTAACTCTCTCGGATCGCATGTAGTGCTGGTTACTTGTCTCCACTTCTAGCATCCTGCATTGATTCCCCGGTTTACATCTCGATCCACTTACCCATCATGCTAGAGTAACAAACTGAGGTTTTTTTTTGTTATTATGTATACTTATATTATGCATTGTTTAAAAATGTAAATTATGGTAGAAAAATTATGGCTAGCACTCGTAGAGTATACTCGCCCTGATGCTCCGTTTCGGAGCGAAACACGTGTTGGTGACGGTGTGTATGTTGGTATATACTTTTATTTATCATACATACATGTTGTCCTGTGTGGGAAGAAGAGAGGTTCTATGCTTGTATAGAAGTATATACCATCATACATTGTGCTTGCGGATTGTTGCAAAGTAAATTAATACTAATTTAATAACAATGCATTTCCGCACAGTAACGCCTGATACTATCAACTATGAAGAAAAATGAACATTTTAAAAGGACTAAGTCATGGTTTGTTAGACTATTGTTGGCACTGCAGTATATTTGAATATAGAATTTGTTACTAACTTGACTACAGCACCCCCTATCAGATCCCAGTGTCATTAACAAACACATCGACAGTACAAATTTATTGTGCTAATATGACTCTTAATCAATCGGTCAAGTCGTCGCATAGTTCAGGAGTTACATTTAAAAAAAAACGCATCAACTATTGAACATAATTATATTGTATAATGATTAATATATATTCGTGTTATATTAATCAAATTAAGATGAGGTCAGGTCTGAAGTAATTTATTTATTTATCACGAATTTAAATGCATTAATTATTTTAAAATTGTATTTTTTTGTAAATGAAGGCATCTTGATTAATTATCAATGATTTATGGTCAATGGATTTTCTTTAAAAAAAAAGCACGGTAAAATAAGGCGGGAAAATTTTGGCAGAAACGTCTTTGGTGTCAAAGGATGAAAAAAAAAACAACAGTAAATCGAGAGCGGGGAAACTCTGGGGAGTTTTGTGTGGGAAAATAAATATTGGTTATTATCGAAGTTTTATAAATTTAAAAACAATATAATATCTGAGTTTGAATCTTAGACGTACCTTGCAATATCTGGCTAGAGGGTCCAATCTGCGTGTAATCTATTAACTCTAATAGATTTTAAATGAAAAAAATTAGCTAAAAAAGTTAAGTTGAAATCCAAACATCCGTCAGTATCGTATCCTGAATACTCTAGAGATACAAGTTAACACTTGGTACATATTTACTGCAGTTAAAGGAATCGTGACCACGTATTTATTTTGAAGTATTTGTTTTAAGGGTTCTTGTTTCACTGGACAGAGTGAAACTATACTGTCAAGCGATATGCGGTAAAAGGAGAGAGCAAACTTTCGTCTTTTAATTGTACATTACAGTAGAAGAGGGAAAAATCTTGAAGTTATATAGGAAAAAAATAATAATATATTTATAATTTTTGTTATTACAGTCAATCGTTTGTTTATCTGATGTAAAATACCATTATAACATGATAACTTTGATAAATGAGTTGAGTGCCCGAATACGAATATGAATTTTTAACTACTGTAAGAATCTTCAAAAAGAGTATGAACAGATTTTTACCTCTTTCCTCTCATCTTTCCTCTCATCAGGTGGGATTGTTGTCAAGCATTAATTTACTCCATATTAAAAAAAAATAACTACTAAATTATACATAGCACTGTTTTGTTACACGATACAGATAAATATTTAATTAGCTTAAATCAGACAAAAAATTGTGAATGAAATAACCAAACAACGTTTTGAATACGTTTTCATTATTAATTTTATCTACTCCCATGCTTTAAATCCTCTATAAAAGATTCTGAAACAGTTAGCTTACTGCTAACATTAAAACTGCCAGTCTTAGTAACCTAATATCACATATAACCCAATATAACCTAATAACACACATTCGTGTTTTAATACCCCTTATCATACAACAGTTGCATAAATAACTATTAAGGTATGTGCAGTGAACAGGGAGTAAACTGAAGAGGAGAATTAGAGGTTATGCATACTTTTTGAGTTTGAGTATAAACAGTTGATTAGGTATAACCAAATTAATATTATTGTGATTAAATGTGTTATATTATGTGCGATAGTGATGTTTAATTTTTATATAATAATAATTTTGTTTAATTATTTACAAGCGGTCCACCCCGACTTTGTTCGGATTGACCAATTATAGCCAGATGGACGTAGGCTATGACAAAGATATAATATCCATCTGGAGTAATGCACCTTTCAAATAATTTTTCAAATAGACGCTGTGGTTCTGAATATTACTTACAAAATTCGTACTCTCACTTTATAATATTAGTATTGATAATATATTATAGATTACAGTTTCTTTATCTCAACATCTGTTGGAATATGAGTGTATTTCCTGAATAAATGTTTATGCGAGTATGGTGTCTAGTCGGATCCGTTACAATGGAGTTCAAATATAATCATATCAATCAAATATAGATTTAAATATAATCAAATATAGATCAGAATTCGTTGGACAATATATTATTGACTTGACAATCACTCTTGCTTTTTTCGTCGCAATAATCGCTTATCGCAGCCGGTTTTAGCAATCACAACGCCGAATACATCTGGGTGACCATGTTTCGAATATTGGAGTGATTTTTTCACAACGATAACACATTTTCACGACGTATTTCTGAAAAGGATTCGGTAACGAGTATGTTTACAGTTCTCCGAAGAACGTCTAAGATGTCATATTTTTGTGTAACGAATGACAAGAAAATGAATAAAAAGCTTTGGGTTTTCTATAGATGAATCTTTCTTTTTCGTATTTTGATATTCGAAATCAAATTGCTGAAATTAACTTACCTCGAAATTCTGATTTTAACTTTGGTAAATTTTCGTTTGCAAAGTGTTTGCTGTTTCTTTTGCAGAGTTGGAAAATCAGTTTTTAAACGGTTTCCAATCGAAGTCCTTATAAACGCATCTTTGACGTCCTTGTTGCAAATGTTTATGGACATTGGTGATCAGCACAGAGTACATTTATATACGCTGGTGATCCTTCATGGGGTCCGGCTGCTCATGACGTGGTCATTACAGCAAAATAGGAACATTTTCCACAGTCCTTCTAAAGACCGAAAGCCGTTGACTGTGGTGTCCTATTGAACTTAAATGCGCTAACAACTTCTATAGCGGAAATCGTGTCGCAACTAAATTATTATGGATATTTTGTTCTTTTTACATCACGTATTATATGTTTAGTAAATACATTATCTTCACATTAAACTTAAATATTTATAATCTCTGTTAGCGTCGTTATAATAAATTATTACACATTCGCACATCACACTAGATTCCTTGTGTTGTCGGTGGCGTTGATATACAACAGAAATATCATCTAACTTTGACATACACAGAAATTACATCTCAATCGATTACGGTCAAGAGGAGTAACATTCATGTCATATATCTCTATTCGAACGGGAACTGAAATCGATGTTCTTTGGGAGAGCATCGATATCAACCGAGCTTTATCTCTAAAGAGATGAGACTATTTGGATTATAAATTAATTGATAACTCACATTTTTGCTAAATTGGGCGCCGCTTCTTTAACACGTTCCAACCCACAAGGCATGATTTGTGGTTTGTTCATAGTGAAAATCATTATTACTTATGGTAATGAAAGAACGCGGTGCACGATAGCAATTCGCCTTTATGAGTCCCTGAATCGATTTCCACTTCATACAACAATCCTTACGTCATTTTTACCATGCCGTCTCCTATTTAATACCTTATTCTACTTATATCGTATTTTAATCTTGTTATTTTTCGGTCTAAGGATATGGACTTTTTATGAGTGACTTATACGGAACCTCTGAAATGCAGTCTCCACATATAACTTACTGGCTGTCTAAAGGATCTCTACTGAGCACACGGTCAAGTCTTCAGCATGCTTGTATAATAAATTCACACAACTTCCTAATTTTTAACGTTCCAAATCTAAAAGAAAAAAGGGCTTAGACGTAGTCTTGCTACAAAATGTCGTATTTGCAGAGTTGTTATATATTATATCGTGTGTAGATCGGTAGAGACAGCAAGCGAAATATCCACTAATACTCATTGAGTTCCACTAAGACTTATTGTCGACAAGGTTGTCGTGGTATGACGAAAGTAGGCCTTCGTCTGCTCATTATGTGGCGCCAGATTGGAACACGCAACGTACAGGTCTCAAATAGCCATAGACAAGAATAAGAGATGTATAGAACTCTCGTCGGTACAAAATACCCCTAGACGGCGCGCCATAACTTAGTCTCGGGACAATGCAACCGCGCCGCCAGCCGCGTTGGGTCCGTGCGCGGCATGTTAAACGGTCGACCGTTACAGCACCATTATGCTCACGCGCTGTCCCAGTCTTGATGTGCTAATTGGAGGCTAAATACTTCGTGTCCTAATACAAACGATGCGCCGGATATTTTGTTTAGTATAGATGGTATTAAGTAGTACACGACGCTTCTCTTCAGACCTAATGCCCGCGCCGTTATTCTCTTCAGACCTAACACGCTAAATGTCAATGCTAATAACTAATTTAACCTGCTGTAGTGAACTAAGTTCTACAAAGTAACTAGTTCATGTATTTTTGTAACAAAAAAGTCATGGAAATCGAATTGGTGTTTCTCTTATTTGAAGTTAAAGTACCTAATGAAGATATTTTTTATGTTTTTCGGTAACTAAATTTAAAAATACTGGTAAATTGTGGAGCGTGTCCGTCAGAATCTATACGAATATTATTAAGAGGGAGTATGAGTTATGTGACTTTGTGTATATGCAAGGGTAATCTGCTCCACTGTATCTATTTGAAAAAATTTCTTACTATTTGCCACATAAATAATTGTCCAACCCACACGAAGTCAGCGCTAGTAATATAAAACAT
This sequence comes from Megathymus violae, assembly GCA_003671415.1. Lineage (NCBI taxonomy): Eukaryota > Metazoa > Arthropoda > Insecta > Lepidoptera > Hesperiidae > Megathymus > Megathymus violae. The sequence continues at coordinate 629,314 of PDGT01000072.1, forward strand.
AGTATTACGTGCATTATGTACCACCTATATGAATAAATGAATTTGAGCTTGTATTCGAGTTATAAGCATGATAAAAAAGCTTTAAACGTCGTCGAGATGACTTTTCGGTAATCAGCCTTATTGTAATGTCGACCACCGTTAAAAATTGGCGTTGTGATCTGTTTACGAAACTTTATGCCAAATTTTGGTGGTAAATGAGCAACATTTTCTAGGAAATTGTACGTACTATTTAAACACTCACGCTCGAGTCAACTATATCTCTACGATCGAACAAGCGAAAAAGTAATTGTTATGATAAAATTAGCTGTGCCCGCGACTTCGTCCGCGTGGAATTTAACAAAAAAGTTATTAATTTATTTAGTTCTTTCTTTCATAATTTTAGAATTTTTCTTAAATAAAAGTAGTCTAAGTTACTCCTTATTAAATCAGGTACCTGCCAGTGAAAGTCCCGTCAAAATCGGTCCAGCCGTTTCAGAGATAAGCCGAAACAAACAGACAGACAAACAGGCAGACAAAAATAAAAAAATGTTATTTTGGTATAAGTACCGTATATACATTCATATGCATGTAGTAAAAAGCGGATATTTTAATATTTCAAACAGACACTCCAATTTTATTTATTAGTATAGATGAGACACTGAAATGTCAACTTCACATGTGTCACAGCAGGTGTCACTTAGTTGATCTGCAGAAAATGGATTGGACTATTCACTTTCTTGTATTATTCACAGAGGTAAATAATAGGTATAAACAGAAACGTTGGCCAGTTTTTGTTACTTAAGCATAAAAATTCTGTCTTCAACTGAGCAACCATCGGAATAATCCAATATAGATATGCAATATAGATTCAAGACTTAAGTGTCTTTGGATATCATGGTAATCTTATCAAAATGCGATCGCGCAGATGTAATAAGCTTCTTTCGGTTTTGAGATGTTCTCCTAGTCTCGTCACGCGCGGCTTACTAAGTTTGAATACTTGATTAAAAGTTAATTTTGAGTCGTCTAACTCAGTACGTTTGATGCACAAATTAGAAAAATAATTACAAATAATCATTTGTAATACTTTTTGTTGTTTATCGAGAGATAATTGCTATTTGTTTGATTACTTATTCACCAACTTATTACTCATACTCAGTACTTATTTATTTAGAAATATTTGTGCCTCGGTTTTTTTATACCTAGTATTCGTGTAATTTCGAAAGCTAATTTAATTCTTTATATAATAATATTATTTTCAGTTTGTTGATTCTCAAGGTCTGTAGTACATAAAAATGGATTTACGATTGTACTTGTACATACGACTGCTTATCCAGTATAAAATAAGTTGAAAATTACAAAATAGATTTGAGATTACGGGATTCATATTTTATTTTAATAATAATTATTGTTGTGTTTATATATTGTTAGATTTAACATATAGATAATTCTTGTAACTTCTCAAATAGCGCATCTTTAATACAGAGTACGTTATTAAAACAATGAAGTTTAAAATGTAATACAGATGAGTAATATTTTAAACCCGGCTGGAGATAGTGGACCTGGCCTGAATTAGTTCTGCTTATTCAACTGTTAAACTAGGTACTTCGTAAGACAACAATGCGTCTTAGTTAAAGAAAGTATAGGCCAACGGCACTTACGACTGAAGCATTTCGTGTCAGCCATAATGAGTTGCTGGCGACCCCGTAGCGCAGGTGGCCGTGAACTTGTCTGCCGAGTGAGGGATCCTAGGTTTGAGTCCCGATTGCGACACATATTTATAAATGTTTGTTATATGACCATGAGTGCTTGTGATGTCATATTTGTGTACGTCCATGCCACCCGTAATAAAGGGAATTCTAGTGCACTCATCCCAGTGAGTCTGTAAACATTGTTTATTTTTATTTTTTTATATAAACGAGCCAATCTGATGGTGAGTGGTCACCGTCGCCCATGGACATGAGGAACATCAAAGGCGTCACTAATGTATTGTCGGCCGAGAAATAAGAAGTAATAAAGAAAGTATTGTCTCTCAAGCCACCAGCCTGAACATGACGAGTCGTTTGGCGGCTGACTCAGACAGAAGGGCGCTAGCTATCTAGGCAGATTACGAAAAGATACTATACCAGTAATTATATTGTTAATAATAATACTGATATATAATCAGACTGGCTTCTGTCGCTTCTTACGACATCCTGTTCTGCCAGCATGAGATTGGGGACCGTATTTTAAGCCGCCCCAATACAGCTAAAAACATTTCAACGCAAGGACATCTGTTTTATTTGTTTCTCTGTGCGTGGCACAATTTTTTTTATGTTTTCACACTTCATTTGTATTTGTAATCGGTGAGATATCCATTGGTTTTGACAACTGATGGTGATGACAAGTAACCGGCCCTCGTTTCGTTGCGACAAATTGAGTACTCACCTTCACAAACAGTAATTGCGCACAGAACGATTGTTAATATCTTTTATCAGGCGTTTTTGCTTTATAAATTCTTTATGTTTACTAAACATCTAAACTTTCGTTAAATATATAACTCTAGCTATTAGTAAAACTGCATGAAAATCCGTGAAATAATGTGAGGTAATTGCGTTTTGAAACAGGTAGGCTTTATTTTATATTCGCAGTATGTGTGAATATCTCAGTTTTATATCTCACACTTTCCACCAGGTGGACTAAATGACTATTTACTGCTTCATTATCGATAAAAAGTTTAATGTTGTTCCTCAATCTGCAATTGCCAGAATATTTTTTTAAAGGAAAACAACAAAAACAAATTAAATTAAAACGAAAGTCAAAGTACTGATACTTTATTTTCAACTAAATTATTTTGGAATAAATCTTACATATCAATTAATACTAATTAAGGATACATCAGTCACATTTGGTAGTAACATAATAAAGAACAATTTTTACCAATAGCATTGTCCTATGACGGAAATATGTACATGCAGTGAAAATCATAAAAAATGATACAATTCTTGATTACTCTCAGATTACGATAAAATATAAATTATTATTAAAAATTTAAAAGATATCAATTTGTATAATTATGTAATATCAAAAGACAATAATGTATTTAACAGATTTAAATGATTTTACATTATTTTACAGTTCGACGAATTAGATATGAATTTATTTTATATAACAGAAATGAACTTGAATATGGACGGAATGTCACCTTTACATCGATCTTACGAGTATAAGATCGGGGTGGTATAAGTCCTGTCACAGATTATAAAATATTGCAGAGTGCTATATTCTAGTAGTTTGTACCTGGCTGTGTAAAGACGCCTATACAATGAACAAATTGTTAGCAATGACAAGGTTCGAAAGCCATGGAATGAGTCATAATATTTTCACGTGTGTCAACTCCTTTTATTATGAAAATTTCGAACTTTGACATGTGTAACAAAATGCAACAGCATTCTCTAAGCATTTTAATACCCAGATAATAATGCACTTCTGTGTTATATTACGAATTAAAAACGTTTAAGCGTCGATAAAGGAAGAATTTCTAATTCAGCTGACGCTGATACTAACAGGATTTTTATTTTAAATGAGATTGAATCTTTATAGTAAACTAATTGTTAAACTATACCAAAGGTTTCATTGGATATTTATGTTTTTTCATTACAATAATCTGATACATATTCATATGTTCTAGATTCTAGCCATAATATTTCAATCCATAGTGACTTCATTTAAATGAATAACTGAGAAATATGAGTAATTCCAAAGTAGTAGATACAAATGATACTTTTATTCTATATATTAATAATACTGTAACTATAAAATTATTTATTTAAATTGTAAAACTCGAGGCAGCGATGTCGCCATGTTTGAAAGTTGTCTATTTGTCGAGGTCGGATCGACTGAAGTTAGAATTCAAATATAAGTATAAACTACAATCATATCAAAAATAAGGTGGTTTCTATCTCAAGTCCCTTCAAATACCAGCAAACACACGTAGCACAAACATCAATCAACTTAATAACTTAACATATTTCAAAATACGTCACTGTGCAGTCCAGCGTCTAATATCACATGTCTTTAATTAGCGGTGCATTAATTTCAGTCAAGTTGTATCAATTAACGATCTTAAGAACTGAAACTCATGATTCCGCAAACTCTTTTCTGTTTGTTTCAATATCAGATTTGCTGATATTGACGTGTATTGTTATAGCTTCATCGTTTTCTGATTTCATTATAATGTCATTCCATTGTACTTCAGCTTTCTTGCTATACGCTTCGTTTTCTATGAGGATTGCCGATTTGGTGCACAGGGCTTTGCTTTGGAATTCGATGAGTGCACAGTAATCGCTCTTCCTCGTTTCGGATTTTACGTCAGCGACGTAACCGAGCTTCCTCCTCATTACTTCGACTTTGACGTGATAGTTGTAAATGCAAACCTTGATTATGAAGGCGCTCTTCTGGTACAGTAGTATAATTTTGTACTTGGTTCTACAGCACGCAGTCTTCTTCAATTTCGTCTGGAAGTTTTCAATTAAGATCTTGATCTTTTGAGAGTAGACTGCGATGATATTGTGAGTTGATTGTAGATGCGCCGATAGTTCCTCGAATGCTACAGAGCAACATGTTGCTGTGATCGGGCAGATCATGGTGTCGTATTTGCAATCTTCCTCATGTTTTACTCTCGTATTGGCAGTCAGTAGTTCAGTACAGCCGCGTCTGTCAACAAAGGAACGTTCTTTACAATTTTTACACTAAATTATCTCAAGATCCTTAACTTTAATTATCATGACTACAAATTCCGAGAATATATTTGCTTGGGTAGCAAAGCGTACATAATTTGGACAAATTAATGTTTTTTGCGTAACTTTCTAATCGCCTCACGTTTTTTAGGAATTTTTTACTACACTTCTTGTCAGCTTGCCGTTGAACTTTACTGTTTCAAACCATTGTACTGGGAAAAATAGAAGTATATGTAAAGTTAGTCCACAATTTATACATAACCAATATTCCAGTAATCTGTCTAAGAATACACAACGATCAAATATTTTATTTATGGTGTTTAAGGCATTGTAAGAATTATTATTGAATATCTTTATTCATCTTTTAAGAATCAAATTTTTAATATTGATGTAGCTTTGTCTTGATCTGGTGAGGTAATCTTATTTATTTCTGTACTGTACTTATTTCTCTAGGATTTCTACTTTAAGGCTTACAATGAATTTGTATTTAAAGAGAATAAAAAATAGGTTTTTAATATTATAGAATATTTGCATTACCAAAAAATCTCAATGGACCTCGGAGCACGAGAAGCTATGAAGAATAAAAACAAGTAATGTTCGGTTACATACGGAAAGTTATTATAATAACTACTAATTGATAACTTAGTGACTTAAAAACTCGATCGCGACCGACGATACGAGTATCGTGCGTCAGAAATGACCCTGGTATAAAGATATAAATTTTTATATATGTTATTGCAAAGTGACGCCTGATACTATCAATTATAATAACTACTAACCATTGTACTGGTAAAACAGAAGTATGTGTAAAGTTAGTCCACAATTTATACATAACCAATATAACAGTAATCTGTCTAAGAATACACAACGATAAATTTTTTTTTATGGTGTTTAAGGCATTGTAAGAATTATTATTATAAAGTCATTTTAAAGGCACCGCTTATCTAAAAGCAATAATTATCCTCAGATACCTATAGAAAAAATAAATAATAAATTATCTTCAAAACCAATGTAATAAAAAACAGTCCAAGAAAATACACACTTGAGACATTGTTGTGATGTTTGTGATTTTTTCGTTCACACATGAAAATACTGCTTTATACTTTTTAGTGATTTTATTGATGTCAAAAGTTAAACCTCGGATTCTAAGGTGGTTTTTTATTTCACATTTTGACGAGTATACGGGTAAATATTATAAAACTGGCTACGGATTAAAAGGAGTAGTAGTTTTTTTTTGGGTGCGATTACTATTATTGATCGCAAGAGTGGGACACAGTTAATAAGATAGATAACTGACTAACATTAATGCAGCCGTAACAATTTTGTTTAAAAAGAAAGGAATCAAAGAAAAGTATGTTTTGTGTCAGTTAAGATCCAAAACTCACGACATATCGAATCCAAGGGGTCGAGAACCACTTTCGGAATCCCTGTTTTACTTGGTATGTATTTTGTCAGCGTAGGAAAGAACTAAACTGGTGTCGATATCGACCCCTTAGGTTCGACATCGGTTTCCCATGGGTCAACATAAACGATAACTGATTTTGGGAGTCGACGAGGTCTTAAAAATGGACCCCTAATTAATAACATAACTTTTTATTTGAAGTTAGTGGATTTTTGTTAGTTTGTGGATGGTGGTTGATTTTTAAAGTAATTTAGTCATGAGGTTCTGAGGTGTCACTTGATTTTGTAAATGAGTCTCTTTACCAAAATAATTGGGGAATCCCTGGCGTAGAATTACATATAGTGAGAACCATCGTCCATACTAAGTTCTGTTAATGCGTTTAAATTATAACAATATTATTGTATAAACGTATCTATAATATGACCCTGTTCTGTAAAATTATATAGTATTAGAGAACGCAGGTAAACGGAATGATAGCGTAATGTACTACTTCAAAACTGGTTAGTTTAATTAAATATACCCTCCTGTTTCTTACATTATCTGACCTCTTGTATAATTTGTCGATCGAGGAAAAATACCTGCATACTGAGGATTTAGAAAATCCAGATATATCGTGGCTATAAATAAGCCATCCACCAATCCTTGATTTACGATATATTTGTTGGTGACCAAATTTTATTAGACAAACAGCATTAACGGTGAAAAACTCTTTTACGAGTGATTTACGACCTCGTAAAATTAAATTAGAGTAACAGGATTGTTGACGACTAATGTTTTAGTGGAATTTCCTAATCTACTTATACGTATAACACTAGTAACCAGGTCTTGTTTCGCTTGACGAAACCAACATCTTACATTTACAAAGGCACCTGCATTATTTTAGTAAAGGGTTTCTCTAGTTGTGCGAATTAGATATATATTAATTTATTATCAAATAAAATTGGGATGATAGCAGGAGGATGATGATAATAATGATCAAATAACTGCAGCCGGGCAGCCAAGAATTTGTCAAGGAGAAAATCACCCAACCGAATTTTTCGCTGCACAGAACTGTCAAACGGAACGTGTCACACTTCGCTATTGAGATTTTCATGTAAAAATACCAATCAAATTCCAGAAAAATCATTCCATACGAACTTGACCCATGTAGTTATGAATAAAACAAAAAAAAACTATATACCTATCTACAAAATTGGACGGTGATGATCTTTTCATATGTGCGGCAATTGATTATTATTATTCATATGCATTTGTACCTGAATGTATATTATTGGAATTGGAATCGTTGTGTTATTAATTTATATAAAACTAGCTGGCCCGGTAGACGTTTTATTGCAATGTAGTTCCGCGAATCTGATCGCAGCGGTACTACCGGGGCCAAATGTGAATTTAAACTATCCAGGCACTTACTTAATCACACAAAATATTTTTATATTTATAAAGATGTTCGTCGTGTAAATTTGCCATTGTCTACAAAATAGTCATGTAATGTTATATGTTTGTGTCATGGTTCTGTATTTTCCTTATTATTCGATTTTAAAATAACTGCGATGCAATTTACTTATAACATGGCAAAATGAAACAAACAACATCCTTAATTGAACATTTTAACTATAACGGGTACTCACTCTTTTTTTACCGATATATTAACTCAATTACATGATCATGGTCACGACTAGATTGCGGTGGCGGGGACAATCTTTTGACAGTTGACACTTGACGGACACTAATGGCAGGTGAGCCTGTCAACTTTAGTCTACTTCGTTTTACATATCCTTAACTGTTCTACTTCTTGTTAGCACCTGTTCTTTCAAAGTCCTTCGATCAGCCGCACTGACTCAACGATTGAAAGTAATTTCAACGAAGGAAGCGGATGTGAAGAGAAATTCTGACTCATAGTTTATTACACCGACCATCCTTATAGATTTAATCAAGCTGAATGAAAATGAAATGAATTAGTAATGTAGGTTGGGTTTTACTATTCGTGCGTCATTACCTAGCGTGAATTGAACTATCGATTTTTCCACATCAAGCGCCTTGTTAAGGAAGAAAGAAATCTTGGTGCTTTTTTTTAACTTTTTTAAATTACTAGATGTTATTTTGTTACATTCTTATCTACATAGTTTGATAACTCTATGATAAAGTTGGGCAGAAGTTTTTTAAACCGCTAGGAAACTAGTGCCACTCTGACCTCTAATGTCACGGACGTTTCGAATTTATAAGTAATTCCTAGACTTGTGAACGAATAAAATTGTAACGAAATAACAGACGATAAGTAATAACGAAATAAATAGAGTAATTGTATCCAAGTAGTATTTGGTATTAGGATAAATTTTTGGATGAGTATAAATATTATTTCAATCGTTACTTGTGGATTTTTTTTATATTTTCGTAACCACCTAATCAATAGGATTCATTGCCGTGAATAAATATTAGCAACCAATAGAATAGCTATTATTTTTATATCACCACAGATTGTATGATTTATAATATACGGGACAATTGCACGTAGACATTTCAGCATTCTCAGGCAACTGGGTCGAAATATACATAGATATCGTGATCACCTTCCATACAAAAAATGCTATGGTGTCGAAGTGTTACCTGTAATTCCGGCACGGCAACATGAGGTCGTTGACAAGGCGCTGGAGCGCCAGACAAGGAGTGGCAGGCGCTCGCAAGCT
>PDGT01000072.1:638135-739539 GCA_003671415.1 Megathymus violae
CCCCGCCGCACCAGGGACAGACGCAGGGGCCGCAGCACTGTCGACAAGTTTTTCAATTTAACAAAAAAGTTTCAATGAATGTTTAAAAGTAATATGGGGTGCCATCCAAACTTGAACCTAACTCCCCTAATTCACTTTAAGCAACCGTACAACTGAAATGCCCTGGGTTACGTACCACCCAGCTTATTTCTGAAGTTACTTCACCATGATGGTAGGGTTCTTTATCTGGTTAGCTAGCTACCATCCTCCTGCTAGAATTAGCCATGAAAAGTGTTTAACTATTTTACTTCCAATGTCCGTAATTTTCCGTAGTAATAGTCTTGACCTGGTGGCCTTAAATTAGTAATGCCTTTGTGTTACAGATGTGCATGGACGACAGTGGCCACTTACCATCAGGTGGTCCATCTGTTCGATTGTCTGCTTACTAATTCCTTCACTTCGATTTTAGAACGTCGTCCTTATCTATTAATAATATTATAAATTCATGTAATTTAATGTTTAGATCATTTAGTCCTCGTAAATATTTTTCTTTTTTTTAAAACATATTATTTTCCTTTGAATACGAATGAATATATGTAGATAAGCATACCAAAATTACAATACTCTTAGAATGTTTTCAGTCGAATAGATAATTAATATTTCCCCCTTTTAATTATTGTTCTTTATGATAATATAATGCTAACGTACTAGTGTCAAATGTCACCTGTCAATTTGTTAGGAATCGTTTCTTTCCAACGCAGTTTTACCGTTACTTTAATTGCTGTAACCACGACCCAAGCAATAGACATTCCACTGTGATACGTTCCCTTATAGTATATTGCTCTCGGTAACCTGCGTTTTTCACAATGTTTTTCGAGTATCAAGATAAACAAGATAGATAAGCATTAAATTATTCTATGTAAAAAAAAAAAAACTTATAAACCTAATACAACAGCCTGAAAACTATGCACAGGTTGCTACAAAGTGCCGTAAAAAACTTTTCCCTTATTAAACAACTAGTCAATACAGATTTAGGGTTATCTAATTATGAAATTGGAAATTTCGGTAACGTTTATATACTGGTAAAACTACATCAAAAGTCTCTGGGTAGTTAACGGAATTTGTTTTAAAGTATTCAATATAAAATTGTCGAGTTCAGTGAACTCATAATTTCGTACTCCAAACTTCATAAACTTAACTTCTTAGTTACTACCAATTTCACTATAAGTAACTAAGCCACAGTAACAAACTTAAGCAGACAACTATTTTGAAGTGTTATTAATTTAAGTTTTGAGGTCGAGGTATTAATTTAACCAAAACACGCACGTATGATCAAATACTGTTAGAAGGTGAAACTCATATTTTGTTGATATTAAGAAATAAGATGGTGTTACGGTCGGTGCAAGAGGAGATTAGTTGGGATTTTAATGTTTTTATTCTCACCGCTCAGACTAAAATCATCATTTATCATGGTATGGGCACATAATGCGTAGGGAGGAATGTCCTGTGACCAGAAGAATGCTGAGAATGGATGTAGATGGATATAAGGGAAGGGGAAGACCGAAGAAGAGGTGGATGGACTGTGTGGAAGACGATATGAAGATTAAGGATGTGTGAACTGAAATGATGAAAAATAAAGATGTATGGTAGAAAACAACACACTGTGCCGACCCCAAGTGATTGGGATGAGGACTGGGAAACGCTGACGCTCAGATTAAAATTATATCCGGAATCAATATCAATTACAATGTTTGACACTGTAAGATATTGTTGTTTGTGTGCATCCTGATGTCATACAGACGAGACACTGGAGTCACATCCCTCCTGTCTTGAACCTTCGTTATATAGTGGCCATCATAAATGATACAAATCACACCACGGCAATAAGGTTCCCTGTGTTACGTGTGTATTATACACGATCTGAAAACAAACATTTATATGTAAATGTCTGCTCCGGTTGGGTATCGAACCCGGGTCCGATCTAACAAATATAGTAATAGTAATCACTTAGGTATTCTGTAAATACACTTGTGCACGTCATTTTTGCTTCTACTACCGTTTCGAAAAGGTACTTTAACATTGAAGAGAAGAAACGGTGAAAGAAACTCCTCAGTACTTTTAACACGACACATAGGTGTTACAAAGTAAGTTTAAACCTGCGCGAAACTGGCTTCCTTTATTATCGCCCTCCTTGTCATTAATATATTCATCTATACTATAATATCCTTTACCTACAAGCTGTGCTTTTATGCGTCGCTTAAAAGCTCCAATAGGTAACTCACGTATCAACTTTGGAACCTTATTGTAAAAACAAACTCCAAGCCCCATTAGAGAACGCTGAACCTTTTGAAGGCGATATGAAGACGTAACCACATTATGCTTATTTCTTTTCATTTTCTGCTTGTACATATTTTTTTTAATATATACTAAATTACTATAAATACGGTACGGTGAGTACACTTATTTCTTTAAATTTTTCTCCTAAACATTCACGTGACGTATAATATATTAATACTAATATACCTATACGAACCTAAAATCGATCATGCGGCCTTTTTAAACTAGTTTAAGTTGTAAACTTACACCCAATCAGCAAAAGGTTTTATCACTTCGATGCGTCAACAAGGCTTTAGTAGCTAAGATGTTGGGTTTTACAACGGTTATCTCTTGTTATGATCCATTTTGCTTGTTGCTACAACAGTAGCGGAATCCACATCTTCTTCGCGGGTAGGTACGAATACGTAACAAGTTCACTAAAGATAATCTCTACGTATTTCGGTGTTTTTGTTGCATAACAATAAATAAATTATTCAAAGACTGCATTAAAACTGACTCATTTGCATGTTTTGTTAAGACATCATAAATCAGCAATGATTTGATGTAAGCACACAGCGCTTGTTAGTTGAGCTTTCCGTTCCGTAGCGTAGTTTATATTTAATTCGTGTTTCAACACTCCCGTCACATTACAATTCCTGGCCGGTGCACACCTGTGGTTCGATATTAAAATTGAAATTTGAAAGTTGAAGTAAAATAAAGTTTTAATGGACGAGAAGCGCTCGTAACCCGGTGGCTTGCGACGATCGTAAAACCAAGGGGAATAACTACGGACGTGGTCAGTTGGATGAGTAACCCCTAATGGAATATTTTATCTAATTGCATTTGTTACAGCTTTGATTTTTAAATAATAATATTACGTTTAAATTTCTGTTTTAATTGTATCAAGCAGGACGCTCCGACTGTTCCGGTAAAACGAATATCTATCTCAGTAGGTATAATCCACATTAACCTTTAAATAGTTTAAAACTAATTTATACCCATATACATAATATATAGTTTATCTACATCCGGACTAATATACCTTTTAAATGGTAAAAGAATCTTTCAAATAGGTGCCGTGGTTGCATGGTTGGTGGAAGCATGTATTTATTAATTACTAGCTGTGCCCGCGAGTTCGTCCGCGTTTAATTTAGCAAAAAAGTTATTTAGTAGAAATAAAAGTAGCCTAAGTTATTCTATATTACATCTGCTACTGCCAGTGGAAATCCCGTCAAAATCGGTCCAGCCGTTTCAGAGATTAGACGGAACAAACAGACAAACAGACAAAAATTGTAAAAAATGTTATTTTGGTATATGTACCGTATATACATTCATATGCATGTAGTAAAAAGCTATTATTTTAATAGTACAAACAGACACTCAAATTTTATTTATTAGTATAGAATAATATGCAATAAATTTGATATAGTTAAAAGAAAACTTATATGTTGTCATTGAAGTCTAGAGAAATTTCCATGTTACATATAGCGTCGCGGGCTCGTATCGACTAGTTGAAAAATATTTATCATTAAATGGGATTGCAATTAACTTTTGTATACTAATGCGTATTTTCTACATTATTTTAAACAAATAACGCTTACTGAACTGTTTAGAGGAAATAAAAGAGTTTTAATTTCTCTCCCACATTTCTAATTTTCGTTCTCAAAGCGTGTTCCATCCGTTTTATTGTTTGACTACATTTAGAATTGCTAATAAGTTTGGGATAAGCGCTCACTCATAGATTGTTTGTACATTACATTCTTTTAATATAAGAAATTATTCTTTGTCACAAGCATAATACATTTTCTCTATAACCTAATTATCCTTATTGTTCATGTGTTCGCCTGATTGTTAGCGTAGTCGTTCTATTGTCCGACTGGTCTTAGTTATTTTTTTTAATTTATCTTCCTTTCAAATTCGTTTCAAACAAATATAATTTCGGTCCGGTTCATCTTCACCATTAAAACCTACATCCGTTTACCGTAAAAGCTATTCAGGTTTTTTTTATGTTAATAGCCGAAAAACGAGCAGCCGAGCCACCTGATGGTAAGTGGTCACCATCGCCCATGGACACCAACAAGACCAAAGGTATTACTGATGCGTTGTCGGCCAGGAAATGAGAAGAAGGTTAGAAAGAAGGTACTGGCCCTCAAGCTCCCAGCCGGAACACGACGAGTCGTTTGGCGGCTGACTCGAGCAGAAGAGTAGTAGCTAGCCAGGTAGACTTCATGGAAAAATAATAATACCAGTAATAATATTAATGACTTAATAATAATACTGATATTTTTTTTACTTCTATATCATATAATTGTTTTCATTAAGGAACATGTAAATAAATAAAAGTTAAATTGTTATTGATGAATTTGATTCATATTCGATACGATTTTCTTTTCTCAGTCGCTAAAGGTTTGAGTGCTTATAGAAGTTCTATTTGAATAAGAATTATATATGAGAAGGACCTACGTAAACTCGAAGTATATTTGTATAAGTGATACTGGCAGAAATAACTAATGTAATAATAAAAAAAGAGGTTAATGTTCACTTGTCATCCTTGTTGAACACTTGCTCAAATTGTTTTATTTTCAGGATATTTAGATAACTTTTACCTACATATTGTAGATAACCGAGCTATGTAGAAAACTTCGATAGCATTACTAAAAAATATAGTGGCTCCGTCTTATATCGTAAAGACATTACAATTTTATCCTTATGAAGTTCAATTAATTTGGGTTTTATTCAGTCTTCTTATAAAGTGGAAATGATTTCCAAAATGTATTAAAATTGCATAGTACAAATAAATGTACAGGATTAAGAATATTCAATTTAGCTTGGCGACGCACCATCGTGCATTTGGTAGGTAGGTACGTACGTATAATTAATTACACGCGATAGATAATAGGATAGATTATGTGATAATATCAACAATTATATATATTTATACGAAGACATTCCACCTCGTTGAATAGTGTTTTGCAATTGAAGCGATGAAGTTGTATAAATCTTCTTAATTATATCGCATCACGCATCTTTTTGACCTTGCAAGCATAGTTTATGTTATGGCAATGTTGTCAACTGACAATGTCCTGCCGATCGAAGTACCCGGGGTTCGATACCCGGCAGATATTTATGTGGAATATAAATGTTAGTCCGCGGGTCCTGGATTTTCTTAATGGTTTAATTAACGCAAAATAGAAAATTAGTTGAGGATATGTGAGACGTTTCAATAAGGTCAGTACCTAATCCGTCTGTATGGTTGTTTTGTTTGAACCAACTGACTGCATGACGTATACAAAACTCTTTCTCTATGTAGATTGGTACAAGACATCGATAAGTGAGTGTCTCTCTTATTGATGTGTCACTATGAGTTAGTACTCTTAAAGTGAGTTTTCAGTGGAAAAATTCTGAACGTTAAATTATCAAACATACCCTGTCTTTAAATTATCAAACATAACAATAAATTAAATTAATAAATGCATATGTTAGGAGCGTTCTTGCTACAAATTAGTTCAGATAAATAAAATTTAGAGGAATTTCATGTTGTTTAATTTTATTTAATAATGTATGATCGTTTATTTAATTCTCTTCATGAACGTGGAACGAGCGCACGTCTTTATATCGGCCGATAATAAGCATGATACATATTTGTATTCTCTTTTTAATAAGGGTTCTGGTTTAGGGCTCTTTGGATGATTTGAGAGTCTTCCCTATCCTTGTTTTTGTTGAGGTAGTTAGTATAGGAATGTCCCAGGCTTATGGTATTCTTTGTCATCATATTACATTGATTTGTTTTAGAGTTACACGAGATTATACTGGTTGAGGATTGGTTAAAATGTATATTAATATTATAAAGAAGAGAATGGGTATTTTGAGTTTACGTATGCGGATGGTAATGTCTGGTACTACGGCAACTATTTGTTATAATAAATAGTCTTTATTACTAAACATTATTTATACATTTGAAGTGTATATTAATCGGGATGGACATATGATGTATACGTATATTTAATTTTTGGACCCAAAGACGTCGGGAGAGGCCGTTAGTATACAATTTGTTTGTTACGCTAATTAATTTTATCTCTAAAACAAAATTGGATTTAATTTAAAAATTATGGTAAAAAGTGTAGATATTATAACTACGTTATTTTTTCCTTAGTTAAAATAAGGTTGTAAGTCTTGCGATGATAACAAAAACACTCGAGTTCAATCACATTTTTAAGAACAAACTCGAATAATTTGTATTAAATATTTTAACAAAACTTGGTAGATCTAAATCTAAATAGATTCGTAGAGTAAGATTGCAAAGAAGATTTTTGTTACTAGGAAAATGTATCTATAATTAAATATATCAATATTAAGTTTAAAAAAATGTAAAAACAATTACTTGTCGATGGTCCTTTTGCGCGCAAAAGGTTCATCAAAGGACCAACTCCTTTGATGAACCTTTTACATTTTGTTATAAGAAACTGAAGGACAGAAAAAATACAAAGGTTAAAAATATAAACTTACATAAACTAAAACAAAAATGTTGCCAATGACTGTAAATAAATTTACGTCATGATAAAAATGTAAGGCAGCTCGAGGATATCGTTAGTTAGTCATTTATTTAATATAGAGATTTTTAATGGGGTCTTTTCTTGGTTTGTTTGAATGTCTGTACAACCATTGGCATAGGGAAACGTAGGGCGCGGCTATGAGTGTGGGAACGTTACAAAAAAAAGTACCTGTAATGGCTCCAAGCAAATGCTGCATTCTGAGAACCTGGAGAGCAGTTCGTCGCAGTTTGGACACGAGCACTGCGCGGCGTGGCCTTCGTCTGCAGATTCAATCGCTGGTTCGACCAGGGGGAGGGATTTTTCTAAAACAAAGCAGTCTAATGAATTAATTGGCCTTACATTTGTGGTCCTCGACAGTAGACCTTCCTCGTGTCTGAGGGGGTCTGGGGAGTGATCCACCAATCTGTAACTTGGCGGATTGGCAAAGGAGCTGAACCCAAGTACTTTTAGTTTCGTTTGAACACACAATATATGATCGAAATATATAAAACTTGTCTCAATTAATAAGAAAATATCAATAGTAATTTAGAGTCTTACAGTAATTAATCTTGTAAATATAATATTATTGTAGTAAATTTACAATTCATTTATTGTTATTACTTTATTAGGGACGAGTTAAAAAATAAGGTTTGAAATGTACGCTCTTAATCTTATTTACAGAGAACAAATGTGTGTTGTGTGCATCCAATTTATTAATCTGTTTGTCATAATACATATGCATCTTACTTTTTAATTCAATTAATTTATAAAGTTGCTTGATGCGTCAGTTTCAATGAAAACGTGTAGACAGCCATGATTTAAGGCTCACGTGCACAGATAAATAAATAAACATTTGACAGATTATACAGTACTATAATTGAAACCGAGGTCAAACTGTTTCAAACATAGGTATATGTATGTATATACTTTGTATGTTGCATTGACCATCATTATTATATGTCATACTGTTTCATAAACTATATGTATAACATATTCTTTGTTGCTAGAAAACTGAACAAAAAAGATACACAGAGTCGTATGTCATCGTATAGTTCCATGTCGTCAGTCCTGAGGACTGTGTTGACACACCTTATTTGAAAGTGGAAATCGGATCCAAACTAAGAGACCTGCAGAAAAGAGTGATGACATTCCGCCTCAATCACATATCATAATCCCATTGTTAGAATACATTATAACCGGCCCAATTCCAGTGAGACTAATCGATTATTATCACGTCATACGATGCGACGTTATCATACGTAATATGCAAATACGCACTTCTTATGCGACCAGGTTAAAAGCGAATAACGTTTAGATAAGATTAAAACTACATATTGATATAATTGCAAACTGATAAGCTTGTGCCTTTGTATATTGGACGCAAAAATTGCATTGAACGGTTCTTGTTTCACTTACTGTATACCTCGCGTTAAAATGTCATTGACACGCCCATTGGAAGTTACAAAAAATTTAAATTTGTAACATATGTAAATACGAATGCCAATATACTACGTATGGAATACGTAATCATTAAATTAATAATGTTTTCGATTCATTTTTGTTTTTGTACTACAATACTTTGAAGCTTTTAAGTATTGTAATATAATAGTCAGTCTCTTTAAATAAATTACAGATGAATGTTGATACATATAAATAATCATATGAGCATATTCTGCCTATCAATAAAGGCGATTCACACAGTTGTATTAAGCGATATGCCGCAGGAACACCGATCTATTTAAGTTATAAAATACGGGGCCACTTAGCGGAATGTAAAACGGTTGAACTCTAACATGTCAATAAATCGTAGTTCTTACTAAACGTAATATAAAGAATATTAGCTTAAACATAGTAATTATGTTACAAGAACACGAGGTTGCTTACTGGATATACTTTGAACACCCAATAAACTAAATGCAACTTGCAGTTTCTGTAATGATTCAGAAGAAACATCTCAACAATCTCTGCGACTGCTCAGCAATGGCAGGAGACGTACACGAGGTGAAATCAACCAAGTCGAGGATCTGAAAGGCACAACATTAAAGCAGTCTTCGGTGCCAGAATTAAAGTAAAATGGGTCTGGCTATAAAAGGTTATATTGGGTCGCATTTTGGGACTTTACCCTGATCCCTTCAAATAGAGAATGATGATAATACATGATCACTAACAATTTCTTTACTGTGCGATCATTAAATGTTCCGTCGTCGTGCGTCCATAGAATAAATTATTGTCCACTTAGTGTGGTTTGTCTCTGTCTCAACTCTGTGTAAGGTCTACTAACACTACAAAATGGTCGAAGTCATACAGTTATGACAATGTAAAATACAAGTCATGGTTGAAAAAAAATATTGGTGTATAAAAATTCATAAGGAGGTGACTCCGTTTGTATCGGCTCGCTACTACAATATTTTACGGTTCATTTTGGAGAACCGTGGCTGAACTGGTACAGAACCTTGACATGAGTACCCGTCAGGATTAAATTGAGATGTATAGAACCAGCGATCTACCAAAGAAGGTACATGAAGTCATTGACACGTCAGTAGGTCAGCTAGAACAAAACGGCCAAGGGAGGTTGGTTAGGAGACACCTATGAACACGATGAGGTCACTCGATGACTTGCCGTCAGACCGTAAGCCAGCTTCTCTATAATTGGACTAAAGGCAATGTAACTTTATTTCTGGACAGAACCTGTTATTTCGTCATCTGACACGGTTAGCCTCGGGCGGATTATGTAAACAGTTACAATGTAATGTCTGCTTCATTGACTCGAGAATCTTATATTATTATGGCAATATTTAATATATACTAATTTAAAATACATACGTACTTATCAGAAATAATTATTAGCTATTTCAAAAGTACTGCTACTCGTTCGAATATAGAATAAAAATGACATCTGGAATATGTGAGAAAAAATATTTAAAAAATTTGTCCCAGAGTAGTGCGTATTACACGGAATTAATTCTGTACCGGGATTATTGCAATAAAAAATTATACTCCATTTCGAGTCGACTACATTGCGGCACGTTCCAATTATAAAAACATTGACATTATTACCACTGTTCGGAAATCTGGCGGGAATATAGAAAGTGTGTTCGGTGAATTTAAAAAATGAATTGCGTATGTTTTTAGCCTTCATCACTTTGTAATTTCACCGTGTATAATTTTAAATAGTGTTCCCCATGGGTTAATATTTTTAATAATATCTCTCCAGTCGATTGGTAGCCACCACGCATCTCTTGAAATTGTAAAAAAAAATTCTGTTTTCTTTTTTCTTTTACTGAGACTTTTACTTTTAACTGAGTTCGTTAAATTTCTGCAAAACATGGTTGAAAGTTCTCTTTACCGTAATGAATGAAGTAACGAACAATATGCCGCGGCAACGACTCGCTGTAACAGCTCCTCATTACCCTACTTAATTATAATCCGAAGATATTAAAAGCAACTACAGTCAGTCTGATAAAAACGCTCTTTATAATCTTCTCTACCGTGCAGACATTTTGGGGTTCAAGCGTTTGTGTTCTCATTTTGCAATTCATTCTTCGTTTGTTCTTCGATAGTAATTATTGTTCTCATGGCGTACCGTTTGATGGTAGCTTATGTAAGCGGTTCGATTTGACTCAAGAATATGGGAAATACTTTCAAATTAAGTATAATAATGATTTTACTGTTTATTTTAATAAAACAATATTGAGCCGTGAAAAAAATTGAAATTTATAGCTTCAACAACCGCTATTTAGCATGCCTGCGACTCGACTAATTGGCTTTCCACACGAACGTAATTATTGTAGAGATATTGCCTTCAGCGGTATCAAGGTGATGAAGGTCGCGTGACGTCATCGTGTGAACGACCTTGTGTTACTCGATAACGTGACAATAAAAGAAAAAAAAAGTTTTGTAATATACAAAAAAAAAACTGTTGGTTCAATTTAATTTACTATTGTGAAATGAGAAACTTGCACACGGCCTATTATCAACTGGAAGAGAAACTAAATTTTAAAATACCATAGATAATATAAGTTCAAAATCAATAACTATCTTATAGTTTTGACCTAAACTAAAGAGTTGAGAGTCGGATTTATTGAGCGGCTTATATCATGTAGCTATTTGATATTGTGTAATACTTACCTATGTATCCCCTGAAGATTCATTCGTAGTTTATATTGGTAGTAGCATTTAAGTCCAGTCATATCTTAATCAATTGAAATCCCTTCGAAATTTTGTTATGGTAAAAATATCCTGTGGCTTCAACAGCTACTGCAATACTACTACTCTAGCAATTTGGAGACTGCCATTCATTACCACCGCTACGTAGAACGCCGGTGCGGTGATTTTTTCTACGACTTAATTACGCCAAAGTTGTACCTTATACACTAGATCAGAGGTTCCCAGACTCTTTTCCTCATAGACCACTTTCAAAATTTAGCTGCTTCCGGTGGACCGGTGGTGGTGCAGCTACATTTCTACCAGATTCAAAAAATTCGACAAAAAATGTGAAGATTAGATCTAACTATGGAAATTTGCGTTGCGGCTAAGTTCCAACCACGAATTGACAGTTTTCGAAAACAAAGGGAGAATTTATTGGTTAATTAATCAAATAATTGTGCTGTGAGTGGATGTCAAAAACAGTTAACAGACGCTAACCTTCTTAAAATATTATCTGCCTACATTGATAGGTGAAGTCAAGCCAACATTTTAGTTCTTCACTGTCGAAAGCAGATAAATTTTCCTAGACCCCCGCTTACGAATTGTGAACTCTCATTTTTTTTGTCACGACAGCTTAGACCCCGTAGAGTCTCCCTTGCTCTCCTGGGGGGTCCACCTGGACCACTTTGGGAACAAAGGTACTAGATTATCGTAAGCAAAGTTATTTTATAAACTTTTCAATAACAATCCAAATTAGAAGGTCACAAATGGATTGATGTATATATATATGTTTAATGTATATATATATATATATATATATATACATATGTTTAATGAAGATATAAGTTAACACGTCCCGTCACACGACGTCTGTATTTGCAGAAACAATGATTCACTGACCATTCTCAACAATGACGCGATTTAGTGACGGCCAATTTGATTCATCGACCTCATGATCCATAACAGTAATCTTCGTCAAATATTTCGTTATAAAAAAAAATTTATGATCACATCTTTGCATCCGTAGACTGGATGAAAATTATTCAGAAAAACTTTAATCTCATGCTCACCTATAGTTACGCAGTATGATGTATGCATCACTTAATTTAAGATTTTATTATAAGTATGATGTGCTTATTTCATGAATAGTCTATGCATTTCTGCGTGTGTCGACAAAATAACAGTTGAAACTTAAATAACACGAAGATTGTGGAAAGAAATTCAATAAAAATACATTTTAGGTCATTTTATATCAAAATCTATCAAATGATATAATGAGCGAGGTCCTTGTGTTTATCTTATGCAGCAATTCTTCCGCGTTGCGATCGGGCATGACTATGTGGTCCACTGCTCTCGACTGGTTTGTCGATTGAAGGGATTTCTCCCAAAACAGTTCAGTAACTTTTTCCCTGTGTTTATCAACAGATTAGACAAATTATTTACCACAAATTTATAATAGGTAGTAACGAGTGGAATACGGGAAGTCTTCTGACCGATTGACGCTCTGTTTAGGTAATTTACAAGCGATCTTAACATTTATAACTATACTAGCTGTACCCTGCGCGCGTTGCTACGCCACCAAGTAAAATAATCAGTGGCGCCATCTGTCGAAAATTGGTCGTACCAACTCAGAAACCTCCGCGGGCCCATGCACCACAACTTTGCTAAAGATCATCACATGATCAAATGCATAGTTTACGATTCTATAGAGGACATACAGCCAAACATTCATTTATATATATATATATATATATATAGATTGTGATTCATAACGATACATGCATTAGTAAGATAAAGGATGAGCTGGTGAGGAAAATGACTTACAAAGCAAACACACCGAAATGAGGAGTCATTTCAGGAAATTCAGTTAAAAGGAACAACGAGTTCAGTGGATTTACCAACTCAAAAGTTGACACTTGGCAAACATTGTGCAACGCAAGAACACATCATATATGGCTTCAAGCAATCTCGCCGATTACTTTAAAACGTGAATGAAGTACAAATGCCACGATTTTTAAATATTTTTTGTATGTGAGTAGTAGTTTGTTTATTTGCAATTTTTAACGTGGATTAATTTAGACTTGTCATAGACTAGAGTATTAGTAGCTATAGAACGGGGCGGTGTAACCACAGATTATTAAGCAACTATATAGATAAACTGACGGCTCGCCCCGATTCGTTTGGGTTGAACAGTTAATACAACAATGATATAAAACCTACGACCATCTGGAATAATGTATATTTTAAATGGTAAAAGATTTTTCCTATCAAGCTGTGGTTTCGGTGATTATCCTCAGCATTTACATAAGCCTACAAAATTCGTACTCTCTCTTTACAATGTAAATATAGATAAAACAATAAATAAAATAAACGATGACACACTTACACACACCCGTACTAGCTGTGTTGCGGGTGGCATATACACAATTATGACATCACCCACGAGCCTAGAGCAAACTAAATGTCTGCTTCTGCCGAGAATCGAAATTGGGACCCCTCGCTCAGCAGGCATTGGTCAGGCAGTCATCCATGAGGCAACTATCCAATTTGAGCTGTTAGACACCTTTACTGTATAATTCGTTCACGTTGGCAATACACATGTATTGTATATTGTTAGTAACAACATATACAATATACAATAATATATATATATATATATTTCCAACCTTTGTACATAGTATGTAGGTCGTTCGTTTATTTCCTGTTTAAATAAATTTTCCTGTTTGTGTTGTCTAGTTTATATTAATGTACATATTTAATATATGTTTGTAGAACCAAATAACCCTGAATGCACGTATTTTAATGTAAGTTGTTTACATAATTTTTTTGTTATTTATATTTATACGCACACTCGACCTTTTCACATAACTTTAATGCTACATGTCAACTTTTTGAACTATAAAATAACAGCGACTTATGTGCAGGTTGCAGTCAATTTATAATAATGTTTTGTTACGACATTTCGCGTTATTCTCATCTGGGGTCAAGGTTGTCACTCACATCAATTTTCTTAGAATATGTGCATAACGTGAACCTATTAGTGGGTACCACAGATGAGTTACGTCGTAATTTATTTTTATTATTATGTGAGTAGCCGACAAACGAGCAGAACAAGCCACTTGATGGTAAGTGGTCACCGTCACCCGTCGTAGTTACACCAAGGGCATCATTAATGCGTTGTCGGCCAAGAAAGAAGAAGAAAGAACGAAAGCACTGGCTCTCAACCTGCCAACCGGAACACGAAGAGTCGTTTGGCGGCTGACCAAATCAGGAGGATGGTAGCTATCCAGGCAGGCTACACGGAAAGATAACAATAGCAGCAATAATATAAATGACACACAATTAAGAAGGCCTGGAGCTTACTCTACAGTGCTGCTGTAATGTATTATATGTTGTTCTTGTAATTAAATAAGTAGAGATGCTTCCAGTAAGCGAATACATCGCAAAACGGTCATTATCAGGCGTAAAATACTGGTAACGTTCGCGTCCATAACAGGCGCATTTACGAAACATGACGAATGTGATAGCGTAACGTAAGTAATGGAAATCCCCCGGTGGTTATTTTCAGTGAAAAAATTAATTATTTCACTTTCATAGACTGCTAAATCATACCATACAGGGGGTTCTGTTGACGTAAGGAGAAAAACCGCTGAATTTTTTGTCCTGCGCCATTGTTTTTACGCGCTTGGTTGACATTAGCATCGTGAGTACCTGTATGTGTGAACGTAATGGAATTTTGTGAATAAATTTTCACCCATTTTCGGAAATCGTCGGTGCGCTTGCCATCCATATGTGCATTTTTAAAATTTTGGTTTTGCACTTAAAATAATTTCCGTTTTATTATGAATATGTCAATAAAGACCTTTTTGTAATATGCAAACTGGAAACGAGTCAAATAAGGAAACGGTAAAAACACATGGATTTATTTAAATTCGTTATCCAAATAACCTTAAACGGCATACGTATATAACCTAATATATAATATTTTTGTATAGCTACAACCTGGTATTCTTATTAGGGTCTACAGGTGTTGTATATAAGATGTCGCTTAAGTACTTATTTTTAATTAAATTTCTAGTGAATATTTTTACAAAAGCGACCATATCAACACAAGCTTTTGGAATGTAAGTGAGATGCCAAGTGAGTAATACTAATATATACGCAATTGCGGATCAAATTAGGTCCTACCGATGACTTAGTAATTTCGGTGCTATCCTCCTGTCTCAAGTAGTTATCGTAGGAAAATTAATTTCGCTACAAAATTCACAACATTTTTAAGCAAGCCTCTCTTTGTAAAGTGATCTTTAGAGTTATGGATTACAAAACAAATTATATGTTGAATCGTCTCAATGTCGTGACGCCAGCGCTGGACATACACTTAGAAACGCGTCCGCTAGAGAACGGCTTGTGTGTAGAGGCAATAAAGTAAGAATTGTGCTGATAAGATTAAAATAATTACATATTAATATTTATTTTAAGCTTGTTTACCTTCGATATCAACATTTTCACCACTCGATGCATCGGAAGAGTCATCTTCTATCTTCTTTTCAGTGACAATGGTAACACTGTTTTCGCCGTAATCGTTGTTTTGAGATCTCTTATCAGTCACCGAATGAAACTGCAAAAAAAAAAAAACATTGTATTAAACTTTCTATGACGGCATTTTTAATATTTATTTCTCCTGAATACACGATTGGAAGATTGATAGTGATGTATTTTACTAGTTAACTATGTAGACGCCGTTTTTGAAGTTTAACAGTATTGTGAGATTTTGTTTCTCCTTAGTATTAGATATATCGTATTATTTTACAACGATAATTATGTCATCTGATTCTCCAGCATTCATGTCTAAATATTTATTGACCAATCTTATTTATTTATGACCTTTACATTATCTACAACAGTATTAATTATTTGTCCTGGTTCTAATAGATTTTTATCGGATTCAATCTTGCGGTTCTCTGCAGCATGGGTTTTTTTCTAGAAATTGAGAAGCACCGCATGGTGCTTTACAATACAGCGTCGAATGGGATTGGAGAAAGATTACTTTTATGAAAATTTAAATAAGCCTAACAGTTATTATTAATTATGTCGGGGGTGAGTTAAGCATGTTTCAGGTAGATTAATAAGATTTCAATACATTTGTAAGACAGTATAGATGGAGATAGGGATCTACGAGTAGGTTAATGAAGTACATACGCTTTTAAAACAAACATGTTTAATAGAAATTTTTTAGTTCTAATAATTTCACCTACTTAAAAGTCAGCTTTAATAGTTATTTTGTATTACTTACCTGATGCTTTCATTAAAAATTTGTGCTTTGAGTGAAAGCAAATATTTGTGTAAAGAATTTTTTTAGGGAACTGTATAATTAGACCAGTTTTTCTTAGAGTCTGCAGACGTTCAATAGTAAAGATAGTTGTAACTCAGAAATTTGAAAGCTATTATGCAGATCTATGGTAATGAAAAATTGAATCTGAGTAAATTAGTTTTACTCAAGTTAAAGGGATGAAAATCGTAATGATTTCGATTTATGAAAAACAATTGTTTATCGTTGACTTCCTTAATACCGAGAATGATGTATTTAAAAAGTTATAATCAGCATAATAGCAAATTATGATCGTTAGTACTTTTATTAATAATATAAGAAATAGAAGAGTATGACGTTAAAAAAATTTACCTTTCGATTTTACCTTAATTATATTAACTGTTAATACAAAGCCATAGCAGGATGGTTTACTCTATTGATCTAGTGACTGTCGAAGTTAAACCACTTCCCAGTTTATCCCAGTGATCGAAAAAATATGGAAGCAGTGGTGGCCAAGTGGTTGGAACGTGGGTCTTCCGCACGGGAAATTCAAGATCCTGTCTTGCACGCACCTCTAATTTTTCAAGTGCACTTGCTTCAGTGAAGGAAAACTTCGTGACGAAACCTGCATACCTTATATTTATTTGTAACGTTCTCAAAGGAATGTGATGTTTATCAACCCGCTACTTGAACAGCGTGGCGGACTGTGGCTTTAGCTGCTCACATTAATGACATAGTAAGAGCTACGTTGATTTGAAATATACGTTAATCAGTTAATTTTGACGGTTATCGTTGTACAGCAGTAGGTAATCTACGTCGAATACCTTAAGTATAAGAACTTCCGAGTAAATTGTAATAATGTTATGACCATCACGATAGGTACTTACGAAAATCTTAAAAAAAATTCAGTACTCGAATCGTAGTTTGATAATATCATAAACAGTATTATTTAGTTTGATAAAACACGGCCATACCGCGGAAATGACTACCATTTGTCATGTGTGAAGGTAAACCACATGTAAATGTACTAAAATTTGAATTTCCCGTACAGTCGTGTCTCTGGAAATTCTAATTATTCATTATCTGCTATGATCTGCATTATTGAGTCTTCTCTGAGTATGTGAGGGGTAAAGCCCTCAGCCGCTTGATAAGTGCTGATTAATAGTATAAACAATTTGGTATAAACCTTTATACGTACATGATCTATACAGAAATGCAAAATATTCTGAAACATGTTTACAATATATAACCGTATTTGTACCCTAGTCGAATTTGGATTTGATTAGGTTTGGTCAGATCATCTTGGTAATACTTATAATATTTTTATTTTATTACTTAATGTTATTCTTTTTTGTTGGTTAAAAAATATAATTTACTACTTGGATCATACGTCACTGTTATCATTTAATCTCTAGGTAAAGATTAATGTGATTTCACTAGACTTTAACCTAATGTACGGAATCTCTTCGCATTGGCGCACACTGGAATAAACCTATCTCATAATATTCTAGTCCTCAGTGAATAAAACACAAAGAAGCAACTCATGTGGATCGCGTGAAACAAACATTGTGCAAATATTGAACGTTGCAAGGCGAACGGAAAGAGTCCTGTAAATGATGCTAAAAACGGGCAAATAACGTGTTTACATAGATTTGTTGAGTACTAAGCTTTGTGATGGACGATCTAAGGTCGCAACACGTTGGAAGTGGATGGATATTGACAAGTTTAACCAATATTATGAATTTAAAAAGAATCTTATGATAATTATTAGTTACTCGCCCTCGATTGAAGAGAGAAAAAGTGGTGGTTTCGTTTAGGAATAAGCACACGAAAAAATTGTAATATGTTTTTATCTGAGTTTTTTTAAAATTTTCACGTTAACCCCACGACTTCCTTGTGTCTCGACCAGTTTGTTGGTAAAAATTGCATACGAATCTGTTCTTTGCGCTTTGTGGCTGTGCTGTCTCCTTCTATTAGCTTGGTACTTAGATAGATAGATCAAAACCTTAGAATTGAAATAAAACGTAGGTAGAGTTTTAATGCGCCTGCGGCACACTCGCTCGTCATGACGTTCGGACCACAGAGTACATTTTGGTTCGGAGCAAGACTGCCCGGCGAGCGGATGTTTCACAGCCACTATTTATTGTTTAACTACACAATTATATATGTATATATGCCATAGTGACAGATAGACAAGTATTATTTTACATCGTACGATCGTTTTATTTTAGACGAATGAATTATTGAAAATATTGCACAAGTATTACATACGTAATAATTTAAAAACCAATTTATGTCCAGCCAGTATCACTAAGGTCCTAAGTTAGTCTAACAGTGTAACAGATAAGTGATTTAACCATGACATTGCAGTATCTAATGCCGCCAGATGAACACCTTTCAAAAGTAAAACACCGCGTCACTCAACCAACAATTGAAACTTAAACTAGGCGAACGACCTTGTTTAAAAGAGTAACGTACGACATTTGGTAAAAAAAAAATAAATGTACCTATCTAGTCTTAGTCCTTATCCTATCTAATCTAATTGGGGATATTTGTGGCGTACAAGACTACAATTCTTCACTGTCATTGGTGGAGAAAATCGTAGCCAATTCAAATTTTATAAATACCGATTATTTCTGCTATTTAACGATAAAAATCTGGGTCACGATAAAATAGGGTCAACGGATTGAAGTACACGCCTATCCTGAATGCAGCCCTGCTGCCTGTCCGTCTGAACCGACAGTTCAAGGTAGTCCTCAACCCCACTTTGTTAGTTAACCATCAGAACTGAGAACAGTTGCCTAGAGATCATTCGGAATTCATAAATAGGAAGCACGCATTTTTTTAAAAACCTTTTTCATATATCCGCATTACACTACCGTCCAAAGCACGAAAACTAAGACCTTAGCGCTTCAAGCGCGGGATTAATAAACCAAAATTCTTCTAGCACCGAGACCGGTTCCTTGATCGACTGGTTGGTTGCGACTTTGACCTCTGTTAAGTAACCAACCCGATGTGTGACACTGAAAAGACCTGATCAAATATGCTTTAACGTAATCTCTAAGTTTCCACATTACTGGATTTTTTTTTATTAATGAAATTTCTTCTCCACAGAGTTTTCGTCCATGCCTTTTTTTTAGGGTTTTCTTTATTTTTTTTTGGTTATTCATGCTCCGACGCGAATTCTCGTCGACGCCACGCTACTTGTGCGCAGGTTTCAGGGTTCGGCTTTACCTGCGAGCGAGTGGTTGCCTCAGCGGGGGTTTTACATTTTGGGTTTACTTACAACAACGGGATCTCTATTACTATGTATATTATATATATTTGTTCTTTTTAGATTTATATTTTTATTAATTTGCTTAAACTATGTTAATATATATCTTAAATCTAGTAGACTAATTGTTGTCCTTCACGGAGGCCGCTAAAGCCTTCAAGTGTTTGGCGTGGTCTATAGCTTTTGGGTCCCTGTTTCGGATTGCCATTGATACGTTGTAGTCCTCCAGTCTCTCGTTGGTGACAGTCACACATTACTGGATTCAAACATCGATGGTACGCTATACCATGACGCCCTGGTGCTAAAGGTTTCCCAGGGGTTTCACCTCTGTAAACTCTGTCTAGCTAGAAGCATAACAAGCCAATTACGGTCCGACCGAGAAATTGGAGAGCGCTATGGAGTATGAGTGACTAAGGTCTTAAAGTACTGCATATATGTGTGCCCACTCATGGCATGGGAATGGGATTGTAGAAGCATTAATTTAATGATCAGTAAAAAAGTTACCAATAAATGTGATGCATACGGCTTGCTTTCGGTTGTAGAATAAATATAATGTTTATATCAAGTTTTGTTAACATTCAGCGTGTTAATTAAAATACGAATTCAAGTCAAATCGTTTATGGTCTGTTAATTACTTAATTCGATATATAAAATTAATTCTAAAGCAAGGAAATTGCCTAATACAACTTTTAGATATACCGACATATACATTCAGTACGTTTTCGAAACGCTAAGTCACCATTGTGAAAGTGTTAGCTTTTATTTGAATATTATTTGATTTAATTATCGCACTGCAGGACTTGGAGTCCTCATAATCTTCTGGCTAAAGTCATAGTCCGTCACGGTGGTTAAGTGCCTGTTGGCAGATTATACGCATCTTTGAGAACTTCACGGCAAACTCTTAGATGGGATTAGATTTCATCTCGATGTTTTCCTTCACCTAAACAAGAAAGTACATATGTAGTTTTAAAAACTAGAGATACGAGCAGGATTCAAACTGGAATCTCCCGTGCTGAAGACCTACGTCCGAACCATTAGGGTACCACTGCTTTCATTCTCCTTAATTCGACTTTAATTGACCTAAAATTAGTGTAAATGTAATTGAATTGCATTAACTTATTCTCTGTAATAAAACTCGGCGCCAGAACGAGATAAAATATGAGGAAACAAGACATTGTAAATCGATTAGTGAAGATCTGCACGGTATTTCCTTCAAAAAATTTTAAATTCACATAAAAAACGACGCCATTCAGCACGAACGGTGTTATCAAACCGCTCTCATTTCCTTCTAGCCAGTTTCAAAACTATCCACAGGCCTGCGAGTAGGAAATGTTAGGCGATACGATGCTATTATGCGCTATATATAGCATACTATTCCAAGACGAAGTGGTGTATCGCAACAGTGAGTACAAATATTCGGTACACAACAATATTGCAATGTTGTTGTATTGAGCATGGTGTTATATTTATGAAGTCATAACCTTGACAGCAGACTCGAAGAAAAGGCTTAAACTATATAAGTGTACTTCTCATAAATCGTAACTTGTGAAGATAAGGGTTCATCTATAATGTACACAGAATTTTTTTACTCTTTCATCCACTCTTTCATCTCTTATTTCTAGACTTGATGCATGGCGAGTATTTGCCACGTCATTTGTTATGCGTACCGCGAAGGATTAGTATAGATTGCACACGTCGGTGTTCCCATTCGCATATGATGTGGTTTTTTGGAAAATAGCGAATAGGATTGTGCTAATTCATTGCACTTCAACATGCCGAACGCACAAGAATTGTTCGAAATAATTCCCCCATCGCTGTTTCTCCGTCTAACAACTCGACGTATGGCGAGTATCCATCCTTACGTAGTGAACGTACCACCTGTATAGACGGCGGGGTTTGCGTTGTCATTCATTGTGCGCACTGCAAAGGAATGGATTAACCTGCCCGCGTCGGTGTACTCGCCTACATACAAGAGGAGAGTGAAAAGGCTCTTATAAGTATAAGTATGTAGACTTCATCATCATTTACGATCAGGTGGGATTGTTATCAAGCATTAACTTATTCTATGTATAAAAAAAACTAAACAAATGATGTTTTATTACACATCGATTCTAGCTATTGTGAGTGAGTGACCAAATACTTATATAAGATGCGTTGCCGGCCGAGAGTTTCGTTAATTCATATACATTCAGCATCTCATGATAATTGTATTTCATCTTTCTTCTTGTTATGAGTAACTAAAATATAATCGATGCTGTAATGATAATAATAATGACTTTATTGATAAAAAAATTAACAGGTTAAACTTATCTAGGTATAGAGTACTTCTTTTAAGTTTTGAAATATACTTGCGCCAGAAATACTTATCTTCCACATCTATTACAATCTGCATACATAGCCTGTTACAGTTTAAACTAATATAAACCTATGTATCTACTAATTATTATATCGATTTTAATGTAAGTACAGTATTTTATTAAAAATAAAGATGCGAGAATATATACAATTTATTAGGTATGTGTGTATGCGAGTGTGTGTGTGAGTGTGTGCTTAAAGCTTCTCTGCTAGTGTGCTCGCAGCCTAACTTTCATTACTTGCAACACTGCAACGGTCGGACGAGTGTGTCGCAAAAGGCCACTCACACTGCGGCCGTTCGATTCCCGGTGTATTCGAAGGAAACATTTTGCGCAACTCACGGAAATTGCACCCAGAACTCGACAAAATATCATCTTGGATACGCACATGAATAAGTCGTATCATTTAAGTTATGCAATATTGCAGCGCAGTCGCAGGGGTGATACGAAGGCTTGTTTTAAGTATGTGCAAGCAACGTGCGTTTAAATTACTGTCGATTTGATTGTGTCCGACAACATGACCCTTTTTATTTTTATTTATTACTAGCTCTGCTCGCGACTTCGTCCGCGTGGAATTTAACAAAAAAGGTATTTAGTAGAAATAAAAGTAGCCTAAGTTACTCTTTATTACATCAGCTACCTGCCAGTGAAAGTCCCGTCAAAATCGGTCCAGCCGTTTCAGAGATTAACCGGAACAAACAGACAGACAGAGAGACAAAAATTGTAAAAAATGTCATTTTGGTATATGTACCGTATATATATTCATATGCATGTAGTAAAAAGCGGTTATTTTGATATTACAAACAGACACTCCAATTTTATTTATTAGTATACATAGATATAGATTTATTATGCGTTTTTATTTTATTCATATAAAATGGATTTTATCTGTATATATAACAACAGATTGGAATCGGATTAAAACGAACGTCCTTCGAGCTTTCCAGTCGCTCTCGAATGTTGGCCGGCCGTTTTATTTTATGGTAAATGTCATTTAGACTTGCAAAAACCAAATAAGAAACGGAATTTTGATATGGTCACTTCTGTGTTTGTCTATCTGCCTATTAGTTTGTTACAGACTATTTTATTTATATCCAGTGAACGGAAAAAATATTAATTTGATATAGTTTTACACCAGCGGTCCCCTCAGACTTCGGTCGGATTCAACAACTAATTAATATAAATATTAAAAAAAATCGTTTACATTTTCACACCCCCGCACTAGGATTCCCTGTGTTGCGGGCGGCATGGACATAACACAAATATGACATTACAAACACTCATGACACGAGAACAAACATTTATTTATCTGTGACATAAATGTTGACACGAGAACAAACATTTATCTGTCACATAAATGTGCGGCGCGGTCGGAATCGAAGCCAGGAGCCGTCGCTCGGCAAGCAAAGTCGCTACAAACTGGGCTATGGCGTCGTCACGTACATGATATATGACCTACGTTTATCAGGAATAATGTATCTGTTAAATGATTTATATATTTTTTTTAATAATTACCGAGATTCCGGAAATCACCCTCCGCAAATACACCTACTCACAAAATTCACACCCTCATTATAATATTACTTTTTTTACTTAAAGTAAGTTAATGCTTGACAACAATCCCACGTAATAGAAAGTGGTGATGAAGTCTAAGATGGTGAACGCACGAACTTATAAAACTTCACTCTCCTCCTCTAGATTACTGTAGATATTATATATTTTAAAGCGGAACTCTATTCACACGAGTCCGATTCGGACTCTACAATTTATTTTTCATGAATATTTATTGCGTCTCCATATAGTTTTCCATAACTGCATTTATTCATTGACAGTCAACTCATTACAGAATGTATTATTTCCGAATACCAATGTGTATCTGGTTTCCGTCAGAAGCGCTGTATGGAAATTCATGTAAGGGAATCCGTTCATTTTTATGTATTAAGCAGTCAAACGAGCCGACGCGCATCGATGGTTAGTGATCGACACCGCCAGCGGCGTTGCTGGTCGAGTGAGTGAGAGTGAGCGCTGGAAGTTTTCTTTTTACACCTAATGGTAAGTGGTCACCTTCGCCCGTGGACATCAGCAAGGCTAAAGGTATAACTGATGCTTTGTGGAAATGAAAAGAAGGTAAGAAAGAAAGTACAAAGTCTCATGCCCCCAGCCGGAACACGACGAGTTGTTTGGCGGCTGACTCAAGCAGGAGGGTCGTAGTAGAAACGCAGGCTTCACTGATACTATAATCCTTACGGGAATCCGTACCACTAAGCAAAAGTTTTTGGTGATGTCTATATGTATAAAGAATTGAAATTGTCCTTGAAATAGACTTTCATACAATGGTCATAGAGACAGAGAGTTACTGTAAATTTGTAACAATTATTGTAATATATGATTTTGGTACCGCCCTTTATTATTGTTGTTATGGTTTAGATTATTAAGTCGTAAAATATTACATATCATCGATAGGAAATATATATTTAGCACATACATTTTTAAGAATCTTTACAAGTATCATTCTGAGCGATTATTTATTCTTAGAAATTATCCCCGAAGTAGAGTATAACGTATAGAGTATTAGAATAAGTATTCCATAATTATGTATAATATTAATTAATAAAATCAAATTCATCAGTATAAAATCACAAAATATACGTTAAAATCACGATTAAAACCAAGCTTGTCGCTACGTCACTAAGGCAATGTTAAAACTTGTAAAATTCATAAATAGAACCACCACGCACCAATTGTATATCTGGAAAACGTTTGAATTTTGATAACCGTTTGGCATCTGGATGGACGTGTTAACGAATTAAAAATGGAATGTACATACATGACTCGATTCTACTCGTACGTGTTAACAAAATATGAATTGACGGACCGAGAGCGGCTGGTGCGGTCTGGTTTAGAGCATGCGGCAGCTGCGTGGTGGTTTATTGGTGGACCACGAATCGGTCTTTGCACAATACTTTAGTTATTGGCACATGCCGTGCATAATGTAACCGTATTGCTGATATGGTAGAGGTGTTTTATTTATACTTATAGACGACATGTTAATGGCTGACGTAAATAATTTTTTTTTTATTTAATCGGATACTCGTATATTATAAAAAGAATAAAGAATAAAGATATTTAAAAAATATAAAGTATATAGATATAAAAAAGATTCTTTATGTAAAAAAGGCACTATTGTGCCTTGCCAACTTCAATTTCTGGTTATTCAAAATTTTTCAATTTCACATGAAAATTGAGATATTTTCATAAATTCGCCAAGTCGTTTGGTTTGGGTGTAATTTTGGAAAGTGGATTTTCATTAGATCTCAATGTATTGAAATTGTGGAGCAACAATCGATAACAAACAAAAATTGTGTTCATTAAACTAAAGGCTAATGTGGGATAATGACCTTTCAAAGTTTGTGTACAGTTGCAACGGAATTTGTATTGACATATGAACGTAAATTTATATTTAAGTAATGACTACACGACAAGGGTAAACTCGCTTAAATAAACTGTTTGGCTGAACTAACTTGAGAGTTCGATACACCGATTAACCCAACTCGATAACCCTGTAGCTGGATTGGTAATGACCCCGTCTGCAATACGAAAGTTTTTCGATTTCGGTAACCTTCATGTCTGGGTTTTAAATATTTTCTGTATCATTGTCTCTTAAGAAATTACCAGCAAATGTCAATGTTAGTGTGTTATAAAAATTCTCTTGAAATTTTTTTAACATGACGCCCCGTAAATTAATTAAATGAACTGCAATTGTTTATTAATCTTATTACAGCAGGTATAATAGCTTTGATTCACTTTTTATCACTGCTAACGTAGGGCAGAACAAAGGCATAGACTACAGATGATTCGTGGAATATAGGTGGTTGTAGCAATTATAGCTTAATTTAAATAAAGTAATTTATGAACAGATAATAATTTATGAATAGAATAAAATAATTAATTTATGAATAGAATTTATTCTTGAACGAGTTTTAATTTGATCGATTCTATACAAGAGAAATAGGCACTTTACGTTTTGTTGTGCGAATAAAAAAAAACTTAATTTTTAATTTAAATCCGTATCTTCCAAAACATGCCATATTTTTTTTAACTGCTACTTTGAATTAAGTTCATTTCAATCCGTCTATAAATAAAAAAGCTATGAATCAATATATGTACTTCTATTCTTCTATTCTGTTCACAGAACGTGAAAAGCTCAGTTCTAAAACAATGCAGATGCCATTTCTAAGCGTAAGGTACTCTTTCTGATGCGAGTGGAGTTTGCTAGTTATACAATGAAGATCGTATTATAAACTTCTTGAATGTTATTCGGTCAAGTATGAACGGTGCTTACTCTAAATATATAGTATCCAGGAACATTATAACAGCTCCTGTTACCAGTCTTGAGATATGAATATAGTTCACGCCAGATGAATGACAGCGCTCGATTTGCAGCTAAGTTCAAAGTATCAAAAACTCTCGGCACTATACTGTGTAACAATTGTGTCAATGAACACTGACTAAGCTGAATAAAATCGATGCCTGATAAGTATTTTTTATCTGATAAGATTTTTTATCTGGTTTGTCGAATTTTTTTTTAATTAGTACGTTTCATTAGTGATGAATCGCCGTCATCGTCACGTAATTGGGTCGACATATCGGTAAAAGACGCAAAAATCGTGAGCACCCGTTACGTAGTATAATGTCCGTCTTGATATAACTTGAAAATCTTAAGTTTTAAAGCCACTAGTTGACAAAGAGTAGACGGACCATCTGGCGGTATGTGGCCACCATCGCTCATGGACATCTGTAATACAACAAGTAATCATAGACGCGTTGTCGGCCTCGAAGGAAGCGAGGAAGGGGGGAGGGATCTAAGTATACTAGTTGTTACTTAAACCTAAGTGTTATGCTTCGGTGTGTCCGTAACATGTTACTGGCTGTTCTGGCTCGGTAATAAATTGCACAACATAAATTTGTTGGAGCGTGTGTATTTCGTTTTTTCTACGATTTTTCCATCCACCATCTGTTGGTTTCCATCCACCATTTGTTGGCATCATCAAAGTTTGTTTTATGACAAGTCTGGCACCGTTATTTGGGTTAATTCGTGAAATCATTACATTTTAATATGTTTACTCCTATTAAAGAGAAACTCGTTTGAGTTCAAAGCCCTTTGATTAGAATAATCATCTTGAGTTATATACTGAATTTGAAATATTGTTTTATTAAACTTTCCAAAAATAAATTGCTAGAAACAATAAAAATGTATTATTCATATATAAGATATCTATGAGAAAATAAAAGTTAGGTTCGAATCGGACTTTTAAGGAACACTAAATATTGCTATAAGTTAACTCTATTAATTAAATGCAATGTTTTTATATAATTACCCAGTCTAAAATCTTTGAAAGACGGGTTAGAAGTTATATTGTGGTAGATCACTCTGGTCTCCTCTTACAATCAGACGGGTTAAGACGATGGTCCACCCCTCGTGCCAAGTGCTGGTTGGCAGACTCCACACACCTTTGAGAATATGAGACCTCGCAAGTAATACAGATTTCTTCAAGGGTATGTTTGAAAAATATTCATTGCTTTTTTCTTAGCTCTCTCGTTAGGTTACTAACAAATGATTTATATTTAAGTATATTGCAAATAAATATCATAGTTAACCTGTTGTTAGATATAAAATAGTCAAATAAATGTACTGTCAAAATATGTCAAGAAGTGATGATATGTAAGTCTTACCGGCCTCCTTAGTAAGAACATTTTGGACTCGCGTCGTATGCTTTGATAATCCCTGGCGCCGTAGTAGTACTGTTCATCTTCTTCGTCAGAGCTCAGAACGTGGTAGTATGAAACATGCCTACGCATTTTGATTTTAAACGTAATTTATACTAGATAAATCTGATTTAATATTCTTCTTAACTTAAGTCACAGTCACTTTATATCACATGTCACATATAGAAAATCAAATGATTTAACAGTCAATCAATGTAATAATATAATTTTAACTCCTCGAAAATTTAAATTTATTTTGGAATTGTTTCAGATGCTTTAAAGTTTTAAAATGGCGCACCGTAACATAGTTGGGAAACAATTTTTTCTCTGAATTTCAAACGCGACTTTCGCTCCGACAACGAAATGTCATTTGATGATATGAGTTTTTGTTAATTTTGCTCTTATTATCTGGCAACGACTGGCCGGTGGCCGATATTGGCGAGAACTAATAGAAACCGAAGTGGCGACTACAAAAAGTTTCACAAATGCATTCACAAAAAAGTATAAACCAATATCATTGTGAATCGAAGACAATGAGATATTTGCGTACACAGTGACAGTTCAGTTGTTTAGATGCGTTTACAAACATTCATATTTTGAGTTTATGTAATTGGTATTAAGATATATTTTGAGTTTATGTAATTGGTATTAAGATATCTCGATAGATAAGATATCTTGGCCATGCTCATATTTCTCTATACATCAATCTGACGACGGAATTAACACGAAGTCACAGAGAGAGCGATAAACAATTAAGGTGTATCCACTGAACTAAACCATGCAGAGGCGAGCAAATAGGCTCATTGGTGACACAGATCTGGTCGAAATCAATCTGCAAAGCCATGAGCACAGGCGCAGGGTTGCCAGCCTCTCGGTATTCTATAGGATGCATTTTGGAGAGTGAGCAGGAATTGTTCGAAATAATTCCCCCATCACCGTTCCTCCATCGAACAACTTGACGTACGGCGAATATCCATCCTTACGTAGTGAACGTACCGCCTGTACGGGAGGCCCGGTTCGCGTCGTCATTCATTGTGCGCACTGCAAAGTAATGGAAAACTTGCCAGCGTCAGTGTTCCCGTCTTATTACAATGTTGGAGTCTTCAAGAGGAGAGTGAATAATAGACTTTTATAAGTTAGTGCGTTCAACATCTTAGACTTCCTCACCACTTTCCATCAGGTGGGATTGTTTTCAAGCATTAACATATTCTATGTAAAAAAAACCGAAACAAATGATGTTTAGATGTATAAATGATGATACACATGACCGTATGACCGTTTCCTCACTCACTCACTCCTTATCCTAGTGATTCTAGCTATTATGAGTGAGTGAACATACACTTATACGATTACAAGATGACTCGTTTATTATGTTCAAAACTAAGAAGGCAAATTTTTTTTGTAAAAATGTTGAATATTGAACAGGGACGTTTCATGTGAATAATTATTCTCATCGTATTTAAGTAGTCACTTGTCAAAATAGATAATATAGAAGTGGCTTGGATCTTGACGAAAGCAAAGATTTATATAACGTACTAGCTGTGCCCTGTGTGCGTTGCTACGCCACCAACTTAAACAACCATTGGCGCCATCTGTCGAAAATTGGTCGTAACAACTCAGAAACTTTCGTGGGCCCGTGCACAAAAACTTTGCTAAAGATCATCACATGATCAAATGCATAGTTTACGATTCTATAAAGGACATACAAACAAACATTCATTTATATATATATATATATGTCGGATATGGTCATTAGTATAGACGTGAAACGAAACTCAGCACGATATCCGAGAGATGGCAGCACCGCCGCGATGACGTCGATGCTCGGCTATCGTGCTACAACAGAGTCTAGCTAGTGGAGTGACGCCGGATGGAGCCACAGTTTACATTCTGCGGTCGAAGAGATCGGTTCCTCCGCACTGGGAACTGTTACTGGTTTCGTTTGCCCGGTGTGAAGTGCTTGTTAGCAAGTAATTAAAAGTGTTAAACGATTATACGCCCACGCTATGTTCGACAATGCTGCTAAAACTACTGGCATCGCCGAGATATATATATATATATAAGATAAAATCACGCGTTTACGCCGCTGGGAGGTTTGGTTTTCTACTCATTTAAATTCCTTTTATGATTGAGAGCTTTAATCATTTAGTACAGAGTCATTAACAATGCTTAGACGATTTTATCGATCTCTCTGTGGGTTTTACCCAAACTTTTTTGTTCACCGCATGAAACTGACCTATTAAGTGTAGGTACGGATTGAACTATTCTATATAATCAAATATTGCTCCAAAATTGAAACTCTATTTTATCGTACAATTTAGAAGTCTAGACTGTGTAGTTTACACACAGCTCGAGTTAAAATGAGCTTAAAAATATATTCCATGCAATATCAAGTTTTGCCAGCGGTTCCAAATTAAAAATTGCATGCGAAAATGTACCTAATACCATCTCAGACTTTAAAAGATCCGTCAAATAAATAGATTAAACAATAATGTTGCAAAAAGATGGTCATACCACGTATTGATCCATGAAAATTTACTTTTACAAGAATACTACTATATAAATCTGTAGTGTCTATTTGTCTGTACATTCAATTTTTTTTTAAACTTTATGATAAATATTCTTTTTATGTCTCACTGACATCAGTTTAAGCATTTTGAAATTTTTTGTTTGTCTGGCTGTATGTCCCGTTATAAATCAAGAACGGTTTAACCGATGTTAATGAAAATCGGTAAGTAGAGAGAACACGGGATTGCGCAGCTGATAGGCTATATAAAATATCAGAAAACATAATTAAATCTAAGTATAATAACTTTTCCACCCGACCCAAGTCGGAAGGGGCCGCTAGTTTTTCAGTAAAATAATAAAATCGCAAAAGAACGTACAAAGGTTAGTTTGAGGTAAGAACTGTTTGGAACACAAATTTATATTCACAATAATTTAGGTATTTTGTAAATGCACTTATGCATGATATTTTGCTTCTTCTACCGTTTGGAAAAGGTGCTTTAACATCGAGGAGAATGAACGGCGAAAAAAACTCCTAAGCACATTTTTAAAAACACATCATTTGGTTCCTGTTCTCCGTGCCTTAAAAATAAAAGATGCTAAAGTTTTTTCAAGATAGACGTACGTATACAAATAAACTTGTCTATTTTTTAACCCAAAAAAATAAATTGCCTAGTTAATGTGATTATAATCTGCGTATTTTAACTTATACACGAGGTTGCGTTTGGTACAGAAATCCCTCTTATCTGGTTCTACTGACAAGTTGAAACAAAGAACCGTATAACAGCACCTCTGCTCGTATTGTTCGCTTCTCTCACTGCGCGTGACTTTCGTAGAAACAACCGAACACCCAAATATTTATCTGGCCAGTGTCCCGTCCGTCGACCATCCGGTAGCCATCTTTATTTCCTCTTGTGATTAAAATCCGATTAAAAAGCATTCCAGCGATGTAACTGTTGAACGCAAACGACGTGGAATATGCTTTGATTACATTTTTATTTAAACAATTATACACTCAACCCCCGCACTAGGTGTCTCTATGTGGGTGGCATGGATGTACTCAGATATGACATTACAAACACCTTTGACCCGTGAACAAACATTTATTTGTAATTATTTCGAACCATACCTCTATTTTGCTGTAGATAATAGGTTTGAATTATGCACGTTTCATCGTTTTATTTTTCTAATTGAATAGTCGACAAACGAGCTGACGAGCTACCTGAAGGTAAGTGGTCACCGCTGCCCATGGACATCAGCAACACCAAAGATATTACTGGCGTTGTCGGCCAGGAAATGAGAAGGAGGTAAGAACGAAAGTACTGGCTTTCAACCACCCAGCCGGAACACGAGTCGATTGGCGGCTGAATAATACTAGTTATTCCCTTACAATTGAAATATAATAAAATAATTTTACGTTTGCATTCATATTTTACAAAGAAGATATAAGCGGAAGTATCGCGTGAGGTCGTTCGTGTGGGAACCTTGCAAACACTTCGTTCAGCCGCAAGGGCATGGATGTGATCGGCGTTCT
This sequence comes from Megathymus violae, assembly GCA_003671415.1. Classification (NCBI taxonomy): domain Eukaryota; kingdom Metazoa; phylum Arthropoda; class Insecta; order Lepidoptera; family Hesperiidae; genus Megathymus; species Megathymus violae. The sequence goes on from PDGT01000072.1 coordinate 669,850, forward strand.
TATAATAAATATTTGTTTAAATCTGGCATTGTGGGTGTGTAATTTTTAACTACAGTAAATAAGTGCTTGTACTGCTACTGTATCGAATAAAACTCGAATAAGTTAAACATACCAAGGGCCAGACAACACCAACATGATAAAGTCTCGAAAGAGCTCATGGTTTGGATTTTTTGAAGCAATAAAGTAGCTTTTGAAGTTGTATTTCGATACGTATTTTTAAAAATGAATTTTGAAAAAAATATTAACATTATAATTAATTGTTTGCCAGTGTCATTTCACTTCTATATACAGATGGACTTTATTGTTAGGTAGAAGTACTAATTAAGGTTTAAAATTCGTTAAAGAATTTGAGACTCTTATCTTTATTAATGAAATTCTTATGTATTGGTTATGTGACCTAATTTGTCTTTTGAATATTTTGTATGTGAGATTAAGTGTTTCTCTGGACGGTGATTGTAAATTTAACAATAAAAGCCGGTGATAGGTGACGCTACGATTAGTTACTTACCTTCGGTTCCGGATATTCGATAAAAAAAGCGAACCTATGAAGGATCATTCGCGTTTTTGTTTGTTTGTTTGTCACACCGAATTTTTCCAAATCTACTGTACAGAAAAAGTTTGGTAAATTAAATATAGAATTTAGTCACTCAATTACGGATGTATAAAGGAAATAAGTCCATCGTGGAAATGAAGATTCAGAAATATGTGTCTGAAGAAATCCCCTCCCGAATACCGTAGGGTGAATCAGAAATGAAAGAAAAACTTTTCGGAAGTTCATTATGTGACAAATGTAAATAATGAGTTCGATAAGTATTGTATTAATCATTGAACGTTATCACACCATAACACAGAGTCATGTTTAAAAAAAACTAATCATGGAATTTTATAAAATACTGAAACAATTCCTGAATATACATACAGATAGGCAACGTTTATGCGAGTTCAATTCAAACTAGACTGGTTTTAATTTTTATTGCTTCTGCTGTAAATCGATCTGTTCAATTACTTACAAATCGATTCTGCTCGAGTCGATGTTACGTGTCGTGTTGCGTAATTTCCTATTCGATGCACCAACGGGACTTGAATCGAGAAGAGTTGGGTGTTTTGTCATCCGTTACTATACTGACTGAATTAGATTTTAAATTTATAATACACTACTGGGTACCCTGAAGCTCAGTGAGTCGAAATGTGCGTATCGAGCGAAGTCCCAAGTTACTGACCGATGCTGATTTATTTATGTGACATTTTATCTATGTTCATTGTACATATTAGCTGGGCAGCTCGACATAGTTATAATGCTCCTGGGTGTTATTTTAAGGTTGATACAGGTTTCCTCGCTCAGGGCATACATTACCATGTAGCCAGGAAATTCTGCCAGCATTTTGGCTACTGGTCTGCCGGGCCGGGTTATGTACATTTTATTAATTATTTTATTTTTAGCCAAAATTTTAACGAATACATTAATTGTTAATATTATATTTTTATTTTAAATTGCCAATAAATATTTTGTATATTAATAATTCAATATTTACATTATTTTAAACCAAAGTATGTTTTCACGTCAAATTTAACTAGTATGTTAATGAATGTGCTCTTTGAATTCTTGTAGCATGGTTGCTAGCTGACATTAGCCGCCTAGAACTTATCAAGGACAAGGAAGGAAAACTTCAATGCAAGTGTTATTGAAATGTATAAATGCAGAGTCAAAAGACATGGAAAAACATCGATGGGTTTGAGATCAGTTTAAATATTAAAGTTCTTACTTTGCCGTGTAATGTTTTCGTCGTGAGTTGATTTTAGCACCTAAAAAATTTTACTTGCCAATACACGCTTTGATGCACGTAAAATTAAGTGTTCTGTAGTTTTTCGTATCGACCTTGTTTCGTATCACTAAGTACGACGATTTTGAAGTAAATTACGGGACCCGAATCAACTGTTAGTTTTCATTAAGCGTTTTGTAACTTTTTCATAATTATTCCCGTAACTTAAACTTTTCAATCTGTCTCGAATATCATTAATATTCTTAAAAACCACTTCAAAATCTAAAGTGCATAGTTAAAAAGAATCGAATGTACAAGGAGATAATAGAGGAGGAAATATTCTATACTATTAGAAATAAGATGACTTACTTATAGCTATTGTTCTTATCGGTCTGTTGCAAAGTCATTGACGTTGAATCCAGCAGTAATGGCAGAATAGATAAAACACTGTTGAATTTAACACAACCGGACAATCGTTGTTGAGTTTTTATGTGTCATTAATGTACTCATGATAAGTTTAAGTTTTTCTTGTAACGTTTCGCTACCATTACAGCATCCAAATTATTATTCCTCGTTTTTGTCAGCCACTATATAAATTTTTAATGCGTACCCCATAAACTAAAGCACTTTTAGCGGATCATTTAGTATCTATTATTATCACAGTATATTGACAAAATTTGTATTCAACTATATCGCACATTCTAAAAATGTTATTTCGCTGTTAATGTGACTAACAACAATCTCATCTATATTCATATTATAAAGATAGGGTGCAAATATTGTGACGTTGTGAGAATGTGGCGGGTACCACGTCTCCGGTACCACGACACCTATATGAAAAATTATTTTACCATTTGAAAGGTACATTATTCCGGATATGTGGATATTCGCATAGTAACAAAACTCTCTCCACATTTACACCATTACTAGCTAATATTAAGGTGACCGACCTCGATTACTGTAGTGACATGTGGAATCATCGACATTCAGTTTTTAACAAACTCGTAATAAAGATTTAAAGACGATTTTTGTTGCGGCTACAGTTTTCAATCTATCAACCATCGTATCGTGACCTGATTGAAAATTGATAATTTGATAAGCGCAGTTAGTTTATCAACCTTGTCAACTTATATATATTGGTGAACAGTGTTACTTCAAGAAATGAAATTCAATACACATATTAAGATCTAAAGACCATCAAAATACACAATTTGGTTGCTGCATCTATTAGCAACATGGATAAGGAGACTTCAACATACCCATATTTACAAATAATTCTATTAAATTTAAGAAAGTCGTTGTACTTATTTAGTTATTCGCATTATATTTATGCGAGTTATAGTTAAAGATGTTTTCAAAAATAATTATGTATACCATCCTTGTTAAAACCTTTGTTAATATTCAAAGTATCCCTTAGTAAACCATAAATTAACGCTAATTAACGTTCACACACCCACACCCCGCACTGAGACTTCCCGTGTTGACATGAATACACATGAGTCATCACAAACATCCACGACCCTGGTACAAATATGTATATGTTTGTCCTAATCGAAAATCTTACCCGGAGCCACTTCTTCATAGGCAGAATCACTGAAAAGATTACATGGTCGACAAATAAAGTGGGTTGACGTATCTGGCAAATTGTGCCAAGACAATATCCCGCCAGGTGTCCTGATGATCCTCGAGACATTCCAACCGTGTGGTGAGCACGCGGTAGGTATTGCGATGAGACACCATGACTCACTATATTCGTACAGAAATAGGTCTGTCTGTGTTTCTGGTGCGTCTGGCTCTGTTTACTTGTACATTCTTAAAATAATATCCGAGCGTTAGTTAACATTGAAAGGGTTACATATTTCATGTTTATGGTAGCCGGTCCAAGGGCATTATTAGCCGTTAAAAGTAGGGTCTGTTTCATCCGTAGTGCGTAGTGTGCTCGAGGTTCCGATTACGATGAGGGATGAGGTTTCGAAGAAGTGGTCCGCAGAACGCTCAGGTAAGGTTAGGTATGAGTATACAGACGCCTATAAGGTACAACCACTTTGGTCATTATCAAAATGTATAATTAGGGATCCATGAGACCTGATGACTGCGTGTAGAGAAGCAAGAACACTACGAAGCATTTCGGACTCATTCCATAGAAACATAAAAGACATTTATGAATAAAAAACATTTTTCTTTCTCATAGCTTCATTGTGTTGATGCCATCCGCGACACGGGGAGTCTTTACGACAATATGAATGTGTAAACGTTTTTTATTTACATCAAGACTTTGTGATGATTGCGACAAGGGTCAAAAGTTCAGCTAGGAGGCTGTTGCAATGTAGGTAAATCAATTGTTGCAAAGTAATACATACTGTCTTTTAAATGTCACTAGGTGACAAAAATACGATGGAGTATCGAATACCATGAATCATCGCTATTAGCGGAACACCATCGCCATGCACGCGTGGTGGCTGGATTGAACGACGTGGTACTGAGACTAACGGATTTTGTCCAGGTGGATCTGGTACCGTTGGCTCGTCAATTGCTCGGGAGCGTGCACGGCGATCAGGGTAGGTCTTGGTCTAATGGCTGGAGCCTCTTAAAACCTAACTTCAACAATTCTTTTGAAAATAAAAGCAGCTCAATTTAGCGGTTTGTTCGATACCAAACTTATATATTTAATTGTTCATTGTTTAGTAGTAGCTATTAGTAATTAATTATTGCTTGCATCGCCGAAGGAAAGTATCATGAAGAAACTGTTCATTTGAGTTCTGCATAATATACTGAAAGGTGAATGAAATCTGTTAACTCGGATATGATTTGTGATTAACTTGATGAATTAACTTTCCTCATTGTGAAATGAGACTGAGATAGCACAGTGACTGTCTTGGGTATATTTTACCGATTATAAATTATAAATTTGAACGGTAACGGGTACTTACGATTTTTTGCATTTTTAAAATCAAAAAGCAAATGGTAGAAAACTAATAAATCTTGAGTATATGTTATAGTTCAAATGTAAAATGTCTGCGGTGATATAAGTTAAAATCATGTTGTTATACTAGTAAACCGCCCTCGCTTCGCTTCAGAAAAACTACCTTACGCTTAAGAATAGCACCTGCACGGTTTTAGAAGCGGGTTTTTCTCGTTTTGTGAATTTGAAATACATAATTACATTCGTTTATAACTTTTATATTTATGGACGGATTGAAATGGAACGAATTTAAAACACTGAATGACACTGCAATACATTAATGCAAACCATAAGGAAAATTATAACAACCACTGTTTTGGGTTCTATTGCGGTAATAAAGGCCCCAAATAATAGTTTTTCTCATTTATCCGTAATGTACATAAAGCGATCAGTTAGAATTTTATTAAATGTTAATCCCTCGAAAGGATCAAGTCAATTTGTTTTTGTACGTAGAAGACGTTCATAATAAAAAAAGAGTCCACAGCAAAATGTGATTACTTCACACTCAAACCTCATCGATCACATTAACATTGTCCGTGTCAGGTTTGTCTTCAAATTTCTGAATGTAGGTTACATGAACGCTGTTTAGGTTTCAGTTAAATTATTGCATATATGGGTTACGTAAATATTTGAGAGATAACGTTTGTGCTAAGCGGTCGCATGCTGTCAACATGAGTCGCCTCTTTTGTTGAGCGCGGTCGAAATTAATTTAATTTTTAATTTTATAGTAAAGTTTAATTCGTGTCAAACATTAACCAAGTTATATTCAAATTCAAAATCATTTAATCATATAAGTATTCTGTAATTACACTTTTGAACCTCTTTTTTTTCTTCTACCACCGGTTAGAAAAGACGTTTTAACAATGAGGAGACGAAACGGCGAAAGAAACTCCTCAGCACATCTTTTAAACAACACATGGTAATTACAAAGGTTTAAACCTGTGCGGAACTGATTCTGACACTATTATTTCCAGGCATCTTGTCATTAATGTATTCATCTATACTATAATATCCTTTACCTATATATATTTCATAATTATGTCTGAAAGTGACCATCAGGGGTAAAGTCTGCTCGCTTCTCAAGTGTTCGCCCAGTTCGTAGAACCTGTCTTCTGAACGCGGTGTCTCAGGTTCGTTTCTCAGCCGGGGCAGACATTTACGTGACTGATAAATAGTCGTTTTCGAGGCGTGTGAGTGTAATTTGCGTTCGTCCATGCCGCTCGCAAAACAGAACCTTAGTGCGATGTGAGTGTGTGATTATAATTATTACGAGGTCCATATGGCAAACGTAAAAAGCCGACCACATTTGACCTCTTTTAAACCTCCTTCAAACATATCTTTCAAACCTTATTACGACATTGTACAGGGTTTTTGTTCTGTATTTCTACATGAGACGGGTCATTAGAATCCGGTCGAAGTCAAGCGGAATGAATGCAGCAGCGGTTGTAATGTTATCTACTTATTTTTCGTAGCGTCTTTCGTAAAAAGTGACTTAAAAAAATAACAGGAAAGTAAACTGATCGAGTCAATGTTTTTACTGTTATTTTAAGCTTATTCAAAAAAATTGTTTTACTTGAATCACGAACTCTGTTGCTGTTACATAAAATCTGTTTTTTATCGTATTTTCATCTTTTTACTTTAAATTGTTACAAAATCATGGCTTTATGCATTTTTTTCAATTTTTATTTTTAAAATCTGTAACTGCAGTATTACATCATCTTCTACTCCGTGCAATTGAGGTGCAAGATCTCAATTGTTAGTGGAAGCCGTATATTTCTTATGGAAAATAGGTGCCATTAGTAATAATGTATAATTAAGTAAGTAAGTAAAATGATATTTAACAACTTAGTTTCAATATTAGACTTATACATAGATAATAGCGCCGCAACTGATTCTGCTTTAGGAACAGCCAGTTAGAACTTAATTTGTAATTGCCATGTTCTTTTCTTATGTGCTGACGAGATTTTTCGTCGTTTCTTCTCCTGAATGTTAAAACATCTTTCCGAAACTGTAGTTGAAGCAAAAAAGACATGCACAAATGTATTTACGAAATACCTTAATTATTTTGAATTTGAATTTTACTAAAATACTTCAAATTAATACTACATATATATGAAAATTTTAATTTTTAAAATTTCAAAACGGGCAGAAAAATGAAAACCAATTAAAACATAAACGGCGTGGTTCTACATTTAACAAGAGTTTATAAGAACAATTTAAATTAAAATTGTACAATACGAGTACTGTTATCAAACAATAAACTTGTCGCAAATCACCTACTCACTTTTGTTTGAACCAGTCCTTTTAAGGTTTTTGTCTTTTTGTTTGCGAGTATCAGCCCATATGCAGAGCGGACGCGACCAACTGGGATAATTACAACATCCGGTGGGACTTCGCAGGTGGGTCGGCGGTCGAGAGGCGAAGGACCCTTACAGGACTATAAGCGCAATCTGATAGGACTGATTCAGCGGGTTAGATAATGCTATTCTTTAGTAGAGATTCTTTTTTTTCCGGATAGATTTTTTTCTTTTTTTTTTGCCTCGGTGCACATTCATTTTTTTTGTATCTACTATTATAAAATTTTAAGTTTAATTATTAGACTTGATAATAAATAAAACGACTTGACAACCAGGACTTTCTTTCTGACCTTCTCCTAATTTACTTACTACTCGCATCAGTCATACCTTTGGTCTTGCTGACGTTTATGGACGACGGTGACCACATACCATCAGGTGGCTCGTCTGCTTATTTGTCGGTTATTAACATAAAAAGTGTGATAGGGATGTTTATTACAGGCAGTCACACATCCGATCACTTCAGGACTATAAGACCGATGCACGCACAGATTCAAAAACTCTATTTCAAAAATAGCATTATCTAACCCTCTCAATCAGGTTTATCAGACAATTCTAATAGTCTTGTGGTCAATACTACCCACTAAGTTGTCGGTCAATGACACAATACACACAAACCGATGGGCAATAAACTTTATCGAGTAAGTTCAAAATAAAATTAAGTATACAAATATATACATACTTACAATTCAGTTCAACTATTCATACTGGAAACAATTTTATGAATCGTTTGGAAATCTTAATCTCAAGATTTTTTCGAGAAAAAAATAAGCTATTATCGCTTATAATTTATATAATCGGAAATAATTTTTCTATTTTTTCCCCATTATTATTTCCCAAATCACAATTCAGTAAAGGTTTGTTACCGTTCGTTCGAGCGAACCAATACTGTAGTTTGTAATATCGACTTCATTTACATGTATTTCAAACCGCCCGAAGCAAGGAAAACATGGCCAGGTGGGGGGGTACTTACGCAATAGTGATGTGAGCTGTTCATGCGGTGCGGTGCAGACAATGGCTCACTTGATATCATGCCCTGCGTGTCCTAACACCTGCACGCAGGAAGACCTTATGGCAGCTACAAGTAATGCTATTATTGTTGCTAGTTTTGGGTTGCGACACTTTAGTGTCTGTTATCGACACGCTAAGAAGATATATTGTGTTTCTGTGCATAGATTTTAGTTAAAACTTTTGTCTTAGATGTATTTAAAATACGGTTTAAGGATTGTTCAGAAGGTTAATAGTTCACTGGTTAGTCAGAATATTTAAAAAATGTTAAAGAAATTTCAATGAAAGAAACTAATATAACTGATAACATATAAGATAAAAAAGGTCCAGTAACATAAATTTAATGTTTTGTATCTATTTGTTTAAACCCAATTTATTTTGTGACACTATTATGTTATTCAATATTATTATTTTTTTTTACTTTATCGCGATATTTTGTAGAGTGTCATAAAAACCTTTAGCTTGAGTATTTTCGTAACCGCAGAAAAATATTTTGATATCATCAAAGACCTCACCTCTACACACTCGTGTCATATTAAACAAGAATTGTCAACAAATTCATCGCTGATTAAAACCCTTGGCGACGTGTGAAACGAAACGTGTACTTTTGACACTCGCTCACGGAACTTTGACAATTATGTCTTGTGGATAAAGTCAATATTCGAACGTTGTTACAATGACAGGGCCGGACAACGGTCGGTCAAGTTACCTTTACCTTTGAGATGACATTCTTAGAACTATCAAGGCGTTTGCTGTTTACCGATCTTTGTCGAACGAATTGTTTGTTTAAAAATACCGACGTAGGATTTTTTTTTTTTGGATTTTGTATTGTCCGGCCGAGCAGTGACGCTGTTGTGAAAAGTATTAGATATTCCATATAATAGTACCGCTTGTGTATATATTTCTTGTTACAGTCCTTGTTTACTTAGCTATAATTTATAGTTATTATTTTATATTCATTAAAATTGGTCAAAGCATGTTATTTAACAATTGTTGGTCGTTTTTATCTCAGGTTACGGTTCATTTCTGAATTGGAACTTTGAACTAATAAAACTATTATCTCATATTATATTTCACTTAAATGGTACTTATAGTAGATTGTATATAACAGTTGATAACGTTGTTTTTGGCCTGTGTTGTAATGTGAGATTTATTGCAATAAGATGTATGTACGTACATCATAGAGATTATAATTAATCGGTTTTCACGCAGTCCTCGATAGTCGCTAGTCATGTAATTTTCGGCTTACTAGTACTAGCTACCAAGTAGTCCATCCGCCTAACAGAAGTCATTGCGGTCAGGCGTACTACTTTGCTGAGATCATCTAACTTAGAATACAAAAAACTAATCAATGTAGCACTAGCTCAGTAAATAAATTCACTAGTCAATTTAATCAACAATAGTATGCCTCTATCGCATAATGTTTCATCTATTTATTAGTGCGTCTACTTTCTAATTAGCTGTATTTTCATGTCGTGTTCATATCGTCTTCAGTGTTATTGACCTATGATTCCGTTAACCTTATTCCGAATTCTGTGAATGCTAATATTCATATCAGTAAGTATGTACGTACTTTTTACTTTAAATTAAGTGTTAATTGTTAATTTATTGTACTATCACTTGTATAAAAATAAACCTTTAATTCGATCGAGTGGCTTAGCCAATAACACAAACCGATTTGATTTAAATGTTAGGGAAAACCGGTTAAGATATGTGTAAAACCAGCGATTATTACGTATTTTCGACTAGGTATATCTATGTAGAAATTATAAAACTTACGGTTATTTGGTAATTATCTGTATGCTTCGTCTTAGGTTACTTGTTAATTTAAAAGTTTATGTTTTCTTTTAGTATTCAAGATAAAAGTTACATTGTGTATGAATTTCATAATAATTTAACTCAGGAGTTAAAATTTGCATATTTCGACTGGAATGTTTTTCCTTAAATATAACGGGCAATTCATTTTGTGTGACAATTGAAAAATGTTACAAAATTCTGGTCCGACCAGTCGGACGGAATGCAATATGCAAACGCCGCAAACAAATGGCAAGGACGGCAAACATTTAGATCGGAATGACAATACGAGCACCTTAGCGGAAGCAGGTCACACCGCACATCCGATAAAATGCCTGTGAAAATATTTATAGGGTGCAAGGAAGTGGTGCCACGCATCCTGTGTGGAATACTGCTGGGTCTGTGGTGTTATGGGAAAATCATATTTGTGGGATAAATTTTGGGTTTAGGAGAAATTTAGACTTTTTATTTAGAGAAAAAAAATATTGACAAAATTTTATTACAGGAATAAGATGTACATAAAAGGCAGCCTTATTGTCAATGTAGGGTTGAGTCCGATCTTTCAATTAATGTCATCCATATTGTATTTAGATACAACCCACGATAAAAATAATAGTTAATATGTAACCATAATTTTTTAATTATTATTTACTAAGCAATAGTAATAATAGTGCAATAAATGTATTTCCTATCAACATGATATATTTACAAAGCTAGGGTAGAATAAAAAAGAAAACCACTTATTAAATTTGAATTTGTCATATTTTGATGTTAGAACCTTAAAAAACGTGACCTCAATATGTACAACTTCTGCTTTCATTTTAAAGTTTGACTCTTTTTCGTCTTTATTTTTTCTTTTCATATGTCACTTCATGGCATTTTGATTTACAAAATTTCAAAAAGTTTTAGAGAAAAAATCTTTTTAGTTTTATATCGGAGTGTAAGTTTACAAATAAGTCATGCATGTCTGTAGTATATATGTACTAATGTATGTGTCAACATTGTACTTGACAATGTGTACCTACCTATTTATAATGTACCTACTCATATGCATGTATATTTTTATGTAGGTCCATATCATCAATTATTAGTGGATGTTCAAAAGTTAATTATCTGAAAGTGCTTTTAGCCGGTATTTTTATTTAATTTACTTAGACGACCCTACCGCCCATTTGGTAGTGACTCTGCGTCTCTGCCTGTGAAGCGGAGGGTTCCGTGTTCGTATTTTGTCCGGGGCAGACATTTATGTGACAGACAAATGATTGCCCTCAGGCGTTTGGGATATCATACTGTATATGTACATTTTATCCGCAACACAGGGAATCAATAGGGAATAAAAGAAGATCATTATACAAAAAACTAAAAAAAATCGTGTATAAGCACAAGATTTGGTCGAACTTGATTTTGCAGCATTTTATTACTATTACGTAGAGCAACTCCGGGTCAAGGTGTAATAAACAAGGTGATTGTACGTATTTTTCCTGTTTTACATTTTCATGTCTAGTATCTGGTTCACAAAACTCAAACGGAAAGGACTGCTTATCAATTAAATACAGCGTAACAAAGCTATAATATTTTTCTCTTAAATATATTCTTATTAGCAGAAACATTACCTAATAACAAACATTAAATATTAATTAATATCTAATAATAAAAGACAAACAAGATCTTGAGCAAATATCTCGACACTAAATATAGAAGATAATAATAATAAAGAATAAAAATATTCATATATTGTTATATCAATAATAATTCATATTTGATGAATGACCGACTATAGTTATTGTTACCATCAACGTTAATTAGGAATTAGAAAACAATACTAAAGAAATGCTATTTACCTATAAATATTCGATTGTGTAACGAACGCCGACAACCGCGATGTTTGCTTGAAAAGAAACGTGCGTCCGGCCGCCCCTCTCTCGCACGCTCGGCCGATCCGACACAGGGATTCCCGCTCGCTACCGTACGTAAAAAACATGTCCGCGCCGTCTCTATTCTTGCTTTTATTGTTAGTTTTGTAATGAGAGAAAAAGTAATTAAACAATCTATGTTATTAGTGCGTGTTGTACTTTGTTAAGAAGCCCCATCGAAAATAAGAGTCCGTCATAAAACTGGCCGCCCAACGAGCGGGCCCAAAGAACAACACGTGACTTTGTGTTTGTGAAAATGCCGCGTGCCGCGAGGCGAAAAAGTCGTCGAGAAACGGAGTTTTACGACATGGATGATGATGTCGTGTCGACACCTGAGCCAACAGGATGTAGCACGTCTGCGGTCCAACAGCCGCCGTCGAGCACCACAGCGAGTGACCTAGCCTCCATGATGAAGTCCCTACATCAGGCTCAAGCTCATAACTTCGAGAGGCTTTTAATGAAAGTTCTCGAAGCACGGCCTCCGATTTCGCCCGCGCTCACCACGGACACGTCGACTTCACTTACTATCCCCGCGCCTGGAAACTTCGCCGCGTGCAACGCGCGTTTCGGCTGGTCGAAGGACGAATTTTTAGACGGTTTTATAGACGCAGTATATGCCTACAAAGATTGCACAAATATTAGTGACGAAAATGCTCTGCGAGGTCTATCGATGTTACTCACTAATGACGCAGCAGTATGGTGGCAGGGAGTCAAAACGACAGTGTCGACTTGGGACGAAGCCATCCAGCACCTTCGAGGCGCGTTTGGAGACGGCCGACCTCCTTATCGTATATACGTCGAGCTGTTTTCAAAGCCGCAAGGAGCACACGAATCAACGGAATTATTCGTGGCCAAGGCCCGCGTACAGTTAGCGCGGCTCCCTAGTGGCGACCTCACGGAGAAGGTCAAATGTGATATGGTGTACGGATTACTACACGTGAATATTCGTAAACGATTCCGAAGGGAAGAATTCTGCGACTTCGGTTCTCTACTCCAAAAGGCTCGGAGTATCGAGGAAGATGAGGGAGCGATGCTGAGCTCTCATGACCGCGAGGATCTAGCTTCTCTGTTACAGCGCAACAACGATGTCTTCGAAGCAGGGGGAGAACCAACGCCATATGCTGAACACCATATAGATACTGGAGATCATCCGCCTATAGCAGTCCCGCCTTATCGCCTTACGCCTGCGAAAAAGCAGTTAAGGAAAACCGAGATTGACAAAATGCTTAAGGACGGTATCATCGAGGAGTGCGAATCTGCTTGGACCTCTCCAGCGGTTTTAGTCCCTAAGAAGGATAATAACATCCGTTTTTGCGTAGACTACCGTAAGTTAAACGCTATTACTAAAACCGATAGTTATCGTCTTCCCCTCATAGATGAGCTTCTTCAATTGACAAAACGACATTGTTTTATGTCATCTATCGATTTGAAATCTGGCTATTGGCAGGTGCAGGTAAGCCCAGCTGATCGCGATAAAACCGCGTTTGTGACACCGTTTGGGACATACCGCTTTACGCATATGCCGTTCGGCTTGAAGAACGCGCCATCCACGTTTCAAAGGTTGATCGATCGATTCCGTGCTGGCTCTAGTTTACAAGGTGTTGTTCTCTTAGCTTATCTAGATGATCTGTTGATTATCTCGGAGGATTTCACTAGCCATTTAGATGATCTTCAGAAAGTGTTCGACAGATTGCGTCTCTTCGGTTCGCGGGCCAATCGTGCAAAATGTTTCTTTGCTTGCCCAGAGATTAATTATCTTGGCCATATCATCACTCCTGAAGGTATCAAACCGGATTCCTCGAAGATTGATGCAATCCTGCAGATGCCGAGTCCTAAGAATTTGAAGCATCTGAAATCTTTTCTACAAACATGCTCCTGGTTCAGAAAATTTATTCCGAATTTTTCCCAGGAAGCCCAACCTTTGGCGATGCTTACGCGGAAAAACGAGCCTTGGAGATGGGAGACACAACAGCAACAACCTTTTCAGTGTCTGAAAGAAAAGTTGACCTCTGCACCTATCTTGATTCAAGCAGACTACTCCAAAACATTTGTGTTACGTACTGATGCCAGTAACTACGCTTTAGGGGCGGTGCTGTTACAGGATGATGATTCTGAAGAGAGACCGATCGAATATGCCAGTCGTTTATTGAGTTCTGCAGAGAAGAACTACACCACCACTGAGAAGGAGGCATTAGCGGTTGTTTGGGCCACAGATAAGTTTCGTGGTTATTTGGATGGTCATCTTATTGTTGTGAAAAGTGACCATCAGCCGCTCAAGTGGTTGCTGACTCTTAAAACGCCTAATGAACGTCTCAGTAGATGGGCTACAAGCCGTTTCGAATATACTCCAGGTAGGGCGAATGTTGTGGCAGACGCCCTCAGTCGTCCTCAGTGTGACGATGAAAATACCGATAGTTGTGACGTCTGTGGTGTCATTATTGATCTACCGAGTGCTAGTTCCGCTGAAATCCGTATGGAGCAACTAAATGATCCTGAAGTCTCTAAGATTTTGCACGGTCTAGAAGGAAATGAGGCTGCTGTTTCACAGCAGTGGTTGGACAGAGGATATATTACCAACCGAGGGGTGCTGTACCGATATATCCCGGAGGCTGATTATGACCAGCCACAACTCGTCGTGCCACTTTCCATGCGTGAAAAGATTCTTAAAGAAAATCATGACGCTCCAACAGCTGGTCATCAAGGAGTGGAGCGGACCTATAATCGCATTAGTCGCAACTATTATTTTGTTGAAATGCGAAGATATATTGCAGAGTATCTCAAAAACTGTGAAGAGTGCCAGCGTTACAAAGCTTCCAACCAAAAGCCTGTTGGACTTTTACAGACCCCAGTTCTCCATCAGCGTATATATCTGCCACCATGCAGCAGTGCATGTTCATCTTGGGTATAAGTCAAAGTTTTATTCCATTGTACCACCCGGAGGCGAACCCTGCTGAACGAAAAAATCGGGATTTACGTACACAGCTCTCAATATTGGTGAAGAATGAGCATCGTATGTGGCCCAAGTTCTTAGCGTCTGTACGTTTCGCGATGAACAGCGCCATATGTTCTACCACATCTGCTAGCCCTGCACACCTTATGTTTGCTCGAGAAATGCGTACGCCATTTGAAGCGCGTCATGATTTGAGAGCAATATTGGATAAGGAGAATTTTCTTCCTCAAATTACGCCTTACTTGCGTAGATTTTTAGATAATTGGGATATTGTTAGAGATAGCGTCGAACGGCAACAGAACAAAAGAAAATTACAAGCTGACAAGACTCGACAGACTGCAGACCACCAGATAGGAGATTTAGTTTTTATCACTACTCACTTATTGAGTGATGCTTCGAAGGGTAGGACTCGTAAATTCATGCCGAAGCGTGATGGACCTTATCGCATTAGTAAAATAGTTAGTCCTACTACGTATGAGGTCACCGACTTGGATTCAAATCTGTTAGGCAAATTTCACGTTTCTGATTTGAAGCCTTATCATAATAAGTCTGGTCAGGTCTCAGTTCCAGTACAGGCCCGACGCCTTCGTGCCTTCGTTCTCGTAATACAACTGCCGAGCCACCTACGGGACGTTTTGGTGACTCGGAGGGGGAGGATGTAACGAACGCCGACAACCGCGATGTTTGCTTGAAAAGAAACGTGCGTCCGGCCGCCCCTCTCTCGCGCGCTCGGCCGATCCGACACACAGGGATTCCCGCTCGCTACCGTACGTAAAAAAACATGTCCGCGCCATCTCTATTCTTGCTTTTATTGTTAGTTTTGTAATGAGAGAAAAAGTAATTAAACAATCTATGTTATTAGTGCGTGTTGTACTTTGTTAAGAAGCCCCATCGGAAATAAGAGTCCGTCATAATTGTTTATTTTCATAACGCAAAATGATGTGGCGTCTTTTTAAAACCAATACTAATGTTACGCCAATTAATTGTTATTAATGTGCAATTAAAATACACTTTATTATGTTATTACGCGTTGTGCGTACTAGCATGATTTAGAAGTTAATTTTATTGTTTAAACGTATTGTTTACACAGAAAAGACATTTTTTTATTAAAGCTAAGTAACAATTATGATCGGTTCAAAAACAACGTATCTGGTATTATTCACCAGTAAGTTTCGTAGTTATAAAGATAAAAAAATAAAGAAAAAAATTATTTCACAGTAATGTCAGCAAATAATGAAATATTCTTTAAAAATAATTAATTACTTTTCTATCTCTAACCTCTATCTATAAATACTATGAGACATGAACAAAAGTAAAGGACTGTCGCAGATTTATAAATTACACAATTCATGATTACTAATTAGCGATGAAACATGGCTAGGATACGTGCTGGTAATGGCAAAGAAGTTTTAAGAATCACGATGTTAGTCAGACCTTCTACACAATCGATATTGCGATATCAATGAGTAGTGTTTTGTGATAATAAAATCGAATAACATAATATGAATAATTTTAAATTTTTTGTTGAAATAATTGTGGTTTGATATAAAGTTTATGGATAATATACCTTATTTTTTAATCGTAATTAAAGTGAGTTAATGTAGAGGTATAGGTATATTTTATTTTGTTGTTTTTGGTCGAGTTAGTAAAACTGTATAAACCACATCAATACGATCCGACTGTGAATGTTACGAATGACACGTAAATAATTTATTGTATAATTAGGTTTGTAAAATTTTCCTGGTTAGGAAGTTATAATTATTATCTATGGTGACCAAGTTAACTGTTTCCATATCGCCTCAATTTATCATTTTATTAAAAATTGATATAACTGAAACTACACTTACCACAATGTATATCGGTACTAATATTATGAAGAGAGTGCCATTTTACTGAGTTTGTGTGTATGCGAAGGGTAATCACCGGAACCATGGCACTAATTTGAATGAATCTTTTACCATTTGATAGGTACATTTTTCGCTATGGACGTAGATTATAATATTATTCGTATATATAATAATTGTTCAACCCAAACAATTTTGGGACGGGCCGCTGATTGGTAATAAACCTATTAATGCCCTAGGCGATGAAATTGTAATGTAAAATACTTCCTTGTTTGTAAAATCCAATATCGACGAGTTACACAAGTAGTTTTCTTCCTTAATGGCTCTTCCAACATCATGAAGCCTAAGGCTGAGCCTCGAGAAATGTATTGGCCAATAGCTTTGTGAAGTCTCTAATGAAACCTGTATTATCACTATTCAAGACGACATGCAATTTCGAGGTGAATCCCTATGGGTATAAGAAATGCCATTAACTCTTTAGGGAGCTATGTCTAATGCCATCAGGCGATGAATACACGACAAGAATGCAAAACACACGTTCTAGAGAGTAGAAATCTAGTACGTAAGACGTGACTATAATACTAATACGTTTATTTTTTTTAATCAATCAGAACGTTATCAGCCATGGAATTAGGGTAATTGATTTACATGTTTTGTAAATTATTATGTAGTTCAGTTATTACAACAGTTAAAACATTAATTCGCTGATAATATATATTATTGGTATAATTATTGTAATAAATATAATTGATCTATTTTAAATGAGTATGAAAGCTAGTTTTGAACTCATTATAATCTAATTTATAACGATCGAAACGAATAACAAAACTAGAATGCAAGTTGGTCAGCTCGCAAAAACGTAATTGAAAATTTTGGTACGTTCTTAAAAATATGGTTGGCACATTTTGGCTGACTATTTTGCCTGTTAGAGAGGACTTCGCGTTCACAAATTACAAAACGAAAAACCTCACAAGAGCACTACTATAGAATATACGAAACCATGATATTACAAAACTGAAAACTTACCAATCCTTGGATTCTTGGAAACATTTTTATAAATAAACTATCACAACACTGAACGTTCACAATATAACATAACTACCATAATATAGCACAACGAACTCTTATCACTGGCATTCACAATCGTTACGTGTCATTAAAAATAAAGGAGTCTCACAGGGTATCTATATGGGACCGCTGTTATTAAATGTACGTGCGCACGATTTGACGCGTGAGCCGGGTATGGTATGAACTGAAAGAGTTTACGGCCACTGGAGCACGAGTGAAGCTGGCGCATAACCGATGATTCATACTTGTATATTGAAGAGAGGGAGTGATGCCCCTTAATCATATTATCTTATCGTCAAAGTAAACCCCTTGTTTTTTGAGGGCGCAATAAAGGAAAGAACTAGTTCATGGGTATTTCAGTAAACTATTTTTTAATATATTCAAATAGCAAAATTAAATAATGATGATGGAGAAAAGGAATACTTAGCATGTGTAATAAAATACAATATAAATAATACATACAAAAGCAGATAACAATTACTTTATGTGTAAGTAACAATTATCCGTATTTATTAGTGTATATAGAGGGCGATATTGACCTTATAACAATCTTTTTTGAGTTGTAAAACGTGTCATTTTGCATTTAAAATATTGAAATGAAACGTATAAAAACGTATAAAAGCTTTAGGTATTTTGATACCTAACGATTTCAATAAGCAGAATGTATCTATAAATTTGCACCAAAAATTTACCGGGGCTTTTTGAGAAAGGTAAAGATCAAACTAATAAAATTATACAGAAATTGACGGAAAAATACAGTTCTGTAACGTAATAAGTAAGAATCGATAAGTTGTAAATGAAGGAGTACAAATAAAAATAATATCATAATCATAACAGAAAATCTTCACCATTAACAAAAAATTAACACGTGCAAAATATACTTTTTTGTTTGTTTATAATCAAAAATACAAAAAAAAAACTTATCACGTTGTCTCGAAAAACAAATTTATTTTATTCCTTTGTATACATATTGCATTACATGTAGTATGCTTCTTATATTTACAGAACGCTGAACAGTTTTATAAAATATCATGTTTTAGAGATAAAAATCAACCAGATCTTGGACGACTGATCATTTACCTGTAGGGAAATATTTTCGTAAAAACGTAATAAACATTTCTCAACAAACTCTTTTCTTTGTCTCTTAAGTCCGAAGTTGATTCACGAACTTGAAGTTTGAAATTTTTCTAAGGGTTAGATGTCTTTCTTGTGGATGAGTGACAGATGAATGGATTACCGATTCACATTAAATATAAAAGTATGTAAATAGGCAAAATTAATAAAACGACATTTAATTCAACAAACTCTCACTCTAAATCCCGCGCGAGAATTACCTTACCAGTAATATCTACTCACAAAACTACATACATAATAGCGATACATATTTACTATAAGGTATTACTATGATAATTATGAAACAATTCTTTGTAAGCGAAGGCGTTATAACGATGTTTTAAAATTAAAATTAACAAATGACAGTATTTATGTTAATGTACCCAAAATAAGTATAGCAATATTTGTCAACAACACTGAACATTTCTATCGTCATTAGTTAATAGTAAAAAGACTAAGGATTATGAATATTGTTTCTGTATATTCAAGACAATAGTTTCATTTCCAAGAATTGTTTTGCCAAGTCGAGTTACGAGTTTCGAAACATGATATCCTCTGTGAGTGATTTTATTTGTTCCGTTTTTATGACTTCTTTCCACCATCTGTTTGGTTTCCTGTTGAAATGTTTTGTTGCAGATATTATTCAAGGTTATTTAGATAATAAGTTAAAAAGCTGCAGCACATATAATCCCTATTATGTGTTATTTTCACTATATTGTTTTGTTTTGAATTGTGCTCACGTTTGGGCTGATGCTGTCAAATGATGATGGAATACGTCCTTTGTTTACGCAGATGTGGTCGAAACCAATCTGCAAATCTTTGACCACAGTCGCAGATTGGCCAGCCTGGCGGTGTTCTATAGAATACATTTTGGAGAGTGCGCCACAATTGTTCGAAATCGAAAATTAAAATTGAATTCCCCGATCGCTGTTCCATTATCGAACAACGCGACGTTCAACAAGTATTCATCCTTACGTCGTGAACATTCCGCCTGTATGGATTACACGGTTTGCATCGTCATTTGTTATACGTACTGAAAAGACTGGAATAGCTTGTCCGCGTTAGTGTTCTTGCCTACTTATGATGCGAGAGTCTTCACGAGGAGAGTGAATAGGATTTTATAAATTTGGGGGTTCAACATCTTACACTTCATCGCGACACACTATCAGGTGGGATCGTTGTCAAGCATTAGTTACTTATTTTATATAAAAAAAAACATTTATAATTCAGGTAACCTAACCTAAAAGTAAATATTTTATAGATATATGTAATTATAAGGTAATTGCCACTTACTGAGATAAAAAGTTATTCTCAACTATTATTACTTGAATTCTACTAAATACCCTTATTTAAAAGTAAAACCTTTCTTTTTACAACGCAATAAAGGTAATAGTTTAGTAATCTCTTAAGTCACACTCCAATCCCGTGGCTCCTCCTCGATATACTGTCGTAAAAAAGATTAAGCAAAAAAATGTTCGCGATAATATTGTGTTTATAATACTGTAATTTCTGTTCTTGATAATACAACTTAATATTTCGTTCCAGTACCGCCTTCATTTCCAACAAAATCTGTACTCTTACAATAAAAATTTATGGGTCAAGATAATTCTATCAGAGGATTTTGCCGAAACAATAACACGCCGGTTAGGTTGTTGTGACCGCGATCAATATCTTTTTTATCTAATAACATATGTTTAGTGGAGCAACTTTGAAGTTATAAAACCCTTCAAACCATATATGTGTATATTTAAATTTTCTCTACGCAAGTGTTAATTTATAATTTACGTCTTTTAACATTTTTGTCTCTTAAATTATGAATGGGGCAGTGGTAATTAATACCACTGGATGGATTTCTGATTTGCTCGTAAAAGAGCGAGAAAGCCATGATTCTGAGAAAGTAACCAAACAATGTCTAGGAACCGTTAATCTTTCAACGAAATAATACCAATAATTTCGGCCGTATTGGGGCGGCCTAGAATACTCCCCCAATCCCACGCTAGCAGAACAGGGTGTCGAGGCGACAGAAGCCAGCCGGCTTGGTGGTAGGGCTTCGCGTAAGGATTATATTATCAGTATTATTGTTCAGTCATCAATATTATTACTGGTATTATTACCTTTCCGTGAAGCCTGCCTCGCTAGCTACCACCCTCCTGCTTGAGTCAGCCGCCAAATGACTCGTCGTATTTCGGCTGGGAGCTTGTACCTTCTTTCTAACTTTCTTCTCATTGCCTGGCTGACAACGCATCAGTGATACCTTTGGTCTTGCTGACGTCCATTTGTGACAGTGACCACTTATCATCAGGTGGCTCGTCTACTCATTTGTCGGCTATTAACATTAAAAAGGTTCCCGAAAATAAATATTTTTCAAATCAAAAAGTATACTCGTATATAAAAGAGAGAAAATAGAAAGGAATAAAAATTACTTATTTCAGAGTTCTATATTATATTTAATTTAGTAATAGTAATATGTTTATGTTTAATACGTGGCCTCAACCACGGTTTATTGTGTTGTATTTCTTATAGACAAAAAAAGATATTATTATTATATTAAAATAGTCCATATATGTAGTTTTTAATTGTAAAGGTAATTTTAAGTTAAAAATGCGAATTAACGAGGTAAAAATAAAAAAAAAACAAGATTACACAGACCTTTCAAAATTTTATAATTTACTTCGAGAGACGTTCGGTGAGAGTCTGTTATTAAACTTGTTAAGTGGACTTGGAAATGAAACTGTGCACGTGACGCAGCAGACAAGTGTTATCTTATCCTACCAATCAATACAATTGAAGTGTTACTTCTAGTTGACGTGTATGCGCTTTTTTGTCCCGATTTGGCTACAAATTTCAGTGAGCTCAGTGGACTCTTTAACTGGAGACTCTATCAGAACATGGGTCGTGTTTAACCTTGATATGTCGACGAGTTATTTAGTTATAGATCTTAACGTGTTCGCGAGTTGTTACAACTCTCATTGTTGCGTTAACCCAAGAGTCGCTTACCATTAGCTTGAGCTAGATGACTTGGACATAAAGTTTAAGTCGCATAGGACGGATTTCTTGTAGGTGTACATCAGAGAGTGTCCGTCTTTTGATGACTAACAAATTTTAATTAAATCTCATTTAACTTGATATCATTTTTAAGATATCGGTCGATATTACGATCATGTTATTTTGGTCCTAATCATGATTCTCATCGGTATCATCACAAAGTTCTCCTGGCTGCGATCCCTTGGTCCATGATAGAAATATTCCAGAATTAAATTGTCATTTTTATATTCATAAGCTCAACACACTGTGTAGCTCGAAGTATATTTAATCATTTTAAAATAAAATTATATTATTCATGAAATTATAATTATTTACGCAATTGTCGAATGATACAATGTTGTTTGATATTATACCTGAAAAGTTGTCAAACAAAAACAATTGAAGACACAAACATTGTTCAAATTTGTTATTTGTTATTTTCAGCGTCATGTGAATTCAATGGTATTAATTAATATTAACGTATTGTCATAACATACCTACAGGCTTACTTTTATAGGGATAATTCTGGAGACAGTAAGCTGGATACAACTCCTTGCTAAGGTATCTTAAAGACAAAGGAGGAATGAGTAGCCACTAAAGTTGTACACAATATTATTTCCCTTTTGAGCTTTGTTATAATCTATATGTATAACTAATACTGTGAAGAGAAAAAAATGTTTTTTTTTTGCAATAAACTAAAAAAACTACTAAACCAATTTTAAAAATTCTTTAATTAGCTACTACATTATTAGCGAGTAATATATCCCATTTGGTTTCCGCAAAATTATAGATCCGCACGAAAATTGCAATTTACCACGCGCAAATGTTTCGCGGGAGAAGTCCCAAGGGGTATGCTAATGTGCTTTAAGATTCTGAAGCTTGTAATTTAGTTTGAACGGATGAAAGATGAAATATTATATGTTACTTAGAGAAAGGTACTTATTATTCGTATTATTACACATTAACAAAGTTTAGTGGATCCAACTGATGCCCATTATTTTTGATGACATCGTTATAACGTATACGAGTAATCTTGGGAAGTAGCGAGAGAAAGAAGCAAAGACGCGAAGTGAGTCGAAAACGAATTGTTGAGTGTGATTTAATGTGTTTACTCTTGCAACAAAATGTCCTTATACAATCTGTTACTCATCGCCTTTTGAAATTTATTATCTTGATCTAACTAAGGACCACTTTGAGTCTTGAAATATTTACTATTATTTCGAGCATTCCTTAGTTTCAAATAAAAGAATATTTGAATTAAAATAGTTTAATCTTACCTACGGTAACTAATCGTCTCAATCTCCACTCGTACGTATTTTACGTCTTTCTAATAAATCTTTTACTAATTATTTTGTATACTCCATGCAGTAAAGTCTTAATTTCTTTCAACCTGCAAATAGAAAATCATTTTGGAGCAAAAAGTTGTTTATCTGGTCCATGATATGTTTCTGCGGTAAAGAAAACAATTATTGATGAATAAGAGCCGGTCCACCGGGTTAATCGCTTTGTGACGGTTCAATTGACATCCACAAATAAACTTTGTACTAACTAATGTTTGGCGCATTATATCACATACAAATAAATATTTTCGATTTCGAACTTTCAAGCTTACGTCAACATAAAGGCAATTTTAGGAATGCAATGTGATAAATTAAGTAATATTTAAAAATATTTGGTTATGAGCTGCAAAATGTTACAATAAAATAATTAGAATAAATGCTTTTGAATATAAAGTATACCAAAGTATACCAAGTATCTTGAGAGTGAGGTGCACAAGTACTTGTGTTACAATCAGGCACAACAAACACAACATGCAGATATCAGAAACTCTTTGATTAAACAATTTAGAAATCGTTTAAATTCTGTCTTGCGGAGCCAACTTAAGTCTCTAACTTAAGTCTAAAAATACTCTAGAAACAAATAACACCTATACGATTCCCGACCTGACCTTTTCTTTTGGAGTAATAAACTGGACCGAAGCAGAACTAAAATCCCTACAAATAATTATTAATACTACAATGACCCGACACAGAAAACATCACCCATGATCAGCAGTTTAAAGAATGACACTACAACGAAACAATGGAGGCAGAGACTTCATCGATATTACCAACATGCACTAAAGGCAAATAAGAATTAACCCACCTATTTCCACAACAAAGCTCTAACCTCTCATCTGCATAATGCGATAGCCCAGAACGACAAAAAACTTACCCCACTGAAAATGACAGACAACATCGTACATACAGTACATCGTGTATACCAGATTTTTTAGATAAAGGTAAATAGGGTCTTACATAATTAGGGTATTAACTATATTTGAAACGGATGAAGTGAGTATAGGGTGCCCAATTTTGAATTTTGCGAACAAAACCATTATAGTTTCGTTGCGATATCGATTGCCATTCACCTTATCGTGACAATAGCAGGGAGTAGGTACTTACAGTTGTAATCAGTTCGATGACTTTAATTGCACTCGCTGATAAAAGTGAGTGCTTATATTTTGTAAGCGATGAAGTGTCATATCCGCACGTAGAAAGAAATATAATGACAATAGCTAATTGAACGACAGAGCCAAGTTTCTTAATACTTTTGCGTTATTAATAAATTCAGAGTTACCTAATGTTAAATATAATACTAATATGTGTCTCAAGACGAAAGTCTTTGACCAGTGTGTTTGCCAGTGATGACATACGGAAGGGAAACATGGGTCTCACACCAACTATGGGTCTCATAAGAAGGCTCAAGGTCACCCAGCGGGCAATGGAGAGAGCAGTGCTCGGTATTTCCTTACGTCATCGAATCAGAAACGATGAGATCCGTAGGCGACCTAAAGTTACCGACATTGCTCGAAGGATTGCCCAGTTGAAGTGGCAGTGAGCGGGACACATACTTAGGAGAACCGATGGCCGTTGGGGGGGAAAGGTTCTCGAACGGCGACCACGCACCGGGCGACGCTCAGTGGGTAGACCCTCAACGAGATGGACCGACGATCTGGTGAAGGTCGCGGATAGCCACTAGCTGAGGGCAGCGCAAGACCGATCGTTGTGGAGATCCTTGGGGGAGGCCTATGCCCAGCAGTGGGCGTTGTCCGGCTGAGATGATGATGATGAAAATGTTCAAAGCTTTAAGCCGCTGATTCATCGCGAATAGATAGATTAAAAACAAATACAAACTTCCATCCAAAAATACAAGAAGTGAATCAATAATAGAACACATTTTAAATGTTTCATCAGCTGGAAAAAGCCACGGTTAACCGGCACATCGTATTTAAATTTTGCGCTGCCAGGTGAGTGTAAATGACGTATTGGTCAGCTTGAATGCGGTCAGCTCAGTGGAAAATTGTTTTGGGAAATTATCATTTGCGCAGTAAACAATTTTTTCACACAAACACGATGTTTAGGTATGTGTTTTTACATGCGGCGTAAACGTCATGATTACATATCTTACACGATAGTAAGAAATTATCTCTGCTGCATATCCATACTAATAACTTATATAGATAAGATTACTAATAACTTAGAGAGTACAGCAGCGGGCTCCCTTTTTCCATCTCGGCTCGCAACGCGTCAGTGATGCGTTTGGTGTATGGTGTGCATGGGCAGTGATCATTTACCATAACGTAGCAGGTCAGCTCGTTTTTCGTTTAGTGACATTAAAAAAAACTTCATTTGTCGCAATTGCAACATGAAAGTTAACGCCGATAAAAATCAAACGTACAACCATTCGAACCTACAACCATTGTCATCGTGGTTATGTTGTGGTTTTATTCTATCAAGTTTACGATGCTTACTAGCTGCGTTTAACCTTATTCGTATATCAATGATTTTTTATTGTTATTTTATCATCAGTCAGCTTACGCAATTTGCATATATAATTAATTTATAATTGTACGAGCTGATCTTGTATTTAATTATACATATGTAAATTATACCACGTGAGTTATTACGGTGATAATTACGTCGAACATTATCATAATTCATTTATTCATTATCGTTGATGTGTTTATTTTTTATATCGTCATTTCTTACAAATGATTATATCTGTTTTTCTAATTCCTTTTACCAAGATTCATACACAATTATATGTATACTAAAAACAAAATTATGATGTGACCAAATAATTTAATGAAGTATTGTTTTAAAATTATAATGTAGGTAAGGTTTATATCGATAAGTAAGATCGGTGATCGATGTTGAGGTCGAAACATATTTTTCTGGAGTTTTGTTAGTCTGTCTCTCTGGTTGACTGTCTGTTTGTGCACGTATCGGGTGGAAAATACTGTACTGTACTGCACTGCACTGCACTGCACTGCACTGCACTGCACTGCACTGCACTGCACTGCACTGCACTGCACTGCACTGCACTGCACTGCACTGCACTGCACTGCACTGCACTGCACTGCACTGTACTGCACTGCACTGCACTGCACTGTACTGTACTGTACTGTACTATACAGACATAGGCGTCTATCAAGTGTACTAATAAGTGTATAATAATGAATTATTGAACCCGAACGAAGTCGGGACGGACCGCTCGTCTGTTACGATGTCGTCGTTCCAAAACGAGTTTTTATTGCTCTAAACATGGTCCTGCATGATATGTCACAATGACCCAATGATACGGTAATTATTTCATTAGTTCAGTAATAAAAAAATTAATACAACCATAAACATGCAGTTTGACTACCAACAACATATTTTTAAAAGTTGCTGATTATTAAATAGTCATTGGAACGTGTTAAACAAAAAGTTAATTTCTAATAATAAAATATTGTTTGCGCTTCAATTTTATACGAACTATTAAAACGAATACGTTGTTACGTCAGCCGGCCGTTGACAATATACATAATATTATGTTAATTCACCATTGGAACCAAAACAATTTACATTCCATATAGTATATATAAAGAAGAAGAAGAAGAAGAAGAAGAAGAATTTACAAGAAGTTCAACACATGTCACCCAAATTTATAAATATTGTACGTTACAATTTTTGTTTTTAAACATACTATTTATTAACATATGGGTTAATTCCCGTCCAGGTGCTTATTTTCTAACCAATAATATATTATTTTTTATTTGAAAGGCTTAACAAGTTTGAAGAGGCAATTTTGTACAATGAAACAAATGTTTCGTTTTTACATCGGGGATTGTAGATACGTTTATATTTTGTGATATTGACATCTTTAACTATGTCTTCATTACCCATTATTCTCCAATAATTGGGCTTTGATTTTCTCTCAGAGACGTTTATCTGACACGGGCTAAGAGATTTCACGTTATGATGGAGAACTCACAGATGTGTTTCTTTCCTCATAATGTTTCTTTCACCGAAGCAAATGATTTCTTATTTGAAATTTAAAATAAGAAAGACTCAGTTAGTATGATGATGATATGATGAGATAACAGTATAAAAAGTAAAAAAATGTATATTCCTTACATTTTATTATTAGAGATCTGCCCTTGGTACTCTACTAACACACAAACTGAAACTTAGTAGATTGTGAATATCAATTACATGCACTGCCCGCACAACGAAAAGGATTTTATTTAAGCATTCATTAAGACATAAAATATATATTTGCAACTCCACTGCTATTTAACATTAGTCGTACATAAAGACCGAGGTTCTAACAAACAAAACTTAATAAATCCTTATTACCTATTGCGTCAAACGCACATAGCAAGACGAAGGACCTAACTAATATTTAATTTAAATACAAATGGAATAACGACCTGTAATTAATTAATGCAGAAAACGAGAAGTGCACAAACAACAACAAAATATAGTAGATATATGTATGTTTGTTTTACAACACGTCTCTATCTCCACTTGTCTAGGCTATGGTTTTCCGTCTGTCAATCAGTTCGTTGAAAAAGGATTTATCCAATCAAATATTTTATTGAACAAACTATACGTCACATTTTGTTAGATTTTTTATAGAAATATCCCGTTTTTTCATAGAAAAAACTTCTTTAAAGAAATATTTCACTCAAACCTTGTTCTGATAATTTTTAAATTAAAAAACACCTAAGTAGGTCGAGCCGGTGTATGATGATATATGAAATACAATACAATACAATGCAACGTAATGTAATGCAATCCAATGCAATGCAATACAATACAACACAACGTAAAGAAACGAAACGAAACGTAACGCATATATAAAATATATAGGGTGATTGGAAACAGGTGTAAAAGTTTTAAAGGGGTGAATGTTTAACTCATTTCCTGTGAAATAACTTATTATACACCCTATCCAAAAGTCAGTAATAAAAGATTTAGTTTTTTTATACCCGTTTACAAAGAAAAATAATTTCTTACAAAAAAAAAGTTTGCTTTTTCACGAAATTTTAATACTTTTTTTTTATTCTTAAATAATCGCCGAATCTAAATTAATAATTAAAACCTATGAAAAGTAAAGAGACTTGAGA
Organism: Megathymus violae; assembly: GCA_003671415.1. Taxonomy (NCBI): domain Eukaryota; kingdom Metazoa; phylum Arthropoda; class Insecta; order Lepidoptera; family Hesperiidae; genus Megathymus; species Megathymus violae. Next base: position 698,076 of record PDGT01000072.1, read on the forward strand.
TTATTTCGCTTAAAAGACAGATCATAACAAAAGAAAAATATTTCATCCAATTTTTTACCTGATTATAAAAAAAAGTTACATTAAAAAATGTGTACTTTCAAAAAAGATATAAAAAGTCCATAGACGTAAGCACTACATGTTCTAAAAAAGTATTTCTTTTATGGTATTTGCATTAAAATTGTTTACATAAAACATTTGGGGGCATATCTCAGCTCATCGATTTAGCGACTTACTTAATTTATCTTGTTTCAAAAACTAGCGATTTTTTTTATAAAACATTTGAGGAAACCCTGCGAATGAAATTTAAATAAAACAAAAAAAATCAAAGTTTAAAATAATAATTAATTTAAATTTTGCTCAAATTGAAGACTAGGGTTTCTGATACAAGCACGAAGCCTTTTTCTAAACTTTGGAAACTTTATATACTTTGTTATACCTTGTCGGACCGGTATTGAAGTCAGTTACTTATTTCTGTGCTTTATACGAAAATATTATTAATAAAATTTTGTTTTACGATTAAGTAAAAATGAAAATATGACACCTTGTTTTACTATCACGATTTTGAAAAAACCTGATTTAAAAGTTTTAGATTCTAAGTGATGACTATTAATTAAATTTAATAAAATAATGATCAAACAATAACTATGTCATAAAAAATTGTGTAGAAGTAGGTAAAAACAAAAATCATCGATTTTTTCCTAGAAAATCAGAATTTTATTGAAGAATATAAAAAAAAATCATAACTGTAGAGCCATTGATTTTTGGCTAGGGTATTATAACATGGATTGATAGGATATGCGCTAGACGTTTGCTTCTCCAGATCTTTTACACCTGTTTCCAATCACCTTGTATATAGTAAAAAGAAATATTTGTGGTAATTGATATATATGATATTATGGAACGTTTTTTGTTTAAAACGTTCTACCAAGGGTCTAAGACAAAGCGTTTACATTGCATTCACTGTTACTACTAGGTCATTGCCAGAAAACAGGTTTGTTTCAAAGTATTTCTTAACTGCGATTACTCATAAGTTACTACTCGAACGTGTGTCCAACGTCAGTACGTAATAATAATAATAATAATAATCATCCACACACTCACACTCCGACACTAGGATTCCCTGTTGCGAGTGGCATGGGCACATAAATATGACATGATAAAAAATCCATGATCAGATTTACATATTTATGATACATACACGTCTGGCTCGGTCGGGATTCGAACCTGAAACTGGACAAGCAGGGTCACTACCCAGTTACGCTATGGGCCCGTAGAATTTATTATTGTATACATATACGTCCACCCTATCTAAATTACTGCATCCAACTTCTTGTTCTTACATTCCAACCATTCTTGCAGCCAACGAATTATTCTGTTCCGGCACTACACAACGAATTCGATGTACTTGTATTTATTGAAGCAATTTGTAGGTTTCATCAATGTATAGATAATATTGTTTGTCCGTCTGACAAAGATATGATATCATATCGGTAGATGACGATTTTGTCATGGTTTACTGAGCGTCTATTTTTAAATATCCTTTATAAACGTGTATGACTATTTTAATCGCGGCTTAGTTATATACTGTTACATACTATACGAAAATAATATATGAAATAACGAGGTTTTGATAAACGTGCCAGTTTTCCCCCGGTTATTGTCAAAACCCAAAATGTTACTCCAAAAGTAGGCACTTTAAGTAGCTAATATTCATCATTTCACAATAACTACATATTCAATTTCCAGGAAATTACATATGTACATACAAACCATTGGCATATAACAATTTACCCACGTCGTTCTTGGGTTGGATTCCTCCGACTAAGTTCTGTGATTATCCGAAGTCCTTTCTCAAGAGCCGTCCGTGACGAGAGTGTGCTTGCTAATTGGTAATCGAACCCGGAACTGATGAATTATATCAAAATATCCATATAGAACACCCTGTTACAAGTGTGTATATGTATAAGCTCTGTGTCGCCCGGGAGATAAGTACTAACTTACTGTGGTAATTTAAAATTACCGCTTAAGCTGCGAGATTCACGATAAAATAATTTAACGTTAATATATTTCAAGGAAATAACTTGCATCATTGTAATCAATTTCGCTAATTACGTTATAAACCTCAGCTTTTGAAACATGTTTAAACGCCGATTCGGTGAAGAGATAAATGACCAAGACGAAACCTAAGTAGATTTGCAGAATTGGTGAGCGATTAGTAGGCTACGCATCAGAAATTTTGGTATCTAACTAAGACTGCAAGGTAACTTCTGGTGGTAACTTTTGCTGGCAACTTTTCCACATTCAACGTTCAAAGTTAGCTTCCCCAAGCAAGATACTCAATTTAAATTAAATCGTTTCGAATAAATTAAACGTTTTAAGTTACAGACCTTTAAATATCAATTACCTTTTAATATCAATTACAGTTTAATCTTATAATTCCTTTATGAATTCATTGTTGTCTTAAATTTATCTTACCGACAGCCTCGTATTTGAAGATGAAATTGATTGATTTACTAAGAAGTGTGTTTCTGAAAGATACGAAAACTTTATACAAGTAATAATAAACAATTAGCTCGACGACCCTTCAGCTCAATTTGCGCCCAACGCTCCATTTGTCAATTCCTGGTCTGCATTTGAGGGCCTTTCAGAATAAGATCACTAAATAGTTCACGTAAAACAGCTATAATTAAGCTCCTCCTATGTAAGTTACATGTTATTATTCCTCAAAACTAACTCTGACCTTAATACGATGTCTAATTATAGTTTTATTTAACGGTTGTTTTTGACCATGTAGTGTTTTCATACGTTTCAGTTGTGGTGTCATATAGCCAATTATAGGCGGGCTCCCTGATCCATCTTGGCCGCCAACGCCTGTGTAATGAATAGGAATGGTTATCACTTATCATCAAATACCCCGGCTGTTCGTTTATGTTTATTTGTTGTTTAAAATAAAGATATCTTGGCTTCGGATTGTGGATCATAAGTAACGAAATTCGACAAGTTGATTATAAAATTAACTGACTTCAGTTTTAATGGTTAGTTCGTATGCTTCTGTAGGTTTTTTTATGACGTTTTCAATAATTATCGCAATAGGCCAATGAAGAGTTAAAGACTCGAGTAGAATATTAATTAGCGACGGGTAAAGTGCTTCTTACAAATCTGACGATCTACGAAGGCAGTTTCTCGAAGTACTTAAAGCTAACTTAATAAGCATTCTCCATATTAATGCAGCATCGAGGTTGAAGTTACCGAGAAACTCTTGACTGGGAAAACTTGACGCAATGGTCAATAATGATAAGTTTTTGTCCATGCGCCTGGGTCGCAGGTGGCTTATATAAGCCGGCTTATTGCGAAAAGTTAGGACTGAAAAGCATATTGACATTGGGATACCGGAGTATAGTAATTATGGACGATAAATACAAGCGAAATTGTAACTCCAATAAAATGAGATTTGAGAGGTTAATAAAACCGGTTATTAATAATTGTGATGTATATGCCTTTTAAAATATCAGTTCTCAAATGAGATTTAAACATGAAAATGTTATATTAAGACAATACAGAGATTTGACTTTAAAATTAAATAAATAACGATACTTGATTAAATTATACTTATTGTTACTTGTAAAATACAATTATATTGTTGATAGATGAAATGTGATTGAATGTATTGAAGCATTATTACTCTATACTCACAGTTGTAACTATGAGTAAGGCCACAGACTGTCCACAAATTATGGTTTAACACCATTTATGTGTTGGTTTTTTTTTTGTATTACAATTTTTACTTTAGATTTATAACAGTTTATCTAAGTAGTATTGTATTTGTGGCCATAATTATTTATCCTATCGGTGATATCCCAGGAAGCAACTATATACCTTGTTTATCATCAAAGATCAAATATCAACAATATGAAGTGGATCGAGATAATGTTGAGTATTACCGTCGTAAGCCTAACTGCGTTTTCCATGCCATCCTTCATAAATAATTGCTATGCCCTTAATATCATCATTAATACAGTCCCGATTGAAATTGGTTATGTAAAAGTTCGCTTGATGAATTAATAAATCTGACTACGAGTATCTATCTTATATACAAAATTCTCGTGTCACAGTTTTAATTACCATACTCCTCCGAAGCGACTTGACTGATTTTGATTAAATTTTATATGTATATTCAGTAGGTCTGAGAATAGGTTGTTATCTATTTTTTATACCTCTAACTGATAAGGGTGGTCCACCTTAAAATTTTATTTTTTTGGACAAATTTTTTATTTTTATTTTTTTATGATGTGGCATTAAAAATACATACAACCCTACATTTTCACCCATCTACCATCAACCCTTATTTTTTAATAGCGATATTAGTAAGTCAATAATTTTCAACCCAGGTCGATAACGGATTAATTATAACTTGATCAGTTATAGTGACGTTTACAATTATCATTTTAGTATTTCAGTGTTATTTTAAAATAAATTTATCATTAATTCATATCACACCATGTTTTTCACACGGACAATTATACTTGGCATGCTCTCGACTGGGCAAACCATCCAGTTTGTTTGTGTTAGCTAAAGATAGGATAACAAAAAATATTGTACACTCTATTGCGTTAAAGGTTTGATATTATTTTTTAGTAAAATTATTATAATTAGTCATATATATAATTATTAATTTATATGGCAAAACAACGATTGCCGGGTCAGCTAGTATCTATATATAATAATCCTAATATAGTAATCGTATAAAATAGTTTTCTGTACATGACGAATATATGTGAAAATCTATTATTTGGGGTCTTTATTAACGCAATAGAACACAAAACAACAGTAATTAGAATTTTAATCTGTTTGTCTGTGCGTTTGTTCGAGCTACTCTCGGAACGGCTTGTTATGGTTTTCACTAATGTATTGCAGGAAGCATCACTTAATATTTAAAGTTCGTTTCATTGCAATCCGTCCGTAAATAAAAAAAGTTATTCATTGTTATATTTCTGATTCGTACAAGGCGCTACAACCTGTCCGGAAACAATTCAGGTGCTACTTCTAATCGTAACGCGAAGGTTTTCTGAAGCGAAGCGAGGGCGCTCTGCTAGTTATAATAAATACGCTATATAATAAGTTGCACCATAACAAACAAAAATCTGTCATATAAATATCTACCCCGATCAAGAATTGAATCCTTCGTTCGGTGGGTAACGTCATTACTAGGCTACAGGTAAAAGCGCGTAAAACCAAGGATGTTATGGAGCTCCGTAACCGTAACCTAAGCTATCGGATATTTGAAATAAAAATATATCCAAAACCGTAACCGAATCCGATAAAACGTTTCGGATAATTACAGATAGAGGCAGAGTTTAAATAAAGCACGTTATACCTGTTTTACGCTGACCGAGCCGGTACATTAGCCGTGTCGTTCTTATCTTAGACAGTTTTTGTTATTAAATTTGTTTGTTTTTTTTGTTATTTTAATACAACATAAAATAATAAAATATTATTCATATATCCGTATCCATATCCGGATCCGAAATTTCATATCCATGACGTCCCTGCTTAAAATGACCTGTGGACAGAATTGTAGCGTTTAAAATGTGCGTCAGGGAACTCTGTCTATCGTAACTTACACATGATTGTCGAAGTACGTGCTTTTAAGTAAACATTTTAATTTTGTTTCAGGTGAAACGTTCGATCATGCTCAAGATGGCTGATGCGTGCGCTGACAGCTCAAAGCAAACCCGCTTCCACGAGATGCACGTGCAACGTCACAACAACGTCAGCATCCTGTACGCAGATATAGTGAACTTCACTCCGCTGTCGGAGCGGCTCAGCGCGTCCGATCTAGTGAAAACGTTAAACGAACTGTTCGGGAGGTTTGACCAAATCGCTCAGGTAAAAGGTTCATTGTATTTTTATTGTAAATAACATCACAAAAGATAGCTCGGATACAGTCAATTTTATGCCGTTATCGGAACGGCTCAGTGGTTGCGATGTAGTGAAAACTCAGAAATGTTGTTGATATACGGCCGTGTAATATTTTTATAACCCCAGATTTTTTTGAATGAAGAGTTTTAGACTCTTGGCCGTATTGGGGTGGCCTAGAGTAGTCCCCTCAATTCCACGCTGGCAGATCAGGGTGTCGTAAGAGGTGACAGAACTCAGCCAGCTTGGTGGTAGGGCTTCGCGTCTGGATTGTATTATCAAAATTACTATTAACTCATTAATATTAAGACACGCATCCTGACGCTCGAGCGCACACATGGGCGGTACTTGTTATGTCTGAATGGCGACATTTTAAACACAACACTGGTTGTGCTATCTGCGTAAACTGAAAACTACTTAAAGTTAATTTAAAACTTTATCCAGCACAAATGCAAACTGGGGAAGCTGATGTCAAATAGTTTGCCAGTTTACCGAGTTCCAACTTAGTTTTAAACTAGTATGTAATCGGGCACATGAGTTTTGAACTGCATGGACATTGAAGGCTTTTGCAATTTAGAATCCTGTTTGTTTTGTGATTATGAAAAGTTATTGTGTGATATCTGAGGGGTCTGTCCAATACTGAGTCCCAGGCAAGCCGATATTTGAAATGTACCTAACAAAGCTTTCTAGTCAAAGGATGTGAGAAGACTGTCAGACTTTGTCTACGTACGGCCAAGGAAGACTTTGTATTACCTAGTGCTGTATATTTGATGACGCACTTTCGCTGTGGTGGTGTATTATGATATTATCGTGATACCTTCCTGGCTAGCTTTTACCGTCATATTAAAATCAATAGTGAAGTTGACTGACAAAGTTGAATGTCACTTTTTCATCAGTTTTGTCTCCGCTGGAAACACTTGAAGACTTCCCTAGTTGTTGAAGTTCGACTGCAGTAGTCATTAGTTATCATTTTATCTATCATCTGCTGAAAGATAGAAAAAATGTAATTTTAATTGTAAACTTATTGAGCGCTTCAAAAATTCTTTCATACATTTTTTTTTAAATTTCATATCTTTTACCACATTTAACCAAATCTTTAACGAAAGTTAAGTAACTTTGAAGCGAGTTGGTTATTGCTTTGTGTTCGCAAGGAAACGAGCGAGCGAGCGCTTGAACTTCACCAATAAACATTGAATATATTGTACTATTCAAAGTTTAAACATTTCAGTACTAACATTGCTTTTATCTACTAGTATTCGTTAAACTATCTCTCTTGTGACGGTAAGAAAAATATTTTTAATTTGTAAGCTCCCGTAATCATTTATCATTAGTAGTATGACAGCAGGCCTTTTATAGGAGCTGTTTCATTATTCATCATCTGCAGATGTCACTCGTAATATGGGAAGCTTAGAGAAGACTTCGTCAGCTCCAATATGTAATGTTCAAGGATTTCGTTTAACGCAGTGGAATGTCTTGTCAATATTTAGAACGATTTTAAAGCATTTTTTTTTTTGTGTTTACAACTGTTATAGAAATTTAAGATGATTTTTACTAAATTATACTGTACTTATTACACTGGTCCAGACCGGCTCACAATATTCAGTAATTAGTTACATACTAAAGTTATTGTTTTTTCAAGTTCTGAGATCTCACTATTTACCATTATCAAAGATATTATATTCTGTGTTTCGTGACCATAACATTTATTTTTAGCATACGTCTTTTTTTTACGTAAATAGTTGACAAATGAGCAGACGAGCCACCTGATTGTAAGTAGTCACTGTCGCCCATGGACATTAGTAACAATAAAGGCATCACTAATGCGTTGTCAGCAAAGAAAGAAGAAGAACACACACATAGAAATTACTAGCTCTTAAATCCCCAACCGGAATACGACGAGTCGTTTGGCGGCTGACACAAACAGGAGGGTGGTAGCTAGCTAGGCTGGCTTTACGGAAAGTTTATAATAACAGTAATAATATTAATGACTTAATAATAATATTCATAATATAATCGTTACGCAAAATCAAAACAATACCAAGCAGACAGGCTTCTCTCGCCTCCCTGTTCTGCCAGCTTGGAATCGGGGTCAGTATTCTAGGCCGCTTCAACAAACAAAAGCTTTTAGCAAATCGTTTTCATGTTTCCGACATTTTTTCACGCCTTATTTAAACCAGATCTCCTGCTAATTTCAACAAGACTCTTTTGCTAATCGAAGACGTATTTAATCAATGGTCATCAGCCCTAAAACTAAAAACCTGCACACCACATGGTAGTTCCGCAGCTGTGTAAGCTATGTCATAAGCCCTTGTTGGTCTACAATATTTCAAATTTTGAATTAAGTTACTCGTAGATGAATGTAAAATGCGCCCATATCCCTTAGTGGCAAAATGTCTTACGGAGTGGTAATTTGTCACCTAACCTGTGGCAATAGTAACCGCTAACCCAGATAGGTTACGACAGATATCATTTCAAATTCAAATATATTCATATTCAAATCATATAGATATTCTGTAAATACACTTATAAACGTCGTTTTTTGTTTCTACCATCGTTTCTAAAAGGTGCTTTAACAATGAGGAGAAGAAACGGCGAAAGAAACTCCTCAGCACATCTTTTAAACAACGCATTTCATATTAGAGCACCATGGTCTTGGTTTCCTCACACATACGAACGTTTCAGAAGATTTTATATGTATTTAATAATTTCTTTATGATTGTCTGTCTGCAAGTATAGTTGCAACTATACATGGTACATTTCGTCAAAGTGATGCGCATAACACGCAGAGATAACACAAAGAATTTTAAATGGCACTGAAGTGATTGCCAGCACGTACCGAAACACTAGTTGATTTACGTTCATTGCAATATTAATAATACAATTTTATTACGTATGATATTATGTTTGTGACTGGTTTTATGATACGACGGAGGTACTGGATGCGCGTTATAATAAATCTACTTACTTTGGGTTATTGGAATTTATTAACTAGCAATATTTCATGAGATATTCTATTACAAGAAAAGAGACTTTAATTTATACTGTGTAACTCAAATACGAGAAAATAAAAGGAGTCGACATATTTGTAGAATTTCTTTCCAATACATAAATGGCTTTATTAAGGCAACAGTCGACGACTCTCCCCAGGCGAGGATTGGCACTTTTCAAAACAATCATGGAGAACTCTCCGGGTAATGTAGGTTACTGCACTTTGTTTTCATTTATCATCGTTGTGACCTTGGACCTCTCGTAGGGAAGACCAACGTTCCAACTTAAACACCATTATATCTAAGGTTTTTTTTCATAGATTGAAGAGCTGACGTAAAAGCAGACGGGCCGCCTGATGGTAAGCGGTCACCGTCGCCTGTTAACATGGGCAACGCCAGGGGAATCGCCCATGCAACGCCGGCCCTGAAGGAGAGCTCTCTTTACACCTTTTTTGAAGAACCCCATGTCATAGCGCTCCGGGAATACCGAAGAAGGAAGCTCATTCCACAGTTTGCACGTTCTGGGCAAAAATGATCTAGAGAATCGAACCGTGGTGCTTTTCCACAAGTCCAGTCGGTGTGGACGAAACTTCCTTCCTCGGCGAATGGTATGGTGGTAGAAGGGCGAAGTGGGCACCAGATCGAACAATTCCTCGGAGCACTCATCGTTGTAAAGGCGGTAGAACATACAGAGGCAACCGATGTCCCTCCTAAGACTTAGCTGTTCTAACCTGTGAGTGATTCTTGGATCGTTGACGATTAGAATCGCGCGCTTTTATACGGCGTCAAATGGGTTAAAGTGGTTTGGCACCCCTGCCCAGAGGTGGGAACTCTGGTGGGAGGTGGGAGGCCTCCATGTGAGGCCTGACTTGTGCTTTATAAAGCATCAGCAGGTGCCTCGCAGTGAAGTACTGCTTCACCCGGTTCAGATCTCCAAGCTTTTTAGAGGCCAACTTGGCCTTAGCCACCAAATGACACCGGTACTGCACGTCACTCGATATGTCAATGCCCAGAATCCCAACATTATTACTAACAGGGTCGGTAAAAAGACAGGGCGGCAGTATTACGAAGGTTCTCGAAAGGTGGACTGAAAACAACAGTGGCCATAGAAAAACTCCAGATAGTGATAACATTTATTTCGAGCACTGCAGGCGATTTCCGGGTATTATTATTGACTTCACGCGGAAGGCGTAGAAAAGTCTGGAAGGCCCGAAAATCGCTATAAATAGCGGGCAGGGTCGCCCACGGAGCCATGGAAATCGAAAGCGAAGAGACTGTCCTACGATCTGAGTGCGAAAACGACTGTTGAAGAGCAATAAAATCTTTGTGGAACTATTGTGGTATTGAATGATTGACACGTAACATTATTGTTAAATATCATATGAAACAGCAAACAATAACATATTTTTTACATTTGATTTTCTATTAAATAATAGTGTTCGATCCGTCATCCGATAAACAGACAGCGTCACTTATGTATTGTTGATCAAAAAAGAAGTTGGAAAGTATAACAGCAATAATAAATGATAGAACATCGCTGAAACACGTTTTAAAATGAGAACGATACCTAACCAGGCATAGGATAGGCAAAAGTAACATTGAGATTATACTGGAAGATACAAAGTCAGAGCTTTACCAGAGGTGAACACGTGAACTAAGATTATTTTAAAAACACAGAAGAAAAAATTCTATGAAACTACACGCTGCAGAATATAGAGGATGATTTAACTGTGGAAATAAAAACTGAACACGAAGCATTTGATTGAAAAACAATAATAGATGCATATTAAATTATTGAACGAGACTGACCATTGCGCTATAGCCTGATGATTTGTGTTCATCGTACGATCTACCAAGTTGAACAATCTTGATGGCGAGAGCTGAACATCATACTGTTAGTATTACAATATCATTAGGGTTACCGCGCTTCGGAGGGCACGTTTTGCTGTCCATCTCGGTTGTTGAGTTGGTGACCGTTGAGCCTATTCCTACTGGAGAAGCAAGATGGAGAATCGCTTCAATATATAAAGTAATTAAGTTTTTAATGTTTAGAGCAAATCGGTAACAGCTGTTTTCTGCAATAAATTGCGATTAGACTGCAATTAAGAGAAACATCTAATGGACAACTTATCGGCCATTAATTTTCATTCAACACAATAGCGCTTTGCAAACATTTACCATAGATTAACGTTGCAATAGAGGGATTATGAGTCCAGAGTAAATTAAAGGTTAAATAAGCGTAGAAATTGTAGCTTAAAGGCACACCTACAAAACTTCGAAAAGACTGCCAAAGGTCGCCCTTTCGATAGAAACATTCTTTTTACCCCCACTCTACACGCTGGGAAATTGACACGAGCTAATTATATATAAAGTGCGGCGGCGCAGTTAGAGAATGGTTTTCCAACTTGAGATCGCGCTTGCATATAATGCTCCACGGAAAGCAAAGTCTAAAATGCGTCGCACTCGACTGTCGGTTTGGCCAAGTGATTAACAAAAATGTGTCAAATTAACGAAGTCATTGACTCACGTTTACCATGACTGATGAGAGAGGGAATCGAAATGCCTTCTCAAAGCCGACTAACGAACCAACGGGTCATTTGATGGTAAGCGGTCCCAGGCGCCCGTATAAAACTGTAGCATCCAAGACATCACCAATGGGTTGCCGAATATAATGCTAGCCGTGGATTTACTTTTTACTGGCTTTCTCCGTAGAAATTTCACGCATTTCTCTATATAAAATAATTGCACTATATTGCGCAGTTCACATTGTCTAACATCCTTTGTTCTCTTTGCCTTTCACTAGGAATATTGTGCAGGTTTAATTTTGCGACAAAAGGAGAGAGATAAATAGGTGTTATAAATGTCATCGACACAGTGATATACACACAGCCTAATAATCTCTTTCATCATAATATACCAACGAGAATCTTTAGACAGTTTATTACGGATAGGACGGAGTGAAGCGCGTTCCCGAAACTGTAACAGGATTTCGGGAAAAACGTCAAGGGTAAACAGTGTAAAATAAATACAATCGCATGCACTATTCTGTTAATATAATTTTATATCGTGACTGATAATCTTTGCAACATGACGTAACGTCTAGACAGTATCAGATTTTCTTTCCACATCAAAGGCTAATCAAAGTATGTTCATAAAATTTCAGTAGGTCTCTGATAACTTCACAGTTCAAGGTCTATACTGTAGTTTAAAAATTGCGTTACGTTACGTTACGTTAAGTTCAATGATAGTGAATGTGTTAAACGGTAATTTACACCATTTTATAATCCGACTACAAAAAGGTGGAGGTTCTCAATTCGTTTGTACATATTTTTTTATGATTGTTACCCCATAACTGCGCCATTTATTTACCGATTTAGACAATTCCTTTTTGTTGATGTAGCTTCCCGTTTGGTCAGACCTAAATTTGAAGAAAATACAGCATACCCCTAAGGGTGAAAGCTAGGACAGGATATTAAGAAATTAGCCTTGTTTAAACTGAAGTCAGTTTTTTTGGGCAAAATATTTACTCCTTTAGCTAACAATAAAATGTGGATCTTTACTTATTCTGACAAACGAATTTTCTATATTCTTAATCATAAATAAAAAAACTGTATATTTGTCCAAATTATTGGATTTGTTAAAGCTATCCTAAGAACTGTTTGTTTATAATATTTACTTAGTAATATTATTGAAAGATTTTAACACAATTATTGGAAATCTTATTTTAATTATTGGGGTTACAATTGGTTTAGCATTTAATTTATTTATTAATTTACAAATATATTTGATATATAATAAAATATATAATTTATTTAAAAGACGACAAAGACTCTATAGAGTGTTGAAATTATTTTATTTTAAAATTATTTATATAATTTAATTTTGAAATGAATTCATAAAACTTATTATTTTCAACTATTTATTTTATTCGAAAGTTTATCTTACATACCATCAAGTAATAAATAAACTAACTGTCCTAGAAACTGTAAAATTATTGAACGTCGAAAAAGTTTAAGGGATATTCGATAAAATTCTTAAAACTGATTGACTGACAAAAAAAACCGGTAAATAACATTTAAAAGCTTTTACCTCTAACAAAGGAAAATTTTACCATGGAACTGGAAAATGGTTTTCGAGTTTGCAGCTGCATAGCATGCGGCTTTTCAGTTTAAGTGATTTACATAAATTATGAGTTTGGTGCAAGTTGCCGTGGGGAGTTTAAATGAGCTTTAGAAGATTTACCGTAATTAAGTATATTTATATGATAATATCCATTGTATGATTAAATGATTAAAACAATACTGCAAAAGAGCCCCGTGAGAGTCCAAACTTCCTCAGAATCGAGGAAATGCCTGTCCGCCACTAGGCCGCTAATAGATTGAAGTGACTAGTGCAATAAATAAATATATGCAATTAAAACAGACGCAAAAACTAAGCTGTATAGGTGAAAAAATATAAGATGATTTTTGGGCTAAAACATTGATTTTAAATCATACGAAACTTTATTAAACTTCTCAGTTATGACTTCCGAAAAAAAGTAAAAATTAAATTATAAGATTCTATTACATTCAAACATACACACATACATCCAGGAGAAGCTAATATAAACGTGTAATAATTATGGATTATATTTTGAAAATACTCATAGCTAACCATGTTGACAATATGGCGAAGTGGTGAAGTGACGTTTGTTCCAGGAGAACCAGTGCATGAGGATCAAAATCCTCGGTGACTGCTACTACTGCGTTTCGGGCTTGCCGGTGTCCAGACCGAACCACGCTTACAACTGTGTCAATATGGGCTTGCAAATGATTGACGCTATACGGTAGGTATGCTGTTCGCTTTAACAGTTCATCAGCGTTGATTGAACTTATGACTTGATATATAACTTAGGCTAAAAGTAGATCAAGGATTCGATAAGCCTAAGATTGAGTGTCTATCATTCTGAATGCTAGTTTCTTGCACGTAAAACTTTAATCCTGAGCGCACATCCAATTTATGAATTCGGAATATTTCGCGAGGAAACCTGTATTTAAACATCTGAATAATTTTTCCGTCTGCACTTGGCCAGCGTTGTGGACTGTGGCTTTCATTCTTAACATTGTGAAAGGGCACCTGAAATTTGAATTTCGATAGTTATGGATTGTCATGAGGATTAGATCTATTTTAATTCGATCCATTACCCCCGAGAAACTTTTCTCATAGTAACAATCGACAAATGAACGGACTAGGCGATGTTACCGTAATCAATGCATATCTGCTACGCCAGAGATGTCACTGACATGTTACTGGTCATAAGTTTTACTGATAGGTTGTAAGCCCTCTTGATAAAACTTCGTCTTGAGTACAGAAACCAAAAGGAGGGCGCCGTTGCTGGCTAGTAACGAATCTTTCCATCATAACGGATGCCGTCACAATCACGCTGAGCGGTATAGAGCCAACAATCTCTAATAGATGAATTCCGCTAGGCTTGCTGTTTAATAGGCACGGTAGGTTGCCTTGCGACCCTCGAGATGGTTACTGGTTTGATCAGGTTTGTTCGCGAAGCAACCGGATTCAACGTAGACATGCGTATCGGGATCCACACCGGGAACGTGCTGTGCGGAGTCCTGGGTCTGCGGAAGTGGCAGTTCGATGTTTGGAGCGATGACGTCACGCTTGCCAACCACATGGAGTCCGGGGGGATTGCCGGGTACGTATCTGTACATAAACGGTACTGAGCTTAGTTGATTAGTTACTTTTTGATAGAAAATGTATTATAGCCTCCATGTATTCAATCTATTACCCGACAATGGTAAAAATCAATTCGCAACTCTATGCAACTTTTTGTTTTTGAGACTACGCAGACCTAAAAGCGTACTCTACACCTTGCGGTGCTAGATTAAATCAATTTCTAAAGGTATTTACAAAGAGATTAATCAAATTCATTAGAGATTAACTATATTTTACCTTAAGGATTTATGAAACATCTAAACTTAACAGAGTAAAATGGTTCAAGACAGCTGAGATGTCAAGACAATATGATAACAGGTAAAATCGAATGCTTAAAGAGCTTTCTGAAGCACGGATTGTTATTAAAACCGGTAGAACTTATGTGGTCACGGTTGCCACGTATTCGATGTTTAAAACGAAATATTAAGTGTCTCGCCCTTTGCTTCATAATCAGGTTGGCGAAAGAAGAAATCAAAATATAAACATTTCGATTATTTCATCTACATATTTCCATTATCTGTGAATTCAAATAATTAATAAACAATTGACAATAGTTAACTAAGAATTAAAATATATTTTATTGTAAGATACCACACTGCAATGTAATATATTTTAAAATCTGTTGCGTTTTTTTGATTAGAAAAATTAATACTTCATTTTGGTTTAAACAGTAATTGCTATAATGAAATATTTAGGCGTTCGGCGCATATAGTTCAAGAAATATCAACAAAACTTTGGGACTGGTATAGATTTTCCGACCAATAAATTAATTACTCAAAATTACATATGTATTGTCAAATTTATTATTACCACAAACATAATACAGCAGTAATAAATGTAGAGTTAAAGCGCAGACATTGAAACAATATTTACTGCACTCCACAGTAACGCCATCTACATTTTTAAATAAAAACAAATATGGACAGGGGTTCAGTCACTTATTTTTCAAAGCGAAATTTGCAGTTCTTTGAAAAATAACTTTACATAATATGTACGCGTTTTGTTTGAAGTTAATTTTGTTAACAGATCTTTTAAGTGAACGATCAACAATGTTTTAATTTAGGACGTTCTTACAGACCAATCATGAATGTGGTTTGTTGTAACATCAAAGCATGATTTAATTAACAAGAATATTTTTAGGTACACGAGAACCGTGAACAGGGGTTCCCAAATTTGGGCAAGAGACCCTTTTTCCAAAATGAAATGATCCCTCAGACCCTTATAGGCCAAGTATTTTATAAACCACCACCATCCGTTAACTTATAAAAGCCTAAAAAAACCAAAAACACGTAACATTACCGGAGGTCGATTTTTAGACCTTGTCGACCCCTAAAATTAGTTTTCATTTATGTCGACCCCAAGGAAACTGATCACTTTGGGAATCCCTGGCCTAGAGCGTTCAAAACTTGTCCCTTTTAAAAGTTGTTGAAATATTTAAAATTATCGATTTTGATTTATATATTTTTTTGAAACCAGTTAGTTCAACTTATCGTTATTCAGATATCAACTCAGGTAATCGTAATTTATTAGCAATATTTCGGCTCTTCGGTCTCTTAGATGGCGGACAGGTATCTGGGCACTAGCCTAATTAAAGCGACGCGTAATAATTACTTTACATAAATGTTATGGTTACTTTGACCTTTCTATTTTTTTCATGTTTCAATGTCTCATCTATATGATATGTACGATTACAACAGATGGCTTACGAGACTTTTCATTTACACATAATTAACTTGATATTTAATAATTTATTAAGTACCTTATTAATCTTCGTTTCTAAGATCTGTGTCTTTTAGGTTTTGGGCAAATATTAAATGTTATTGTTTTGCTGCTGGTATCAAATAGGAAAAGATAAACTGCCGTTATTTACGATACGACGTTTTGCATTGTTTTCAGGACAAATAATATTAGATCCTTTGTATTGTATTCAGCCTCATTATTTTGCAACGTAGAATTTTTGGTACGGTGAATTTGATTTATTTACATTTTAACCAAGACACAAATTTATTACAAACAGTACAAGCGCCGACGTGCTTACTTACTTACTAAATACTTAAGAAATTTACAAATACTTCCTTTATTAGATTGTTATAATAAAAAAAAATCAAATTATTTTGTGTTGTTTCAAAAGGTGTGCTGAGGAGTTTCTTTCACCGTTTCTTCTTCTCAATGTTAATACACCTTTTCGAAACGGTAGTAGTAGAAGCGAAAAATAAAGTGCATAAGTATGATTACAGAATACCCAAATGATTAAATTATTTTGAATTTGAATTAATAAATACAATAATTTGAACGCTGACAATAATAGGCATGTATCCTTGTCGACAGTCGAGTGCATATCACGAAAGCTACGATGCTTCAGCTTGGAGGAAGATTCGAGGTTGAACCGGGAGATGGCGCATCCAGGGAAGGGTACCTTGCCGACCACAAAATTGAGACCTATCTTATCGTACCGCCTAAGGTAAAAGTTATTTCTAGGTGTTATTTTTACTTTGTTTAACACGGATTGCGCATGATATCTATGGTCAATCGAAATACAACCACGCAGGGATAACAGTGACCGTTTTAACATCGATTATTAAACCTCACCAAAGGATGTGTTCAAGCTCTAAGTAAATGTATATTTTTTATCTACGTGCTAAATTGAATTAATTTAATTAAATGTATTATTATTATTATTACCCTACAACAAATATGTACCGGTTCTTCCTTTTTATGCGAAACTACTTGGGCAAAGATTCGATAATTAGACTGTAATTGAAAGTGAAATTTCAAGGTCGCGTCACGTTTAGGCTCATTATGTTACATGAGAGTGATGCAAGATATAACTTCGACGCTACGATATTGGAGTAAAAGAGAACGACGTATACGCGTAACACAAAGTCAAAAGTAAAACACGATCCAGGTCTTGTTTATGATAGAATTCATTTAAGGAGTCAGGTCAGGATTATATTCGTTTTTATTTTTAATTGTTTTTAATTAATTATTTTGCTTATTAATTGACGCAATACTTTGGCAGCGATAGGACAAAAACTAGAATATCGGAGAGAAGATAATGCTATATATTATGGAGCCAAAGATAAGGCGGCCATGCGGACACATTTTTCTACCGTTTTTATACTTTTAAACTTAGGTAGTGTCATTTGACTAATATTCTTCTTCAATTCCTAACACGCGCGTTTTGCATGTACACAAATACTACATATATATAATATATGAATAAATATTTTTTTATCGTTGAGTTTTCTTGACTATTTACGTTTTTTACCTTTGTGTCTTGTCGTTTTTTGATTATATTAGTGAACAGTAATTATGTATTTAAAGGTTTAAAATTTAAAAAAAAAGCAAAGCTAAAGTTAATTTCCGCCACATGTTTCATCGCAGATAGTTCATTACTACAACGCATCAGTCGATCAGAGAGGTGTTATTCTACTTGTTAGTAGGTTAACTTATAGATTTTTAAACGGACCTTTCCTGAATTTTCTTCATACACAACCTGAATATCTGAGCTAACATCATTTTCTTTGATCAAAATGTTGAATAGCAATAATCGTGCTTTTTATATGTGATCGTTAGCACTTTATCCGACCCGCGTTTAGGAGACCGATAATTTCTGTGTTCAGACTTGCCGAGATCTTTGGCCAGTGAGCCGTACACGGCACCGAACACCGAAATGATTGATGACGTGTTTGAACAGTACACTGGACAGGGATGAATGGTCTTACACGGGTTAGTGATGGATTGAGCTTCTACAGGGATTAAAAGGGATAACGGTCAATAATCTTTGAACGATTCGAGACATTAAGTACCAAATATGTTGCATTTGTGCATGTGTGAAACATTTTTATTATCTTTATTTGTTAATATATAGCCGATGCCCATGGAATAAGGTATCTTTCAAACGGTAAAATATTTTTTCTTAGCTACCGCGGTTTCGGTGATTACCTTCCGCATATACACAAACTCACAAAAATCACACTGGCTCTTTATAATATTAGTATAGATTATTAATACGTCTCCTAATAAACGTGTAATTTCTGAACCGCGGCTTCTGAACGTTTGACGTAATCCAAGAGCGAAGCGCCTTTTATGTAAACTGACTAGATAATGAGTTTCAGTAAACTAGTAAAAATATATGTATAAGAATATGGCGAACTCTTACTTTAACATGGTGACGGAGGCGATAACAATAATGATGTCCATGTCCGCAATAACCACCCAAGATCAGGCTGCGTCATTCATTTCCTAATTTTCACGCAACTTAATGCCACAGTCTGTCACGGTGCTAAGTACGGATTTGCAAATTTAATATACTTTTAAAGGCGTCGTGTGTATGTGAATTTTTCCACGTATGTGTGTGATCGTGCTTTTTTTACAAACAAATAGTGATCTATTTGCTTTCGTATACATCTATTAATCTATGTAGCCCGTGTAATCTATAATAACAACACAACCTTGTTTCAGTCTCATAGTAGGTAATACATTAATCATCATGCATGTTTTATGAGATTACCTCGGGGACTTCGTAGCCTGTAGCGAACTATTGAACTACGTATATGATATATTAAAAATGTAAGTTTTTCATTGGATGCAATGCGCTGGAGCGAAATGCCCTTTAAATCAACGTTCAGTGATCCGGAATGTGTAACGAACAGATTTTGTTTCTGTGAAACATCTGGAATACACGAATAAACAAGTATATTAAAAATATTATTTTTAGATGAGTATAACTGTGTGAGAAGTCGTGAACTGGTTTAGATACTTGAATAAAAATTGCATTGTACAAAATAATATTAAATTATCTAAGGAATAATTTAAAGCAACATTACAATAATAATAGAATAAAATTGTAGAAAGATACATGTTTCACTAGTTATAAATAATGTAATGTGAAATTATGTAAGAAGGCAAATTATTTTTTACGTCAATACCCGGCAAAGAAGCCGAAGAGCCTCCTAACATTGAAAGCCACCGCTGGTCAAAAATGTCCTTATAGTCTTTAGAGGCGTTATAGACGCGTAGTCGGCCAATAAACGCACGATTTTGTAACTTTCACAACAAGAATTTTTTATAGTCTGAAGAGCAGACGGATTGGAGATGACTGATTCATCAGTGGTCCCCTTCGAATATAGACTTGATACAATATTGTGATTGATACACAATGTTAAGCTAAAAACGTATATTACTATAATTAGGTTAAGGGATAAATATGCAGACATTATTATGTGTAATGTACCCATGAATTCTCGAAAGCTGCAAGATGTTTGTTTAACACGTTAAGCAGTCAGATAAATATTTTTGTGTGTTCGTAAAGCACATATAACATCTATAGTAGTATTTATGACAGAGGACGTATTCCCGGATTCTATAAATGCCACTGTATACTATTGCATGTATATTAGGAATTCGTGAGCGGAATTCTTGAGGTGACCATGTTGTGTTGTGATGATAAAAATATTATAAAAATGTAATAATTGTAACTTCCAAAATACCGTTCCAAAAATTGGTCGTTATAAAAATATGTTTTGGTATGATAATCAGTTAAAGCCTTGTCATGTCCGTGTCTGGAAAGAATATTAACTTTATGTAATTTTGCTGTCTTCAAGTCGAGCGGGGAAAAATCTACAGTATATTTATACAAAGAAAAAATGCCGTATGCCGTATTGGGGCTGCCTAGAATACTTTGCGATCGCATGCTGGCAGAACAGGGTGTCGTAAGAGGCGACAGAAGCCAGTCTGCTTGGTGGTAGCGCTTCGCGTATGAACTATGTTTTCAGTATTATTATTTAGTCATTGATATTATTAGTGGTATTATTATCTTACCGTGAAGCCTGCCTCGCTAGCTACCACCCTCCTGCTCGAGTCAGCCGCCAAACGACTCGTCGTGTTCCGGCCGGGGGCTTGAGAGTCAGTACTCCCTTCCTTACCTTCTCATTTCCTGGCCGATAACGCACCAGGGATACCTTTGCTTGCTGATGCCCATGCACGACGGAGACCACTTACTATCAAGTGGCTCGTCTGTTTGTTTGTCGGCTATTAAGACAAAAAAAAAATTGAGTTTTAATTAAAAAAAAAAAAAATTTTTTGTAAATATCCATACACGTCACTTGTTTGATAAAATAAAAGTAAACACTAAATATTTCTAGTCTGTGGAATGTCATGTCTAAACTAAGCAGTAGACCGAAACTTAGCGCAACTGCGTCCGTCTACGGCTAAAATAGAAGGTTGAAAATGTAATAACTATGTTATCGTTGTATGTTGGTTTAAAAATGTGCTGAGAAGTTTCGTTCGCTGTTTTTTTCACTGATAAAAGTACCTATTCATAGATGTGCATAATTGAACCTTAAAAATAATATATATATATATAAATGATGAAAACATTTTCAATTTGATTTCAAAACAATTCGAGTAAAATTTCGTTCGCCAACTATCCCTAAACAACCGTGTTTGGTTTCCAAATTACGGTACAACCTGATATTTAAAGGTTAAACTGGAAACTGCTTAAGTAATCTGTTTTCGTTACAGCGAACCCAACACTGAACTTCGTTATTTATTTAGGCCTAATTAATTACGAAGTGTGGGATTTGCTTTGTTGAAACGGCGGTATGCGGTATGGTTGAGAAATGTAATATACTTAGACACAAATACATGGGCTAATTTCCTTATGTATACGATAATAAATTTGACGCGTTTGTTGATGTTAAAGCAGAGAAAATAAAATATAATGTTATTACGTATTCCGGTATTCGTCTTATCCAAGCGCTTTGGATTTGCGACTTTGACACGTGGCTAATTTAAATACCATAATTGATGGATAGAGTGGATTAACTCCTAGATTCCCTTTTTCGGTAGCAACATTGTTTAATGAATCTTTCAAGTTTTTATTTTAATTTATGCAACAATTATTATCATTTCCAATCAATCATCCCGCGACTGTTTTGTCGCGTAATCTTTTTGTATATGCTTGTCTATTTTTAGCCGACAAAGGATGGTTATGTTTCGCGTATTTGTGTGATGTGGGCTCCAAAAGGTATTCTCGAATAACTCTTTCTTCTGTTAAAGAAATTAGGACATCTTCAATCGTCCTAATCATTGATCAAGAAATTAACCGATTAACTAATATAAAGGTATAAATGAAATAAATTCGGTATATGATTTAAAAAGACCCGTGTTTTCTCAAGTACATAGAATTATTTATAACAAATAACGTTTTTGGAAACTTTTGTCCGCCTCTCTTTGTGTTTGTCCGGAAAAATCTTTGTAATGTCTAAATAGATTTTTATGGGGTATTCACTAGAAAATAGGAGATTTTCTATGCTATAAGTTAGAGTACATTTTACTTCGGATAAATTACTACAAATCGCTACAAAATACCTATTCTTTATACATTTAGTTCTCGTGGACATAGCGGGCTTTAGTCCTAAGAAACATAATAGTGGGCATTTAGTGTTCCAACGGGTATGAATATTAGCTCAGTGCATACTCGCGGGCCGTGTATTATGTGTAGTTTTTAAGTTCTCTTATTTAATTTATTTACAACGCAACCGTTGCCGCGTTGCTTTTACAAATACAAGAAATTGAACTGCACAATTTTGTTTACGCCGGGATTTGTGGGTGCGCGCTAAGGTTCCACTAGATGTTATTGAAACTATAAAGTATCATAACTAAATTCTCAGAAACCCGCCATGTCCGAGAACGGGCGTCTCTCAGTGTGCACCGTGGACCGTAAAGCAAGCATCGTGTCCTCGCTGTACCAGGACGTGTCTCCTACCAGACCAAGGGCCAACGTCAGCCCCGCACCCAGTCAGCACAGCTTCATCGAACCCGAGGCAACCACCAGGGTGCTCAGAACTGAATCAATGCGAAATCCTGGAGGTAAAATTGCTTGATTTTTTCGTCGGGATTATTTAAGAGTGATTTGTCGAAGAATTCAATTATTATGATTTTATATGAACAGTCGGTAAATGGGCAAATGGGACAGCTCGACATTGTTCTTGTTTGACGACCCCATAGCCCAGTTAGTAGTGAACCTGCCTACAGAGATAGGGTCCCGGGTTCGATTCCTAGCCGGGGCAGACATCAGATGTCATATTTGTATGTGTCTATGCCACCCGCAACACAGGAAATCCTAGTGCGGGGGTGTGAGTGTGTATACGTTTGTTTTCCGCCGTCCATATGTGATGGTGCAAATTATACACCAAATTATAAAGGCAGTGGATTGCCCCAACTTTATACAACGAAATAGCTGATGTACATGATGAAACAGTATCTAAGATAGAAGTTAAAAATATGCTTCGCAAACATTATTTATCTTTGTGTTAATTATATACTTGACGACCTTATCAAAAATTTTATTTATGTGTATGTATTGGGTCATCCACGAGAAGTGCACTTTGTGAACTGCCGATCAACTGTTTGGAAGTTTGGCAGAATGGAAATGTGTAAAAATGTTGATGATATAATAATAAAAAAAACTTACTAAGTGACACAGAACACTAAAACTTCATCATGCGACAGATGTAGGTTTGGACTCAATGATACCTTACACCCATAATTCAGCGAGATAAAAAAAAACGTCCAAGAGTTTACTAAACTGAAATAAACTTTACGGTGTAGAACCCTTTTTGCCTTTACTTTTAAATATGATACATACATAATTCTTTATACTGTTACATAAATTACTCCCAAGCCAACGTTCATGTCAATATAGTTACTTATAAGGGTGTGATCTATCCTTATTCAATAAAAGACACGAGTTTCACTTTAAGACGATCAATCATGTTAACAGGGAGACAATATGAATGATGCCGTGTCCATTAGCTGCTTGTATATAATATTATATTTTAACATTTAATACGCGTTCCTGGCATCTAACATTTTATTTTATGGACCTTTTTTATTTTTACGTAAATAAGTTAATGATGGTAAGTGGTGATGAAGTTTAAGATATCGAAGTTATAAAAGCTTATTCACTCCCTTCTTGAATAACTTGGTACAATTTGGCTCCTAGAGTCAAAATCTCTAATTCCAGAACTTAACCGAAGATCTTCAGTGAAGGTTGAGGGTCTCAAAACAGTAGCTTTTGAAGGCAATACCGGAGACGGTTTGGGCAACGGAGTGCCCGTCAGTGTCAAGCCGAAGAGTCGAAGTGGATCCATTATTGGAGCTATTAGTCCTAATATGGGAACAGGTAATAAGGAGTCATTAGTGTTCTTTGTGATTGCGCGTTTTCCTTAGAAGTGTTTTCGTAGAACTCGCTGAAGCGATGACGTAGAAAATAATAAATTTCAGTTACAATATATTGTTACAATTATAGTAGTAACTAGATGACTGCGTTATAAATGCCTCGATTTCAAAGAGAAGGAAAGGTTTATACCTGAAGATGTATGAGTTAGCGTACTCACACCACACATGTTGTGGTGTGAAAGATATAAATTAATAATAATATTCAACATTACATTTTATAATAATCACTGCATTTGCAATCGGAGTCACATGTAACTTAAGTTAGAAAACTCGGTTGACTGCAGACACATTTTCGAAATTGATTGCTAAACATACAGGTTTACAATTTTTATCTATAGGTTCTGATGCGAAGTCGATCGACAGTACGTTAAGATGTCTAGCGATATCCCAAACCAAACTAAATAATAATTTACTGAAATATTCCTGGAAAATATTACTGGATCTTAAATCTAGAGAATATTACTGGGTCTTAATTAATGTTATATGTAGTTGGTTGAATATCTCTTCTTCCCTTATTATTTCTTTCCTTTTATGCTTTGAATGCTCATGCTATTTTAACATTTCTTTTGATCCAGAACCATCACCACCACCAACTCCTGCCGAGGCAGTAACTCCGACACTGTTCCGTAGGATGTTGAGTACTATGTCAGTGGAATCGATAAGTTAGACTTCTTCATACCTAAATGTTTTGACGTTAGATTAGGTGTTGACAATTTACACGAGTATCTAGAACTTTACTCGGTTTAGAATTTACATTAAACAGCATCACTTGGAAGGTTTCTTTTCTTTGTAATTTTGGTCTTCAATGGAAAAATTCTGTAAGGTAAATTGATCCGACCAACAACATTCAATAATACTTGTAATAGTGTTGTATAGAAATGTACCGGTGTTCTATCTTTTATTTTGTTTTGTGTTGATTTTAAATTATTCACCAGCAAAACATACTTATTTTTATGATCGGACTAGAACCCATTAGTTTTTTAGTCGTGAGTTAAAGTCAATATTTGTAACATCACATAAATATTGAGGGTACCCTCATTTGGATATATTCTACTATGATATAAATACCAATTTTTCTAGCGCAAATTGTTTATATCCATATATCCACTAAATTGTTAAGGTACCTTATGCGTTGTATTTGTGAGATTGGCACTCATAATTATAATTTCTTTACCTTGTCCATTTATTTAAATCCTATAAAATATTGGCAAGTACCATCGAGCAAGGTTAAATAAGACGAAAATAAACGCCATATATAGGAGTGTCTTAATGTTTTATTTTTTAATGTTGAGGAAAATTTCCATATTGTATTTTATATCGCTAAAATATTTTTAATGTTTTAGGACCAGATTCCGAACCGTCACCAACTCCTACGGAGTCATTATCTCCAAGATTTTTCCATAGGATGTTGAGTACTATATCAATCGAATCGATAAGTTAGACCTTTGTTTTTTTGTGTTGTTTGGACAAACGTTCATTCACATTTTCATTAAAAAATAAGAATGTTGTACTGAACTTGTACTCCCGTGGCCGTCCGAACTCTACTTCGCATAACAGTAACTAATTATGGTGTTTTATCAAAATTTGTTAAGTAAGTTGTTGGATAATCATGTAAACCCCTGACCTGTATAATGTCTAAATATCGATGAAAAATGTACGTGATTCTCTAGCACCAAAAATATTCTATCAGAAAACATATTATGATTAGAGATAATAGGTGAATTATGAATGGTATATTATATACCTCTACAATAAAGGGAAGGGAAGGAAAATTCTTCAGCAGTAAGGGTAACGCTGTTACAATACAATTACAGGTGATGGCAAATCCGTCTTAGGAAAATTTAAAAACTTTCCTGTTTCCTTTTACATTTTGACAATGAGATTTTTTCTTAAATTATTTTTGTGTTAGACTTGTTCGCTCTCAATATACGCTCTTAATACCAAGAAATACCAGTAAAACCTACTATCAGTAATTCTGTATAACATGCAATTGAATGAGGTAATTTTCCTTCTTTAGTTTACTTTGAAGGTAGTGATAAATAGTTCATTGATGTCGATATATGATATTGATTTAATATATCGATATGATCGAAAGCAATCGAACAGGTGGAGAAGTACCCTAACGAACTAGCTAACTGTGTTTAAGTATTATTAAATTCTCCCAAAAAGCTTACCCAAACTGTCTCATAATGTAGCCAACATGATTGTTTGTTTGGCGAAATATAACATGATCTTAAGAGAAACAGCATGTTTGGACTTACATGTGGCTTTAATCCTGATGTGTTTTCGTATCAATGCTTGTATTCCTTATGCTCTTTTACGTATCTTCTTAAGTATTTAAAGAGTACTCTGTTGTTTTATGTTATTATTACCGTGCATACAAAATCTTCCCCTTCCTTGTGATTAATTTTGTGTTTTTAATTTCCCGGTAAAAATTTGGTTACGTGAATTTCTACAACAGAATTTTTATGCGAACTTAATTTATAAATTAAGGACATAATTACTATCGATGTTGCAGCAACCCCAGGAGTGCCGACGAGGTCGCGTCCGTCCAGCAAGATGACGAAATATGTGGAGTGCTGGGGCGCAGATAAGCCTTTCGCTAATATCACAGATTCTACTTTGGCCAAGAATATCGGAATATCTGTAAGTAAATTTATACTCCGTTCGTGTTATTAGGAATAATAATAATTTGAAGTGTGCGGTTTTAATGAACATAAACAGTTTTGTTGATGTGTGCTTTTTTGCAGAGTCTAGTGATGATCGAACAAAATCTATTACCCCAGAGGACGTGCTGTGATTTCAGGTTAGTGTCGATATCAGTAAGTGCCTATACATGTTAAGTATTTAAAATATGTAATTCTGAATGAGTACTCTTGTTATATATTAAAAATATATTTTTGGGTATCATTTAAAGAATGGTTATAATGCAATATTTAGGTATGTAAATCTAATGACTGCTTTGAATGATTTTTACGCTTCACTCTTTTGACTAATTATTCTGCCAACTGGTTGCATATTTGTTAGTAGTTTTGTTTCAATAAACATCGTTTTGGTATACGACCCCATAGTCCAGTTGGTAGTGACCTTGCCTGCCGAGCGAGAGCTTCCGGGTCCGATTAAGGGCCGGGGCATACATTTTTGCGACAGATAAATATTTATGCTCGGGTCGTTGGTGTTAGTGATGTCATATTTGTGTGTGTGTCCACGCCACCCGCAACACAAGGAATCCTAGTGCGAGGGCGTGAGTGTGTAAACGTAAACGTGCGTAAAATAAATATATCTGCTTCTTAATTTAGCTCATTTTATCTCGCGACAGTGTTTTCCATCTATCTACCAATTTATAAATCCACTATGTGTACTTGCATCTCTTCTTCCTCACATTACATACATATCCACGACCTCGGGCGCCACATTTACAATAAGCTGATCCTGCTGTATCGGCCATCAGTGTTGAGAGGTATGTCTTTAACAATAACAACAGCGCAGGCACTATGCGCGTTCGCTGCTAACACCTTTGGTATTGCAGCAGCAACTCCGAAGGTATGGACCGCGTGTCCCTGTGGTTCAGCAACGGCGAGCAGGAGCGTCAGTACCGTAACCAGCCGGACGCGCATTTCAAATACAACGTGGCGTGCGCCGCCGCCCTGTTCCTGTTGCTGGCGTTCATACAACTCCTCACCGTGCCGCTGTAAGTGCGGAGTATTTGCTACCGATGTTTTTGCGCTTTATTCGAAGATTATTAAGTGCTTACTATTTGTGTAAGTTTTCAATGTATTTCAATAATGTGAATTTACATTATTTTTAAATATATATCCTCGTCTTCAAAAGGTTCAACGTTGTTTTATGGGGCTTTGTGTTAGTTTTAACAGTAAAGTTCCGAAGTTGATATGTGATTTAACTGCTGCAACTATTAGGCGACGTATTAAAGCACAGCCTGTAGGTAAAGGATATTACGCCATAGATGAATATACGAATGACAAGTATGTCTGGAAATAATAGTGCCGAAACCAGTTCCGCGCAGGTTGAAACCAACTTTGTAATTGTCATATGTTGTTTTAAAAAATGCGCTGACAAATTTTTTTCACCGTTTCTTCCCCTCAGCGTTAATACACCTTTTCGCAACGGTTGTAGAATTAAAAAATTACGTGTATAGGTTTATGTATAAAACACCTAAACGTTTTGAATTTGAAGTAATTATATTTCTGGATTGAATTCTTCCGAGAAAATGTAGTCATAAAATTATGTTAAAATAAAATAGAATAATTAATTAAAATAAATATATATGCAAATAGGCTTCTGTGGTGTAGTGCTCAAGAAGTTTCTTATGTTAAAAAACATTCATTGAACCATTTTCAGGAGTCTCGTCCTCTACTCAACGTTTGGACCTACCTGCATCACATTGCTAGTATTCGTGTACCTTTCGTGGTACGACGGTCATTTCCCTGGTACGAGGATACGTCTCCTTTCGGATACCCCGAATGACCTCTACGCTGACAACTGCGCCAAACCTGGTCAGGTTAGTATTTAAAGTTTTTAAAGATGTCAGCTTCAAATTTAGTTAGCATACTAACTCACAACATTACGCATAAAGTCAGCTTCTAGGTGATCATGACCGAATGGCAACAGCTTCAGGGTCAAAGATTTATGATAAGTATGGTTGGAAAAATAATTGATCGTGTAATATTACAGCATGAAGTGAAATTTGAGGCATCGAATTTTTTATCGCATCAACACACTGTCGCGATATACCTACTATCCCATTCGTTCATTGCTAATACATTTTTTGTGTTGTATTTTTCATGCTGTCTGTAGACAAATATCGTGTCATCACTACAGTAGGTTTGTTCATCAGATTGTCGTATCTTTTCTAGGCGTAACTTGCAATTATTTCGAAAGAAATATAAATTTATTAAGGAGCCAAGATGACGATGATTTAAGCTCAAGGTAAAAAAATCCAGCCCGTAAATGAGAGACCAGTCACTAAAATGTAAAAGGTTTTATACTACGTAACATCTAAACTGTAACTGAATCGAAACTGTACGTCATTTTTTTTTTTGGAAAATTTGATTTTTTGTCTGTACACGTATCACCCGGATACTACTGTACACGATTAGTTAGAAGATATTTATTTTAGTTTAAACGTATATAACATCAAACACTATCACGAGAAATGGATGAATACCTACGGAATAAATTCAAATTCAAAATGTTTTAATCATATAGGTGGTCTGTAAATATACTTATGAACGTAATTTTTTGCTTCTACCACCGTTTCGAAAAGGTGCTTTAGCAATGAGGAGAAGAAACGGTGAAAGCAACTCCTCAGCACATCTTTTAAACAACACATGGTGATTACAAAAGTTTAAACCTGTGTGGAACTGATTTCGATATTTTTATTATCTATAGGTATTGAAACAGTTTTGAAAATGAAATTATGTATTTGAATAAGGATTAATACGAAGGTATGGTTATCATGGGTTATTATTTTGGTCACATTTTAAAATGTAAAAAGTGGTTATAGTGACATAACTACAATAGTTGGACATACATATAGTATCGCGAAGTTATTTGTAGATATTGATATGTTCTCTAATATTGTAGAACATTTTTTTTCCATTATCAATAGTTTCCGCAGTGTATGCAATGAAATAAATTTTTAAGCAAATTTTTTTTACACCTTGGTTTACATTGCTGAAGTTTTAAAAAGAATTCCTTATTTTTTCTAGTAATAAATATAGCCTATGTTACTTAGAAATAATGTAGCATTCTAATGGTGAAAGAATTTTTAAAATCGGTTCTGTAGTTTTTGAGTTTATTCGTTACAAACATACAAAAATACAAAGGTTATATAGGTATATAAAATATATAGGTATATAAATATATATAGGTATATAAATATTAATATAGATTCAATGAATAAACATTTTTAAACGAACTTTCTAATGTAAGAAAGAATGCTAAAAACCAACCCCTAAAGGAATAAAATGGGGTTAAGAAAACGACCTGAACAAAAAGGAAAAACAATGTCTCAGAGCGGGAACTATTTGAGAAGGACCATTATGACTTACTGTCAATTATGTATCTCTAGGCGAAGCGAGGAGGCCAGGGTTCCAGTGGTTTAAATGACATCTAAAAAATGTGCTTCAGACTTTAAAAAGTCTTATTTATTCCAGGTGGTCGCCAACAACTGTTACATAAGAGTCGCTATGTTCCTGATATCGACAGTACTCATAGGCACGTGCGCGGTTATTAATCTGGTAAGTTTAACCTGGACGAGTAAGCGGCAATTGGTTAAGGAATATTTCCTCAACCGATAACGTATTTTCATTTATTAACAGCGTATTTTAAGTAAAATATGTATTTCATTTTCGATACCAGATCAATCTGGATACTGTAGAGTGCTCCAGGATGTTCTTAAAGATTTGTTGAATCTGCAAATCCACACTTGGCCATTAAAGTAAATATTAGAATGAATATGATGTTGGTAGGTACGGTTTGTTCAGGTCAGGTGAAATCTTTCTTCTCCAATGTGTTTCCACAAGTCATATAACCTGGTAAAATCGTAGTGCATTACTTTTAAGAAAGAAGGATGAGAATTTATGGTCCAATTGTCCAATTATTTCACATTTAGTTCATTGTAAAGTTATAAATTACTTGTACTACGCTAAGCTTCCCTTCGGTATCTGCTTGATATACTGGAAAAGTTTCTCGGTTGCTGATCAGGGCACTTGCAGTTTCAGACGTACCTGGTGCAGGAGTTTCCTGCGGAAGTGTGGAGCATGTCCTACAACTCTAACTCCACCAACATCACGGGAGTTCCGATTGTAATCAACGTCGATTCTGCTCCTGTGAGTATAAAAATATAGGTATGACTAATTAAGAAGGTTATTTCATCTGTTTACTGAATGCCAAAAAGATCCTATGACAGGTGTTTGATATATTTAAGGAGTAGAAAAGTTAACAACTCTAGATGACTTGTCAATCAGATCAGTCACCAATCATAGTCTCCATAGCGCTCTTTATCTCCATCCATCTATCCTAGTACTCATCATTACTTCCTGTGGATACGGTGGAATATACCCTAAGTATTTTATCATCATCATCGTCATTCAATAGTCATGTACTGACATGTAATACAGCCATGCTTGTAATTTATCCGAGACCTCCTTGTGAACAGAAGAATATTTACATAAAATTCCCAGAAACGATTAGCAATATAATGGTAGTATCAGGCGTTACTGTGCGGAAATGCATTGTTATTAAATTAGTATTAATTTACTTTGCAACAATCCGCAAGCACAATGTATGATGGTATATACTTCTATATATGCAGAGGACCTCTCTCCCGCACACGAAGGAAAACATGCATTTACGATAAATAACAGTATATACCAAAATACATACCGTCACCAACACGTGTTTCGTATATTGGTATATACTCTTATGCATATATACTACATTGTCATGTCATTTACGTCATTGCAATCACAAATTTTCACTCTAACAGGTTACGATTGGACAGGTTGCATTTAGTACAGGATATTCCGACTTAATTACATGGTTCATAATCTAACTTGGTTACGGTTGATCGTGTTAATAATATCGTGTTAGGTTTAGTCACGAAATTATCATCATCAATATCGATAAATCATCATAATTATCAATAAATGATGAGTTTATACCGTCACTATTCCAGAGCTACCTGTACAGTTCAGTGCTAACGCTTGCGTCGATTTCGGTGTTCCTACGGGCAGGATTCGTACTGAAGCTGTTTTTAATGTCACTCACCCTGATCAGCCACATAGCACTATTCGCATCCGTGGAACTCTTCAACCAGTACCAACGCCGGGATATGGATACCGAGTGAGTATACGTAAACTTGCAATAGATGTACAATCAAAGTATCGCACAGTAGTTGAAACGAGTCGTTTTCTATTCTAAGGTATAATAAAATGTTGTACTTCACGACGTTTATTAAATTACATGAAGTTTCATAATCTACACTATGTATCTAATTATCTTTGTGTTACGTAATTTTTGTTTTCCTTTGCTGATGGCAAAGGCAGAACTTAACAAGTTGTCTGAAACCTATCAATCCGCCCTTGACCAATATGATG
Organism: Megathymus violae; assembly: GCA_003671415.1. NCBI lineage: Eukaryota > Metazoa > Arthropoda > Insecta > Lepidoptera > Hesperiidae > Megathymus > Megathymus violae. The sequence goes on from PDGT01000072.1 coordinate 730,057, forward strand.
GTACTAAAAACGTCGCAGCAGGACACTAATTGGCTGTAATTAATTTAATAATTTTAAGATAAGACAGAGTTATTTCCAAGAGTATCCTTATAGGTAATGTTCTGTTCATTACAAATTGCAGATTCTCAACTCTCCCGTACGCAGCTAAAGCTGGGCTGGTGTTAGTATTTCTGGCATGCCTGCTGCACATCTTGGATCGCCAGATCGAGTTCACGTCCAGGACGGATTTTCTTTGGAAAGATAAGCTCAAATTTGAGCAGGAGGAGGTGGAAACTATGAGGGGGATAAATAAGGTATGTCCAACAAAAGTTAAAAAATAGCAGTAAGTGTTTAGTGGTTTTAAAGTATTGTCGAATGATGCACGTATCTCAATTTCTTTTAATTACATGCGTGTTAGAAATTCATTTAATTTGTTTCCGGGAACGGAAACATCACAAAGTAAACCCGCATGTCTGATAGTTTTCCATATAGTTAAAATGTTCAGTTATCATAAGATGAGACCGAAGCTCAAGAATATGGCAATAATTTATTTTTATATTGACAAATTTCATTCGGTTGTTTTCAATTATCTATCGGAAGAAACCAGCAAGACGTAGATTTTAGTAAGAAACAAAAATACTTTATAGAATACTAAATTGCCTTGCAAATAATGTTCTGCAATTCTATTGATCACCCAATATATTTCGGGTATAATTTAGAACTTGATATTGAAATTACTATATCGCCAATTATGGGATCTTACCTTAGTTATAAACTAGTGTCTCTTCAAAATTTATTTAATGTACATAAATATGGTGTGGATAGAATAGCGAGCGGTTGCCTAGTTCAGAAGTTCACTAAAAGACGGTTTGAAAACAAGTGTTTTTATATAAATAGCTGACAAACAAGCAGTCGAGCCACCTGATGGTAAGTGGTCACCGCTATCCAGGTACATTAGTAACACCAAAGGCATCACTGATGCGTTGTCGACCAAGTAGGAAGAAGAAACAAAGAAATAAAGTACTGATTCTCAAGCCAGCGGGAGCTAGCCAGGCAGGCTTCACGGAAAGATAATAATACCAGCAATAATATTGATGGTGTGAAAATAATATTGATAATATAATCCTTACGCGAAACCCTACCACCAAGCAGGCCGGCTTCTGTCGTCTCTTACGACACGCTGTTCTGTCAGCACGGGATTGGGGTCGGTATACTCGTACAGATCGCCTCAATACGGCCTTAATTATATTTATGTAAATTTAAACCTTTCAAGCTGCAAACCGTGTAGCAAGATGTCACCAATGTACCCAGTGTCGTAATCCGATTAGTATTAAATCAAGAATTCTTCACGCTGCCATAATTTAGACCACGACCCATGCAACTGAGTTGAAAAATTTGCGTACAATTGTGTGTACTTGTAGATACTCTGTCCAGCTGTTGCGTTACAATAAAAAAAATATATTTGCAGATCCTTCTTGAGAACATTCTCCCAGCTCACGTGGCTCAGCATTTTTTAACGTCGGTCGCGTCCGAGGTACGGATTTTTTAATTTGTCCTTTATAGCTTGCCTCCGGCGAGCAGTCACGCCGGCTCACGCTACAAGTGGTACTAATTGAACGGGACTGTTGAACGTTCCAGGAGGACCTGTACCACGAGAGATACTCGAGCATAGCCGTGATGTTCGCCTCCATACCTAACTACAAGGAGTTCTACGACGAGACCGACGTCAACAAGCAGGGGCTCGAGTGTCTGCGGCTGCTCAATGAGATTATTTGCGACTTTGACAAAGTACATAATTGCTCGACAGAAAGTTTTTTTTTTTTTTATTATACTTTTATTTATACCTATTAATTCATCTATGTGTGACCAGAAGAAAGCTGAGAATGGAAGTGGGTAGATATAAGGCAAGGGGAAGGCCGAAGAAAAGTTGGACGGATTGTGTGGAAGACGATATGAAGATTAAGAATGTGTTCATTGAAATGACGAAGATGACTGACTAGAGATGTATGGAAGAAAGGGACTCCAAGTTATTGGGATGAAGGCCGGGAAATAATGATTAATTCATCTATATATCGATATATGCATCTGTGTATATTTGAATTTATCTGTGTGTTTAATAGAGTCAAATTAAATGTTCATTCGCTTCTAGATATTTAAATTGTATTAAATTGATCATATGTTTTGCTACCTATGACAATACCATAACAGTATTCCCATTTGTAAAACTAGAATTATTTGCCTAATTTTTAACTCGCATCACAGAGATCACTATTTTAAAACTGTTAATAGTTAATTTAAGTGAAAAACATTCACTTTTATTATATATTGTTTCCTGTTTACCATGTCAACAAAATGCCATCGTTGAATCTGTTACCTTCCCGAAGGTTGGCTCGCGGATGATGAATTTAGCATAGAACCGGTCTTTATATGGAATAATTTATGGAATATTTTACAAGATTTTTACTGGGGAATATTAGTTACAAAATAATGAATAAATGGTCAAATACTCCTACCCCTGCACTAACATTTCTGTGTTTCGATTGACATAGACCTACACAACGACTTATTTACTTAATTGAGAATGAACTCGGGAGATAAACGAGGTAGGAAGTGTGGAGGATACCGTACAGTTACCTGAATAGAAGTATTCTTTAATTATTTGCCAAGGATTGCACTCTCATACTCCTGACTGTCGATAGGAAAAATTAACATGATATGTGGGAAGTTCGTTCCACTGTTTACGCATACTAGACAGTACTCTGAAAACTATCCAGTTCCCATCGAGAAGCACCTCGTGTGGTCCCAAAAACATATTGCACTCCCTTGTTTTCAGTGATCAATGGAGAAACTAATATTGGTCCGTACTGTTTCAGTTGCTGCTGAAGCCCAAGTTCAGCTGCATAGAGAAGATAAAGACGATAGGCAGCACCTACATGATAGCGTCAGGGCTGCGCCCGGGGAAGGAGGAGAGCCTAGTCAGTATTACATTCTGACATATTATTATTAAGAAGGCAGGTGGAAGACCGAGGGTTTTGGCACACTTTGGCATGCTTCTATGGCCAGAATTGGATTGATAATGGCCGATATGATGATTATATTATTATTACAACTGTTGCTGCAGCGCTTACAGGCTTTACGTCGCTTCACAGGATGCAAATAGAAAGGAGGAGCACACCGTCGCCATTCTGGTGGAGTTCGCGATCGCGCTCATGACGATACTGGACCAGATCAACCGGGAGTCCTTTCAGCGGTTTAAGTTACGGATAGGTGAGGCTTTGTGGTTGGGATTATTCATTGCACGTTTCAGTATACGGCGCTGTCACAACTAGTCATGTTATGTTCTAGTAGATCGCCCTCGTTTCGCTTCTGAACAAGTACGCGTTACGCTTAGAAATTACGAGTACAATCGTGAAGAGCAGGAACTTTCCAGGTGTGAACCACGGACCGGTGATAGCAGGTGTGGTGGGCGCGCAGAAGCCGCAGTACGACATCTGGGGGAACACCGTGAACGTGGCCTCGCGCATGGACTCCACCGGTGTCATGGGCAGGATCCAGGTCACCGAGGACACTGCCAAGTGAGTCAGAGTCGCCGTTGCCCATGCACTTCTGAAGCACCGGCGCGAGGAAGAAAGCGGGGTTACCGTTGCTTTACGTTCTAATAGAGATCTTTCAAAATATTTTTTAAATTGGAAGTAAAACTCGTATATAAGGAATTTTAATAATCGTTATGCATGTTATCAAATCCACTATTTTAATTATTTTTTTAAAATTATTATTTATACTTCGTGTTCACTTTCTGGTTCAAATTCAAGCATATACCATTAGTATAATTTTATTTTAATATTTTTTATTACTAATTCTAAAGTTCATCAATAGACATCAAAATAAAAATAAAAGAAAATCTGGTGACTAATAGAACACGTAACAAATAGATCAGGTGACTAATATATAAGGTAAATAATATCAGGTGTCTAATAGATCAAGTGACTAATATATCAGGTGACTAATAGATCAGGTGACTAATATATTAGGTGACTAATAGATCAGGTGACTATTAAATCAGGTGACTAATAGAGAAAAAAGGTACTGAAATGTTTTATCTTTGCCTTTTTATATACAGATAGATTCCAATTGTTATGCAGTGTGGTGTTTCTGCTGCAGGGTACTGATGAACGCCGGCTACACGTGCGAGTGCCGCGGGCCCACGTACGTCAAGGGAAAAGGGACTTTGGTCACGTATTTTGTCAAAACACCCGGAGGACTGTAATTAGTCATCCACTTACATTATATCATATTTATATCAACAATATAGTTTTGTTGTAACAGCAACGCTATGCACATTGAAGACGATATTTCAAGCCAGTCATGTAACAAGTGCGTTATCGAGACACTTCTATGATTATGATATCACGAGAATTTGTCGTATATCAAAATATATAATAACAGCCAGAATTGTTTTCCAGTCTTAACTGTCACGTCGGAAAAAATATTTTTAAGTAAGATACTGTCAAAAGTAGGTTTAATTAGACAATCTTTCTTACCTTATTCTCAATTCCTGACCAACAACGCATCAGTGATACCTTTGGTGTTACTAATGTCCCTGGGTGGCGGTGACCACTTACCGTCAGGTAGGTCGTCTGCTCGTTTGTCGGCTATAAACATAAAAAAATATGGTAGGAACACGCCAAGAACAACATAAAGTACGTGTACACAGATAAGGTTAGTTACATTAGACCGTTTTATTTAACGCACAAAATCACCATTTACGTTAACGACGTCTTTAGAACAAGACAAGGTTTGCCCGACGTCGGAACTTCAGTGTACCAATGTCTGGAGCAGTTCTGACTGTAACACGCTCCTTCATAATATCATTAATTCACTAAGTAATTGAACGTTAATGTCAGTAAGTGTGATGTTTGTTTGTCGTGATGTCTGTCCGCACTCCTGCTCAAAGTTTACCGCGGTTTCGTTCGTGTGCTCCTTTTATTTAGTTAAGTGTACATTATTTTTATGAACGATTAATTTTTAAATTAATTTAAGAATAAATGACACGCTGTTTCCTACCACGATGATATTTATTTGTAATGAGGCATTATTAAAACTATTATAGTGTTTCATTTAATTATAGATCGTTATGTAAATAAAACTTAAAAATGTGAATACACATGTTAGTTCTTTATTATTAATTAATTAATTAAGGTAAGTAATAATTTTTTGAATTTAATTCGATTTCTATAGAGAATAGCTATTTAATTATTAATGATGCCTAATTATAATTAATAATATACTCATATGACTCAAATTTTTATTATATGTATATTCGTAATAATAATATTATTATAATATTTATAATAATAACTCTATATTTGAAGCTAATGTCTGTGTTGTCATTTTGTTAATGAGAACTGTATAATTATTAATTATTTCAAGAACGAAAGTGGCTTCTTGTACCATTTTTCTTTATAAGTTGAAAAAAATCTTATTTTATAAATATGATATCATGACATTTTGTAGACCTAAATACAAAACTATATTAAAGTTACCGACATCATTGCCAAAGTAAATAGAAAAGGCAATAAAATTAATCGTAATTTTTATTTCATATTGAATAATACATCGTAGGTAATAATTGTACATTGTACATACCTAGTCTTTGTCAGCCATATTCTTATTAAATTATAAAAGAAGAATTAATAAAAACATCTAATTAATATTAACATGACATTAAAAATTAATTATTAGACAAATATAAAAACATGTGATAAAGTCAGTTTTAATTTTAATTATAACTGAGATTATTTTTGATATTGAGATGCACGAGTTATTTTTGTTAGACTGTTATTAATTGATAATTTGCATTTAATAATTACTTCTTGTATAATCTACAATCTATATTTCGGTCTAGTGTTGTGGGAATATTGATATTGCGGTGCTAAATTATAAGTAAAATTATTAATTAGCTGTTTATTTTGACGCAATAAACTTAAGATGTACCCAGCTACGTCGTGTTTAAGTGTATGTACAAGTACATATATGTTCATGAATTATTATCGACCGGTAAATAGGTATTTCCGTAGTTACCATACCTACATTAAGTTTTAATAACAATAATAATAATAATATATCTTTTTAGTCACGTCTTTTAGTGCTCATGATACTATAAATCAGGGAATTGTTGAATATTTCCCTAATTTTTAAATAGATTAGGCAATAAATGTAGTAAAATTTTGAAATATTGTATCGATTTATTTTGAAACTTTGAATTTTAAATAAAATATGTCTGAATAAAATATGTTTCGTTTCAGTTGCATATCTTATTTTAAGCACATTATATTTTAAACTTATAAAGATGTTATTACAAATTATAAAGATGCATGAAAAAGGTTATTATAATTTGTAATTAATTGTGTGGGCATATTAGACCGTAATTCTCCATTATCTTAAATTTTCGCCATTTGTTTTGGCCATAAACAGCATGGTGTAACGTGCTCCTGGCTTCAGTTACGAGAAGATGCTCGTGTCTGTCTTCTGCAGTGTGCTGTAATCTATCTATACATATAATAAAAACTGCCCGCTTTCTGTACATGATCGACATATGAGAAAAAATATTATTAGGGGCCTTTATTAACGCAATAGAACACAAAACAATTGTTGTTAGAATTTTTGCCTGTTTGTCTGTGCGTTTGTTCGCGATAATCTCAGATACGCCTTATCCGATTTGGTGATGGTTTTCACTAATTTATTGCAGTAAGCGTCACTTAATATTTACAGTTCGTTTCATTTCAATCCGTCCATAAATAGGCAAGTTAAGAATTAATATAAATATGTATTTCTAATTTACAGAACGAGAAAAAGCGAGTCCTAAAACAATACAGATGCCATTTCTAAGCATGAGGTAGATTTTATGAAGTGAAGCGAAGGCATCTGCTAGTAAATAAATGAATTCTCTTCTTGGATATGTGTGGCATATACAAAATATACATATACATATAGCCACAATAAAATATCCAAGGCACTTTGAATGGTAACTCGATTTCACGGACCATTTTCGGCGTGCGCCTCTCTCGGCGATCTGTGTCCGAGTGAATTTGAATTTGGAATTCCCAGAGAGGGTACGAGGCGTTTAAATTGGTAATTGTTGGTTGCGCGCCCACCTACGCTCCCACATTGATTTATTTCTGTTATACCGCCTTTGTAAATGTTGCAGGCGATATTGAATTTCGATCATTTTTCATCGAATCCATTCTGCCTAAAGGTACGGCTTGATAATGAACCAACTTATTTTGGTCTGTCGTGGATAGCAAGGTTGCCACATCTGAAGAATTTTATTTAGTGAATTAATGAATAAAAATTTGTGTATGAATAGGTGTTATTTGTAACTACTATTGGTTATATTTACTGTTGTGTTTATTTGTATTGGGAATTTCTGTAATTATCAGCCCTACCATGATTGCCACAACAAGACTTATTTTCAGTTAGTTTTCTATGTTCAAGTTCGAACATGTGTGTAGTACTGTTATTATATTTGGATTAGTTCTACCAAATCTCACCTGCAAATCTAGATCTCGATGGACAGTCGTGCAAAGAGGCTCATCGGTGACTTAGATCTGGTCAAAACCAATTTACAAAGCCTTGAGCATAGGCGTAGGGCTGCCAGCCTTTCAGTCTTCTACAGGGTGCATTTTGGAGAGTGTACGCAGGAATTGTAAGAATAATTCCCCCACCGCCGTTCCTCTATCGAACAAACCAACGTAAGGTGAGCTTCCATTCTTGGTTCTTTAACATTCCGTATGTACGGAGAACAATGCGGCTTGTGCCGTCATTCATTATGTGCACTGCAAAAAGAACTGGAATACCTTGCTCATGTCGGCATGTTCTCGCTACATATGATATGGGAGTTTTCAAAAAGAGAGTGAATAAATGAGGTTATTCTAACTTAGTGCGATCAACATCTTAGACTTCATTGGTTCATCGTTGGCAAGCCTCAACTTATTTTATTTTAAAAAACCCTGTTGTCATTGTCTCAATCGATTCGCAATTTTGTTAACTTTACCTGATTCACTACATTGCCTCATCTGAATAATACAAAATAAAAGAACAAGTTTTACAACTTACAAGTCCCGCCTAGTCCTTGTTTATTGATGGAAAAAAAGTCAGAAAAGATCTACTGATTCTTTCGTTAATTTATTTTTATTAAAAAGATGGTTATCTGTTTCCTAAAATTGGGTGAAAGATGCCGAATACATAAAGGATTACACCTACATAAATCTAATCGTGGCAATTAGGTATGCTACAACCTCCTGGCATTGATAATATTATTTTTATTGCTGTAACATGTTATGACAAATATATATTATTATATACATTTAATTTTAATATGACTTTGGTAACGAATAAAATTTTTTCATTACCGTGTATTTTTTAGCATATCTACCTATATTCAGGAGATTTAATTCAATAAACCAATTTTGAAAGTGACGTTGCTTTGGAACATCCATTCTACTTACAAACTTATTAACATTGTTAAATGTAAATTTTCTCAAATCAATCATTTACATTTCTCAAAACTTAGTTTCCGTTTTTAGCCAATATCGATGTTGTCAGAGTCAAGTCAAGTACCGGTTACATACGGAGTGTTGTTCATAGTTCATTTCAGTGTGACCTCAGATGTACGTTCTCTTAATTGAATTGCGATTAATATTTCCACAAGAATCGTTTTCAGTAACATACGCCTCATTTAAATATGCCCTTTTAAAATAATTAAAACATTTTATCCAATTACAATTGCCTGAAATAACCTTACATTAAATATTGGCAAAAAATATTCATAGTAGCTTTAATCTGTACGGAAGTAGTTTTGGATATTGAAATGAGGAAGAGAAACGAAGGAGCAAGTTGCATGTGAAACATTTCATACGTCTCAGCGTTATACCTAAATATAAAATTGCTGTAATAAATGTGCAGGCGCTTTATTTTATAAATAACTTCGAATATAATAATTATTATCTGAAAATCTAAACTCATGTAGAGTATTTATATATATATATATATATAAAAAAGAAAAATTTTGTGTGATCCTCAAGAGTAACATTTATATTTTACGATATTAAAATACTTATTCTGTGACCCCAGCCAACTAAATAATAGATAAGCCATGCGATGGTAAATAGTCAGGGTCGCTAATGGATATCTTTAAGTGTAGGGACGTGACAAAATCATTGCCTGGTATAAAAGAAGCGGCAAATCACCCCACTTTTTATTAACTAACTCTCCAGCATTGCGACCGACACATGTTACAACAATTCACGATCGATTTTTAGGAGGGTGGTAGTTAGTTAGGTATTTGGAAAAGCTACCATCATACCAAAATTATCAACGTGAAAATTGAAGTTAATGCCTCTTCTCAAACTTACTACTCATACTTAAGACGAATTCTGTAGTAATGTTGTCCAGAAAAACATTTTAAGTTCTTCAAGCACCTACTTACTTACTTACGAACAACGG